>OV651817.1:65480339-65670339 GCA_927349885.1 Psylliodes chrysocephalus
TTAAAAATATGGAATTTAATTCATTTTATACACTTTCGAAGAACTTCTTGTTAGAACATTGTTTTTACTCTATAGATGAATTTTTAAATTTTACTTAATTTTTTAATATACTTACGATTTTTAACAACTCTGTGTATTGTACGTGTGTATTGTATGTTTATAATTGTAGGTTTATATTGTATATTTATATTGTATGTATATTTTTGACAGTTTTTACATTTTGACATTTTAAGGTTTTACATTTTTATATTTTTTACACTTTTAGACTTTTAGATTTATTTATTTCAGTGTATTATTTTCATATGACTATTTTCTCTTGTATACTACATTTTGTATCTTCATCACTATTTATATTATAAGGACTATAAATGTACTATTTAGTATGTAACTGGTCAATAAACGATATTCTATTCTATTATTATTATTATTATTATTATTATTATTATTATTATTATTATTATTATTATTATTATTATTATTATTATTATTATTATTATTATTATTATTATTATTATTATTATTATTATTATTATTATTATTATTATTATTATTATTATTATTATTATTATTATTATTATTATTATTATTATTATTATTATTATTATTATTATTATTATTATTATTATTATTATTATTATTATTATTATTATTATTATTATTATTATTATTATTATTATTATTATTATTATTATTATTATTATTATTATTATTATTATTATTATTATTATTATTATTATTATTATTATTATTATTATTATTATTATTATTATTATTATTATTATTATTATTATTATTATTATTATTATTATTATTATTATTATTATTATTATTATTATTATTATTATTATTATTATTATTATTATTATTATTATTATTATTATTATTATTATTATTATTATTATTATTATTATTATTATTATTATTATTATTATTATTATTATTATTATTATTATTATTATTATTATTATTATTATTATTATTATTATTATTATTATTATTATTATTATTATTATTATTATTATTATTATTATTATTATTATTATTATTATTATTATTATTATTATTATTATTATTATTATTATTATTATTATTATTATTATTATTATTATTATTATTATTATTATTATTATTATTATTATTATTATTATTATTATTATTATTATTATTATTATTATTATTATTATTATTATTATTATTATTATTATTATTATTATTATTATTATTATTATTATTATTATTATTATTATTATTATTATTATTATTATTATTATTATTATTATTATTATTATTATTATTATTATTATTATTATTATTATTATTATTATTATTATTATTATTATTATTATTATTATTATTATTATTATTATTATTATTATTATTATTATTATTATTATTATTATTATTATTATTATTATTATTATTATTATTATTATTATTATTATTATTATTATTATTATTATTATTATTATTATTATTATTATTATTATTATTATTATTATTATTATTATTATTATTATTATTATTATTATTATTATTATTATTATTATTATTATTATTATTATTATTATTATTATTATTATTATTATTATTATTATTATTATTATTATTATTATTATTATTATTATTATTATTATTATTATTATTATTATTATTATTATTATTATTATTATTATTATTATTATTATTATTATTATTATTATTATTATTATTATTATTATTATTATTATTATTATTATTATTATTATTATTATTATTATTATTATTATTATTATTATTATTATTATTATTATTATTATTATTATTATTATTATTATTATTATTATTATTATTATTATTATTATTATTATTATTATTATTATTATTATTATTATTATTATTATTATTATTATTATTATTATTATTATTATTATTATTATTATTATTATTATTATTATTATTATTATTATTATTATTATTATTATTATTATTATTATTATTATTATTATTATTATTATTATTATTATTATTATTATTATTATTATTATTATTATTATTATTATTATTATTATTATTATTATTATTATTATTATTATTATTATTATTATTATTATTATTATTATTATTATTATTATTATTATTATTATTATTATTATTATTATTATTATTATTATTATTATTATTATTATTATTATTATTATTATTATTATTATTATTATTATTATTATTATTATTATTATTATTATTATTATTATTATTATTATTATTATTATTATTATTATTATTATTATTATTATTATTATTATTATTATTATTATTATTATTATTATTATTATTATTATTATTATTATTATTATTATTATTATTATTATTATTATTATTATTATTATTATTATTATTATTATTATTATTATTATTATTATTATTATTATTATTATTATTATTATTATTATTATTATTATTATTATTATTATTATTATTATTATTATTATTATTATTATTATTATTATTATTATTATTATTATTATTATTATTATTATTATTATTATTATTATTATTATTATTATTATTATTATTATTATTATTATTATTATTATTATTATTATTATTATTATTATTATTATTATTATTATTATTATTATTATTATTATTATTATTATTATTATTATTATTATTATTATTATTATTATTATTATTATTATTATTATTATTATTATTATTATTATTATTATTATTATTATTATTATTATTATTATTATTATTATTATTATTATTATTATTATTATTATTATTATTATTATTATTATTATTATTATTATTATTATTATTATTATTATTATTATTATTATTATTATTATTATTATTATTATTATTATTATTATTATTATTATTATTATTATTATTATTATTATTATTATTATTATTATTATTATTATTATTATTATTATTATTATTATTATTATTATTATTATTATTATTATTATTATTATTATTATTATTATTATTATTATTATTATTATTATTATTATTATTATTATTATTATTATTATTATTATTATTATTATTATTATTATTATTATTATTATTATTATTATTATTATTATTATTATTATTATTATTTTCGTGTTCTCAGCACATGCTGGTATAATTTTTCGCTATACAAAATGTATGATCTCGGACAACCTAGCAGGGAAACAATTCAGTTTAACCCACTTAGGTACCGTTTAAGAACCTGCGAACGATGTGGCAGGTTTGCAAAATGACTGCTTTCTGTGCATATCTCACTATGTTTTTTGATAATCCTATATCTTGGAGATTTTTAGTGAAGTGTTTAGATATAATTCCCTCCGCTGACATCACCAGTGGGACTATGGAGACTTCGTCTAGTTTCCAGATGTTCTTTAATTCATATGACAGATTTTCATATTTCCTGATCTTCTCGGTCTCGGTTTTAGTGACGTTGTATGACAGTGGTACAGCTATATCGATGATCAATCCTGTTTTCTTTTGTTTATCGATAATGACGATGTCTGGTCTATTGTGGTCGACTGTCCTGTCCGTTGTTATTGGCCTATCCCAGTACAGCACCGTTTCTGTTGATTCCAGAACAGCTGCGGGCTGATATTTATAGTAAGGTGGGCATGAGCTCAGGAGACCGTTGTTTAAAGCAAGTTGTTGGTGGATGATCTTGGCAACTTGGTTGTGACGTCCTAGGTATGCGTTGTCTGCTAGGTACCGACATCCTGCTATTATGTGTTCGATAGTTTCACCCACTGATCCGCATTTTCTGCATCTGTCTTCGACCTCTAGTTTTAGGCAGTGTTTCTCATAATTTCGTGTTCTCATAACTCTGTCCTGAATAGCCATTATGAATCCTTCTGTTTCCGGATATAGATAACAAGCGTCAAGCCAAGCCAATGATGGTGCCTTATCGATGTTATCTAACTCCAGACTCTTTGGAAATTTTCCGTGCAGAGCTCGTTCCGCCCATGTTTCTTGATCTTCTTGTCTTGTGCTTATATCAAACAAAAGATTATGGTGCTGTAAGTTAAGAGGTGTATACCCTCGATCTTCTTGGGTAGCTAACCTTATTAGACTATCTTCCGACTCAAGCAATCGCTGTCTTAGTTTTACCTCCTGTGTCCTGCATAGTTTATAAATGTTAACCATTCCTCGGCCACCGTTTTTTCGGGGGAGATATATTCTCTTGACCGATGCATTAGGGTGTAGACATCGGAATTTGGTCATTAGACGTCGGGTTAGGCGATCAAGCTCATTTAGATCAGCATCGGACCATTTCAGGATGCCAAATGTGTACGTCAAGACAGGTACTGCCCATGAATTTAGAGCGACAATCTGATTCTTCGCTGACAGCTTTGTATTTAAAATTTTCAGTACTCTCTTTTTGTATTTTTCCGTGAATACTTTTTTAAGTTGCGTGTGGTCTATACGCTGGTTTTGTGGTGTTCCCAAGTACTTATAAGTTTCATCTGGAGGTAGATTTTCAATATTATTGAATGGCGTTTCTTGGTTTTCTACTTTGCCCTTTTTAATGTTAATGATGGCACATTTATCAAGCCCAAAGGACATGCCTATGTCATTACTGAATGTAGATACTGTGTTAATAAGGGATTGTAGACCATTCTCATTTTCAGAGAAGAGTTTAAGGTCGTCCATATATAAAAGATGAGATAATTTTCGCCTATTTTTCAAATTGAGTCTATACCCGATATTTGTTTTATTCAGGAGAGTAGATATAGGGTTCAATGCTAGGCAAAACCATACAGGCGATAGGGAGTCTCCTTGGAATATTCCTCTTGATATTCGTACATTACCAGCGTTCTTGTTATTCATCAAAATATTAGTTCTCCAGGTACCCATGAGATGTTTAAGCACCACCCTTATTTTGGGGCATATTTTGTAGATTTCCAGCACTTTTACAAGCCAGTCGTGAGGAACCGAGTCAAAGGCCTTACGGTAGTCTATATAGCAGATGTTAAGATTCCTTTTTTTAATCTGAACTTGTTTAACAGCCACTGCGTCAATAGAAAGTTGATGTTTGCATCCGGCTGAATTTCTAATACACCCTTTTTGCTCTTCTTGCAATATATTGTTTGCGGTACAGTGCTGATATATGCTATTGTTGATAAGTGATGTAAAAAGTTTATATACAACTGATAGACATGTTATAGGCCTGTAGTTCTTGGGTTTACTAGGGTCACCGTTTTTAAATAACATGAAGGTATTTCCCTCAGTGAGAAAGTTAGGAAACATTGAGGGGTCATCTAGTGCCTCCGTGAAACAACGCGCCAAACTTGGAAAGCAGGCCGGTAGATTTTTAATCCAAAAATTGTGAAGTCGGTCTGGTCCCGGTGACTTCCAATTGCTTGTGTTTCTAATGCTCTGGGAAATATTATCAACAGTAAATCGTTCAAATCCCATTTCTACGATTTCCGCAGAGTGTTGTTCGATTTCCGCTACCCATTCTGCATCTCTATTATACTGTACTGGCTCTGACCAGATAGAGCTCCAGTAGTTGCAAAATTCTTCGTTATTGGTTGGGATTTGTTCTCGGCTTTGATTTTCTGATGTTTCTAGGTTTCTAAAGAATTTTTTCCTATTAGTAATGAAGTCAGCATTTTGTTGTTTTCTTTTAGTTAGTTCGTTATATCGATGTAGCCGAGCACCTTTGGCTTTAGCTTGTTGTCTAAAACGGTCTCTTAGTTCTACAATCTCATGTTGGTGTTGTGGAGCATCTAAATGTATCATTGCTCGATTGGCTATTGTTGTTACTTTCTTGATGATTTTCTTTGACCGATTATTCTTTAAGTATTCACCTAAAATATCTGCTTTTGCTCGAAGTTTGTCAATATCTTGTTCCAGACGTCTTCTCCAAGCAGGGCTCTGGTTTTTCATAACCTTATTAGATCCTGGCATATAAGTTTCCTGATCATTAAGTTCTAAAATAAATACTGCAGCACAATAGATAGCCAGGTGCACCTCTTCTAGTGTTCGTGGGGTCGTTAGGTACTCCTTTACTATTTCATTCGTCATTTTGATGTTATAATAATTATTATTATTATTATTATTATTATTATTATTATTATTATTATTATTATTATTATTATTATTATTATTATTATTATTATTATTATTATTATTATTATTATTATTATTATTATTATTATTATTATTATTATTATTATTATTATTATTATTATTATTATTATTATTATTATTATTATTATTATTATTATTATTATTATTATTATTATTATTATTATTATTATTATTATTTGCGGTTGTAATTTGTAGGTTACCAACCTCTTTTGGTTAGGTTACTTGATTTGTGATTACCTTTTTAATAAATCGGTGTATGTTTGGAGTTTGTCCTTTCCTTTACCCGACTTTGTTGACTTGCACGGTAAATTTGTTTCTGAATAAAGGGGACATGAGTGACCCGATAGGCATAAGATTGTGATCGACAGTCCACCGTACATTGTAGCCTGTTGTGGCGGTTACAAAGATAGTCTCATCTCACGCTTGAACAACACCTTTGCCGGTGTTTGGCCTGTAGATTTATTGACAGCGGATCTATATGCGAAGAGCGACAGCTACCGATCGTAATCTCGCTTTTGACTTTTGACAGATATTTGCCAATTGTCTTATTCATTCGTTCTATTATTCCATTAGACTGTGGGTGCAATACTGTAGTTCTAGTTTTCTTCATGCCTAGTCTATTACAGATTTCTGATAAAAGTTCGGCCTCGGATACTCCAAACCTACTAATTCTTTTAATAATACGTCTGCAACAGTTGCGGCCTCTTGGTTTGAAATGGCGTAGACACCCATCCACTTTATGAAATAATGCATAACCACCATCATGTATTTATTACCATCCTCGGTCATGGGGAATAGTCCAGCAATATCTAAAGCAATCCTCTCAAATGGGCTACCGACGTTGTTACTGCTTCATGGTGGTCTTTCTTTTTCGTTGGGGTCCTTTAATCATAGCACAGGTGGTACATTTCTTACACCAGTCCTTCACATTATCGGAACTGTTTATCCAATAAAACTTTCGTGTAACTGATGAAACAAATCGGCTAGTCTAGCCTTTGGAATAGCCAACTCTCTTCTATTTTCTGAACCATCATCATTATCTAGTACTCGCTTTATTAAGCCATATTGTAGAAAATAGTGAGTGCAGATCATGAAAGAGGAAGAGGAGGAGTACAAGGAGGAGTACGAAATCTCCATTCACATTCTTACTGAAAGTGTGGCACTATAGAATCCAAAAGCACTATACTTGGGAGCTTATCAAACAGAAGAGCTAGTTTGGAGCCACTTCATATTATGCCCAGAAAAGATAGAACTGGAAGGGTTATAGACGCCGATATTATTCCGTTGTCGACTTAGCGACAGAAGGAGGCACAATTAATGCTATATGTGGCCGTTTATCTGATACCCCATAACATAATAAAACGTTTACAACTTCTATCATTTCTCTGTTGGAAGAACTATTCCGATGTTTCAGATTTGTTCAGTTAACAAAAAATGTAAGTTAATCAGAATGTGCCAGATTAGTTTAAAAATGAAAAAATATATAGAAAATTGTATTGTTTATTAATAAGCTGTCGTTTGGAATAAATTAAATTTCTAGAAGTTGTGGGTATATTTTAAATAATTGACATCGCAAAACGAAAAATTATTAACGAACCGACAAATTCGATGAGAGATTTCACTAGATGCTGAAATTAACTAATGGAGTAATTAAAAATGAAGAATGCCGTCGGCTAGGAGAATGGATGATAAGAAGAAAGATAAATAAGGGGAAAATTGGAGAAATCGATTGATGGTTATCTCGTCGATTCTCATTCAAATCCACGCACTTAATGCGAACTTCAAACAACTCAGAATTACAATCTTGAATTAATCCCTCATATGCCAACACAAAGAAAATATAGTTCACGGCGTACTATTCTAGCTGTATGAAGCGACATTTTGGCTCTACAGTTTGTCTCAAAAAGTTTGAACCTCATCGAAAACTTTTTTATCATAATGTTTGAATAAAGTTGGTGTTTCACTTAAAACGTGTTAACACTAAAAATTTAAAAAATGTACTATGTAATAGAGAAGTTTTATATGAATTTGATTAAAAAACTAGAAACTTGTTTAGTAACAATATTTACAATATGATATCAGAGTCTCCCTTCTATCTTAAAACAATATTTTTTCCTTCGAACTGCATTGTAACATATTACATTCGTTTCTAGATTATTCTAAGCTCATGTAATGGTTTAAAATAAGCTAGTAAACCTTTTTGCGCAACTCTCTGTATTAATAATTTTTCATTCCTATGTATATACAAAGTGAAATACTAATTTAGCACCAAGAAAACACTCAATTGTGTGTAAAGTTTCAGAGATCAACCATAAGCACGAAGAAGGGGTACCTCAAATAAGTTTCCTGTGGCCAGTTCTTTACCTGTTGGTTACCTGCGATATACCACAAATCCAAAATCTGATAGTAGTCATATTTGCCGACGCACAGTTTAACAGACCACCCCCTTAATTCCCTTAATTTTTCTTTCAGAATCCATAGGCTTTATCCCCTTATAGGGCTTGATTTTTACTAAACATTTCATTATGATATCCCTCTTCGTTTTTTATTTCTGATTTTTTAAAATTTAAACCCCCCTTAACTCTCCAATTTTTATTAATAGGCTTCGTCCCCATATAGAGCTTGATTTGTCCTGAACATTTTAAATTCAACCCCCTCTTTTTAATCAGATTTTTTAAAAAATCAATCTATAAAGATAGAGCTTGATTTTTCTTAAAAATTCAAGTTATTATCGTTTTTCGTTTTTGAATTATGATTTTTTTTAATTTAAACTCCTCTTAATCCGCCATTTTTATTCATATTTTTTTTTAAATCAATAAGCTTCGTTCCTTTATAGATCTTGATTGTTCCTGAAAATTTCAAGTTGATATTCTTTTTCGTTTTTAATTTATATTTGTTCTTAAGTTTCAACCTCTCCCTAACCCCCCTTTTTCTAAATATGATTTTCTCAAAATCTACTGACTTCGTCCTCTGATAGAGCTTCATTTTTCGTCGTAATTTCAAGTTGATATTGTTTTTCGTTTTTGATTAATGATATTTTTAAGATTTAACCCCCCTTAAAAATCCCATTTTTAATTATATTTTTTTTTCAAAATCAATAGGCTTTGTCCACTTATATATCTTAATTCTGTCTAAAAATTTTAAGTTGATATTGTTTTTCACTACCATTTTCAATCAGATTTTTTCAAAAGCTCTTTTTCTGTGATAGAGCTTCATTTTCCTAAAAATTTCAAGTTGATATTGGTTTTAGTTTTTGATTTATGATTTTATTTTAAATTTTAACCCCCCACTTTTAATCATATTTTTTTAAGATCAATAAGCTTCGTCCCCTTATAAAGCTTGATTTTTCCTGAAAATTTAGTCAACATTTTTAATTTTTGACTTATCGTGTGGACAAAAAACGTGACATTTTAAAAAGTTGTTTAAAATTTGATGAAAAAGAATTTGGTAAAATTTTTTTAAAACTGAGACCAATATTAAAAATGTTGAGTTCTTGAAAGTAAACCTGTATTACTCTTCACATACTACTGCGTGAAAAGTATAATGAGGCATGACAAATCATTAAGAAGGTAATTCAGCAATAAGACTATTAATTACGTTACTTTTTATTTTAGTGGGATAAAAAACTGTTATGTATCCTAAAATCCTAAAATTTAATTTTAAAATCTGTTTTATTACTAATTATAAAATTATTTCAAATATTTCGATATTGGACAACATAAAGTAGCAATAATGCAAACAAAGCTGAGACGGTGTCAAGTGGACACAATAGTGTTATGTGTGCATTTAATTAGTAGAACAATTAGCGTCCAAATAAAGTGTCACACTTTACAATACGAAACTGTTTTTGTTATCAAGCTAGAAGGCACAAAAATCAAAAGTAATGCAATGAAAAGTCTTTTTTGCCGAATTCTCCATCAAATTATCTTTTCAATGATGGGTCAATGCTCGATGGTTGAAGCATAAGATGCTGCAATTAGGAAAAAAGTATCCCTCTCTAAAATAAAATGAACCTGCGTTTTTGTTTCTTTTTGCATCAAGACGAAAAAACTAAGTGGCAAGGTTTCGGTGATATACCCTGTATATGATATTCCAATAGTAGCATAAACTCAGCTCCTTTAATAAATAATCGGAAAATCGAAAAAATGTATTATTTTTGTCAAGCTCTTTGGATGCTACAGAATAGTATAGTAAGGTTAGGTGAAAGACTCTTAATTATAAAACACAACAAGTCACTAAAAACTTATTTCAGATAGAAATGCAGACATCCCAAAATTCTTATCAAATAAAAAAATCCAAAACAAAAATTGATCCCTGGTTTTGTTACCTTTGTCAATCAAGCGAAATAATGGACATGTGTTTTTGTGTTTTATGCCAGGTTTGGGTTCAAGAAAAATGTACCGGTATGGTTCCCGATGATAAAGACTACTTTATCTGTACAAATTGTTCAGAATAGATAAACCTTACATGGGGGCCTTATTTTCCGACTGTGCCGAAAATAAGGCCCAGTTGATATTTTTTTTAAAAAATTATTTTCTTTTTCACTTTTTCATTTTTTTTAGTTTCATTGATTGAAACTTGAGGAAACGTGCTTGTTTTTGTTACCTGACTGCAATGATATTTTTTAATTTTTTTAATAAATTATATTTTTAACTTAGGTGTGCCTTATTACCCTTCACTACCTTAGTAAACATTTCTTGGTATGTAAGGATCTCAGACCTTCATAGATATCTGAGAATGCCAAAAGTCACGAAGCTTGAACAGCTGAATAGAAAGGAGAATATACCTTTTCGTGAACTCGTTTCAATCTTTTTACTTAAGTATATTATAAAGACAAATTGTTGGTTGGCGGAACTATAGTTAGGTGCGACTCAAACAAATCAACAAAAAGTCACCGATTCTACGCCAATGGGATATTTAAAATTTATTGTCTTTACATTTTTATTATTGAAATTTGTAAATATTATGAAAGACTGCGCCACTGCATATAAATAACGTATCTATTATCTCAAATACATTTAACAACTTAACTCAATCACACAAAGCAAACTAAATTCAATTGCTCAAATAATGAGATTTTACTGTATCTATGGAAAACAAAAGGGTTGTCATGACAACTATTGATACAAGTGTCAAAACGAAATCATCGCAATATAGAGAATTATACTCAAAATAAAACTCGCGTAGGTACAATGTAAATTCAAACTTTAATAACACGGATCTGCAAACAAGGATTGGTTTACTACAAAGCCATTATGAATTGCGCTAGATATTACATTGCTAGAATACGAAGATTTCTAGGAAAATGAGTTTTAGAGCAGGATTCCGTCAAATGCAGCGCACCGTAATTTTATTCAAAAGTTTGAAAGAACAGTTTCGCTTAATTGAGGGAGTGAGATGCAATAAGATCAAGGTTAGTAATGTCTAAGTTGTAGAAGTTCTTAAAAAATCAGAGCTTAGGTAGAAGCTATACGTGCAAACAGTGAAGTGCAACTACGATATTAAAGCGATTGCTAATGTTATACAAATACGTGAATCTAAGGAGCTACAAATTTTAGCCCTGCCAGCCAGGAACATTTAACTGGAAATATATTGAACGCCAGGGACGCCTTCCCAGATTATGATTTGAACAAGTAAAAACAAAGAAGCCCTATTAAAGTTATAAATGACAGGGTGCAACTTTAGGTCATATATAAATAGTAGAGCGATGAGGGTTATCCCATTTTTTAGGGTAACCTCTAAATAAAAATTGTTTTATATCATATCAATAAATGGGGTTTTTTTTATTGAATTTATTTTTTATTTCATTGTAATGGTACTGAAGTATGTTGTATTGTAAGTACACATAAAAGTTTATGGTCGCAGATATACAATGAACGAATGAATAAAAATAAAAAATATGTTACAAACATGCAAATTCACATATATGTTTTCCTCAAATCGTTAATAATAATTATGGTCGAATGTCGACTACTGGGCGAACACTAGTCGGTATATTTTAATCATAGGTCATAGACATAATATTATCTAAGACAGACTCGGCCTACAACTCCCTAAATAATACGAGTATAATATTTAGTTGGCGTTATAAACCAAGCAAGAAAAGGCGTATGGTACAACCTTAGATTATACAAACCTTAGATGGAACATAAGACACTGCGCATAATCCCACTTCGAAATTATTCACACCCACCACTCATAGTTGAAGACATCACATGTCAGAGCGTTGTTCGTCCAAATTTGATGTGTCAACGAGAATTAATTTGGTATTTAATGACTTAAATTTTGGAAATTAACGTTGAAAATGCCAAGATGTGTTGTAAAAAGCTTTATTTATAATAAAAGTGCGAAATGTGACGGCGATAAAGGAAATTTACATATATGTCGGTGAGTTATTTAATTTTTAAATATTCTATCGATGGCCATATTTGTTTATTTCAAAATAAACAGAACCGTACTTGGTCATTGAAACATGTTATAAGTAGCAAATAAAGGTTATTATTATAAACTATTTACTATTTCTTGTTTTATGGGGAATTTTTTTTTTCAGGAAGTGGAAAAAGTTTTTTTAAAACTATTTAGTATTTCTCTATAATAATAGGGGATCGATCCACTTAATTTATATTTTTGTTAAAGGTTAATATTTATAATTTAATTTTCTTTAATATAAATACTCTCTCTTTATACAAGGTGACCCAATGAAAACTTGATGGGGGTTTTGGGTATTTATATCATGGATGTTAAAAAACGCTCGGACAAAACGATTTTAGTTTAAAGGAAGACATCTTTTTATCATGTTAACTGTCATACGTTATTCCCCTACACTCCGTTACTCTTACCAATGCAAGTTAAATAGGGAAAGTATGACACATAATTGAAAAAATAATTCGGCAATATAACTATTCATTGAATTACTTTTGATTTTAACGCCGTCACTTCATTTGAAAGCTAATTATATTCGAAATTTAATGCGTAGTATATTTTTTTTTATTTTGGTTGATTACACGATAAAGTTTGTATTTCTTAACGTTTAAATTCTACAATTATGTAAGTTCTTGTGTCATTCAATTATAACGTTGTCCGAGCCGTATAAACAGACAGCGCTGATAATATTCGCTTCCTGCTCGCAATAATGTAGTTTTTACACGGCTGACTTGTGCAAAGCGTATTGGAAAAAGTTCGATGGTCTATACTGTGTATGTTAGTGAATAGAAATCTATTCTGTAAACTGGATAATCACGTTAAAGACAATTACGCCTTAAGCTGCCACTATGGTAATTTCATAAAATTAGTAGCATCTATCTACATCACAGTTCATGATTCAAGATTCCTTACACAATAAAAAAAGGAAGAGCATGAGATCGATTTTACATTAACAATGTCATTTTAATCTTCGCCAAATATAGTGGAACCATTAAAGGATACTGGACTCAGTGGGATTCCCTGCATCTTCACGATGGCCTATTGCATCGGAAGTGGGAGAGCCCTGATGGAGTACTTGTAGTCTGCCAAGTGATACTGTCGAAATCACAGGTCAAAAGTGTGTTGGAGGACACTTTGGTACTAAAAGGACACTTGCACGAGTTAGGGAAAGATTTTATTGGGTAAATTGCCGACGGGATGTAGAAGATTGGTGTAAGGAATGTGACCTATGTAATGGCAGAAAAGGGCCCAAAACAAGAAGTAGATGTAAAATAGCACAGTACCTTTCCGGAAAGCCTTTCGAACGAATCGCCATAAATATCCTTGGACCACTTCTCTTAAAAGAAAGGGGAAACAAATACTTAATGGTTGTTATGGACTATTCTATCTTCTTTTACCTATACTTTTACTTTTGACAACTGCAGCACACTGGAGTAACATTCCACTTTTTTTTCTATTTGTACGTTTCCTATAATATCCGTAGGCTAGTGCAGGGTGCTGCGTTACAATATTTAAAAAGCCTTCCTGTGTATGTTCTTGGAGATTAAAAGAGTAATTCAAATTATAGGAACATTTTTGTTAGTATATTAAAGTGTAGAATTAAGATTGTGTGATTTCTACAAAATATAAAATCAACTAGCTCATCTATTGTTAATAAATCTTTAATATTTTCACAAAAAATTTGAGAATTTCGGTGGAAAAATCATCAGAAAAAATTATTCGTCATATTTATTTAGCAAAATTTCAACCTGCTTATGTAATTCAGTGTCAATATCCGTGATTAAGGAATTTAAATCTATCAGCAACATTTTAAAAACGAGAAAGTAAATTTTATAAGTAGAATGCCGCAATATTTAAAATACTATTAAATGCAATTTTTTGAAATTTTCTTATACTGTAAATTTTGTATAAGAGACAAGTTTATCAAAAAATCTTTTAGAAATTTTTGTCGCTTTTCGGTTAAAAAAGCTTCCGATGCTTTAAATTGAATTTTATCATATTTGTGAGGCAGTATAAGAAGTTCTTCGTACGCGTTTATTTATATATATTAAATAAATTGGAAGCCAGCACAATGTACGACTTTTTAATTTGAAAAACTTTGGAAACTATGTTTATAGAGTGATGAAATTTTGAAAACAATACAATAAGAAATAAACATTTATAATTGCTTCGGATTTTTTTTTGGTATTTTTCTTGATTTGTTTTTTATATATTTTTGGATTAATTAGCTTAAAAAAAATTGTAATAAAATAATATTGATTGATTGAGGGGCTTCTTGCAGCGCCACTGAGAAGGAGACATGCAAACGTGGAATGTAGAAAATTAAAAAAAAAAATTACATTAAATTCAAGACTTGAATTAAAGATTTTGAAGAGAGTCAAATATTAAATTTTATTGAAGATTCACCAGACATTTGTAACATTAAATCATCAATATAATTGGTGATAAACCTATGTACATAATGGTTCTGTCGTAAGTGTTATTCCCGCTTGCATTTATGTTAAACATTTTCGAAGGCACCCTTTAATAAATACTAGTCTCATTAATTAATTTCTCAGGGAATAAAATTTCTTTAAGGAAAACTCAGTTTAGAAGTTAAATTGAATGGCAAATCCAATTTATTCGAATTTCTTATTTTAATAAAGGGTTGCTATTGTTAGGCCGTAATTTTATACGAAATTACAATATTGAGTTTGAAGAAATTAATTATATATCTAGAGATGAAATACCAGTATTGAGTAGGGAATTTCCAAAAGTATTTTCGAATAAATTTGACGCTAATAAGTGTAAATTGAAGTATAAACTTAATCCGCATTCAGTGCCAATATTTTATAAGCCCATGCTCGTTACTGTGTGCTCTAAAAAGCAAGGACGATGCTGAAATTAATTGATAAAAATATAATTTCGCTCTTAAAACGTCACAGTAAACCCTTGCATTTTAGCTTATAAATTTCCCTTGCTGCGAGTAGACAATTTATTTGTAAAATTAAGAAGTGGAAACAATTTTCAAAATTAGATTGGTCTTCGGCCTATAATTAAATATTAATTGATGAAAAATTGAATAAATTTACCATGATTTTAACCAAGGTCGATTTATCCATTGGTTCATTTGTGCATTAGTGAATACCCAGTTAAATTTCATAGAAACACATTATTTTATAAGTGTTATTATTTATTTTTTTGGTATGTCACTAAGCTTTGGCTGGTCATGTATGTTGGCGCAATAAGCTTAATGAACGCGATAGGTTTCCACAAATGCCTGTAGTTGAAAAAGGTCAACAGATTAGTGAAACAAACAGAGTGCCTACTTGACTTAGTCTTTTTAACCTGTCAGATTAAAACAAGAAAACCGACAATTCCGAAGCAGAAGCGGATGATTAAAACGCACCTGATATTTTGCTTGCTGCTGTCAGTGTCAGTGAATATTATTTTTGAAGTCACAGTTTATTGCTAAAGAATCAGTTAGCTCACTCGGACCAGTTGAAAGTTCCAAAATAACATCCACTCCAGGGATACAAATTCAGGATACGCAGAAGACTGCTGTTTTATTATAGGCGGTTGTCATATATTGTATTATCCGAGTTGCACAGTGTATAAACTGAAACATTGAGATCAAAAGTGCCGACGCAGAGTGAGCGATCTGATTCTTTAGCTGTAAACTGTGTCACAGGGTTCAAAATGGCCGCGCCCTATGTTGGGCGTGTCGGACCTCTCTCTTGCCTCGTATAGTAAAGTATGTGACTAGCATGAATACAAAAGTGATTAGTTTGTTTAAATTTTGTTTAGATTTCAAATTTAGGTTGATTTGTAGTCTGAAAAGTCAAATTTAAAAATAAACTTCTAACTTGTCATTGACATTTTATCACGTGACCAATAAAGTCTAGAGCGTTTGTTTATTACATCTACATTCAGATCTAATTCTCTATCACGTGATAAAAAATTCACAACATCTCAGATGCATCCGATGTGGATTCTCAAACGCAGCAATTGAAGGAGAATTGTTATCTGTCACAAAGTTAATGTTTGCAAATTGACTGTACCTTCTGCAAGTTACTTTGCAATTCGTAAAATAACCTAGAATAACAAATGACATACGAAATTATATAAAACTTACCGGAACAGGCCTGAGGTGGCAACGGGAAAATAAGAGTAGTAGAAGATTTCCTTCTAGCGACGGCGCACCCTAGTGATTGCGGCTTGAAGGCGCGTAGCTGTTGCATGAAATCGGAGCACTCCATGAGTGCCACGTCGGCGAAATGAAGGTCACACAGGATTTGGTTCTTGAAACGGCGGGCCCGCTTCTGGTTGGGGCCCGTCAAATTGAGGCCGCAACTGTTGCACCGCAAACATTCTTCGTGGTAATGGTTATTGTCGTACAAGGGAGACGGTTCTGGAAAAAATATAGCGTCTTGTGAATCATAATACTGATATTTTCGACTGTTTCAATATCAGATAGGAACGTGCGGTTGTTGGTAAATTGTTATAGATACATAATATAAAAGTTTTTTTTCTTATTTCCTAATCAGTATATTAAAATTACCATTTTATCTGATCATTTAATTTGTGTCTAAAGAATGTGTATTCTATTTTTAATAATGACAATAGTTTTCCATACCAGAGGGAATCAACAGTGACTAAATTTAAAATTTCCGTCCTTGTTTTTGTAAAGTTTGCAGGTCGTTTGTAAATGACTCGTGATTTTCACGATGATATTAAATGTTAAGCGTTTATTATGTTCTATGGTTTATTACTGGATTATGTCAATTAGTGCGAATTTTAAAATGTATTTAAGCGCGCAGAAACTGTTGCAACTATTGTTGCTCTTATTCAAGGCGGAAGAAGTCAAATTTACGTGTCTAACAGATTCGGAGTATCACGCAGTACCGTAAAACATGTATTTGCACGTTTTATAAAGACGAGAGTTTACACTTGATGTCCTGGAATCGGGCCCCAGAGAAAAACTACTCATCGAGATGGCCATTTTATCTTCAGCACTAAGAAATCGTGACACAACTGCTTTAGAGATTAGAAATAACCTTAAACATATCAGGAACGTAAATGTTAGTGAACGAAGAAGGTTGAAATAAGCTAATGTGAGATCTCGAAGACCCGCTATAGGACCAGAACTTTTCAAGGAACATCGGTAGCCAGATTATAATTCGCTAGGGAGCATTAAAATTGGAATGCAGACTGGAGCTTTGTGTTATTTACCTGTGAATCCAGATTTTGCTTTCGATCCCCAGATGGTCGCAAAAGAGTCTGGAGAAGAGAAGGTGAACGATATGCCGAATGCGCGTGAAGAATTATTCATGGCCCATAGGGAATCTGTAGCTGTAGATAGGTACATAAGATTATGTAGTCCCATATGCACCATTTATTGGTGACAACTTCACACCGATTCATGACAATGTACGCCCTCATACCGCCCGTATTTTCACGGAATATTTGAACGAAGTTGGTATTACCCAAATGGCATGGCCAGCGCGCAGTCCTGATCTAAATCCCATCGAGCATGTTTGGCATGTGTAACTGTTAGTACTTTTTTTCTTTGTGTTAATGTTAACAGACGTGATTCTCTTGTAATAAAAGCTTTCCGAAATCATTTCTTGAAGAAAGTACACTTTAAAAGCATGTACAAATCCGTGACTATGGTTGAAAAAAATTACAATAGAAAAATATAAAATTTAGCCATTTTAATCAAAAATTATTGAGGTGTCCGTTTTTCTTGCCGGTGAGTGTATTTGCCACAGTGATCGGGTCAGATACCAAATGACCAATTTTTTACTTTCCTATCTTAATACAGATAAGGAAAGTACTTATAGGAATCATGATTTTTTTCGACCTCGAGTTTTGAGGTCCCTTGAATCCGATTTGACTATTTTCGCGATGATGTGTGTGTGTGTGTGTGTGTGTGTGTGTGTATGTTTGTGTGTGTGTGTGTATGTTTGTGTGTGTATGTTTGTGTGTGTATGTTTGTGTGTGTTTGTGTGTGTGTTGGTGTATGTGTGTTTGTGTATGTGTGTTTGTGTGTGTATGTGTCGGAACATCTGGGGGATACTTTAGAGGGGGTCATTTTTATATTTTATACAATATATGTTATATACGTTAAAAATTCTTTAAATAAAAGTTGCTTCTAATATTATTTTCCATAATTTTGGTTGTTTACAAAATTTTCCTAAAATGTTCCGTATTCGAGAAATTTAACAGAACGAAAAAATTCAAGTTTTTATGAAAATTATTTAAAAAAAAGTTGTTTGCGATATAATTCTCTATAATTCTTGTCCCATACTTAATTTCTCTAAAATAGACCGTATTCGAGATATTTGAGAAAAAGTGTAAATCTAGAATTTTGAAGAAAGCTCAAAAACGGATAAAGAGAAAAACACAAAAAGAAAAAACACAAAATTTTAAACTTAAGCTTTATTCTGGACTGCGGTGAACAGATTAGATTTTGAGCAGAGTCAGAACATTTGGGGGGTACTTTATAGGGGTCATTTTTATATTTTATGGAACATATCTGTTATTTATGTTTGGAGAAGAAAATTCTTTGAATAAAAGTTACTTCTAATATTATTCTCTATAACTTTTGTTCCCTACAACATTTTTCTAAAATGGTCCGTATTCGAGAAATTTGACAAAATGTGCAAAATTCTGATTTTTAAGAAAATTTTTAAAACTAAAAGTCATTTGCGATATCGATCTTTATAATTTTTGTTATATACATAATTTCTCTAAAATGGACCATAATGAAAAAATTGTTGGAAAATTATAAAATTTTAATTTTTCAGTATTTTCATTGGCAATGATATTATAAAAAAAAAATGTTTTGAGTTAGAATTATGTGGATAATGTATATATTTAGTTTATCCTCTAAACATTTACAGAGGTGCTACAATAGGTTGTACAAAATAACAGTAAAAAGCCTGTATTAACTAGATAGGAAAGTCATGTGTTGGACACATCAGATTTTTTAGTTTTAAAACGAATATCGAACGAGTAGCATCTTCCTGATACCTGCTTGTTATCTCTCATTTAATACGATATATCTTGTTGGTAGCGGCGTTTTACTGACTATATGTGCTATTCCATAAATTAGTAAGGAAATTAATGACATTTTTGATATTTTATGTTTATCATCTTATTATACAATTTGTACACATTGTTAGGGATCAACAATTTAAAATAAAAAACAATGGTTAATGGGTGTGATTATTATTTATTATTATACCTATCTTACTTTTGTTGCGTTTGTAGGTCATATATTATTAAATTATTTTTTATCTGCCAAACGATTTACATGATTGCAGCTATAGTTTTATTTGTTTCAGGATCATTTAGGGTTCATTCACACTCATTTATTTTTTCAATTTCGCGCCCTCATCAATATATAAAGATGAATTTTATTTTGTTTTTTACTTTTGTACCATGCACTTAAAATTAAAAAACAAAAGCTTCGGATAGTGTAATAGTTAAGTAAAGGTGTTTTAAGCAGAACACAGTGTTAAATGAAAGTTCACAGGCATAAACTGAAAAGCACCACTAAGTGATTACGGGTTTTAAGCATTTTTAGGTTGGTTGCTCTGAACCATGTGTAATATTGAAAACAGACATTTTCATGAAGTGATACACTGTAGGCCATGACGAACAAAGACAATTATGTCTGTGCTACTAATCATGACTCTAAATTAAATCCAAACTGACACTTAAAAAGAAAAAGAAGAAGAATTGCATACTCCGACATAAGTGATTTTGTTAGAGTTACCTACTACATATTAAAAACATCGATTGATTTCACCTGTTGCAACTCTCATTATTATTCGCTTGCTAAGTGGGCCACAACCCTTACCTACTTTCCGGTATAATCTAATGTTGGCAACGGCAACAGGCATCCATCACTTTAACGGGTATTTAACGGCCATACAAACTATTTTCTGCTAAATCATTCGCCCGCTGAAATTCTCGGTACATTCGGAGATAATAAATCTTTGTTGGAAATATTTAATTCGGAGAAATTTCTGGGAAAATAGAATGTCTGGGGAAATAAGCTGATTTGGCATTCAAGAAATCCTTTTAATATATCGTCCTGCTAAAAAATACTGGCATAATATTTCTTCCTTATATTAATGAAACGTTTTTTTTTTCAGCTGAGCAATGAGGCAGAATATGTACGAAGAAAGAATGAAACAATTTGATGACGTATGATTTTTTCAAATTTAAGGCATTTATAACCTTAGTATAACTAGTATACCTAGAATATACATTATATTACTTAAAACATTTTTTTAAATGGTATGGTAACATCCATGACGTCATCTACGTTACTAAAATATGTAACACCTTCTAAACACGGTGGTTAGGTGATAAGTTGCACGCTTTAAAATGTCGAGCAGATGCCAAGAATTGAGGCGTTGCCCGGAAAAACTTCATTAGTCCTATTTTGTCAAATAATAGATTTTGCCGCTAAAAAATACCTAACTCTCATATACACGTATACAAATAATCATTTCTTGTAAAAACCTTATAACTTCCTTAAAAATTGAGAATAAAATTTCGCTGATCCCGTAAAAACCTCACGTCCATGTTGTTTCATCTAAGAAAGTCACATGTCCATAACATGTGACAGTTACAGAAGAAATGCGATTCAAAGCACACGTTGTTTTTTGTTTGCGTTAGTTTGTGAATGTTCCTCAAAGAGATAGGTTGTTGTTTATTTTATTAAAGCGGACAAAATTAATGAAGAAAAAAACAATAATAATAAAATTAGAAAGATCATTATTTATCTAGTTGCAAGCATTTTGAACCATATCAGGAAGAAAGCTGTGGTAGAGTTGGGTGTCATCAGCATACAAATGAATATTAAAATATCGAAGTGATTTAATTAGATTTGATGTATAAATTGAAAATAGCAATGGCCCCAAAATAGAACCCTGCGGAACTCCAAAGCGAAGAATTGCAGACCTTGACTTAACACCATCAATTTGAACTAGTTGCTCACGGCAATATAAGTATGATTTAATAAGTGTTATGGCATTATTTGACATGCCAATATATTTAAATATAGATAATAATAGGTCATGATTAATCGTGTCGAATGCCCCACTAAAATCAAGCAAGGTCAAAATAGTACATTTACCTGCATCTTGGGCTTTTATGATATCGTCAGCTATGTGGAGAAGAGCAGTTGTACAACTATAACCCTTGCGAAAACCTGACTGGGTACTTGGTAGCACTGAGTGAGATTCAATATATTCTTTGAGCTACATTTCAATTGCCCTTTCTAGAACTTTGGAAAACGTAGGCAGTATACTAATAGGCCGAATGTCCTTATAGTCAGTAGGATTAGTTTTTGTAGGTAAGACTCGTACAACTGCTCGTTTGTGTTATATAGGGCACTATATGTGGACAGCACATACGTAAAAGTTTTAAATTTATTCCATCGTCACCAGTTGAATTCGTATTTATTTTTGCAATGGTTTGAAGTACGAATAGATCATTGATTTCTCTAAATTCAAAATTAGAATTAACTAGTTTATTATTGTTGTAATAGAAAAATAATTCAGGGGGTGGATCATTATAAGGTATTGAATTTAAGAAAAAATTGTTCACATTTTCAGGATTTTTAAGATTTTCAGGAATATTATAATTTTTTTCAGGTATTAATTTATTTGACATTAGGAGCTTCCAGAATCATAAGAAGAAATTAATAACACAAAAAGTAATAGGAGATGATTGCAGGTATATTTGCGTTGACTAATGTTAAATAATATTTTTTATTTACTGCTTTACTTTTTTTTAGATGCAAACGCCTAAAATGTTTTCAAAACGTTTCGATTGAAGAACGTGAACGCTGCTTTACCAAATTCCATTCGCTGTGTGCATTCGGCTTGGAGGGGATAGATTGAGCTATCGCAGCGCCTATGGTGGCAGGAGTCGGCGATTGGCCACATCATCGTAGTAGCGTGGCAGCGTGTTGTGGGTCTCGTGTTGGGTATTAAAATGAGTCGTCGTTATTGTAATGTTGTCGAGTGTAAAAACACTAGCAAAAATAGTGCGTGTAAGTTTTATACGTTTCCAACCGCATCACATAAATTGGAACAAAGAAAGAAATGGATAGCAGCTGTGAAAAGAAAAAAGTGAGTAACATAACCTCTGTATATATATATATATATATATATATATATATATATATATATATATATATATATATATACCTATAAATGGTATGTAATGAAGCCCGAGAGACAAATGGGCCGCTTTGGAGCCCGGCGCTTGCAAGTGGTTTAGGCGTGTATACTTTTTCTATATCGCTTTAAAATCATAGAAAACATATAGAGGGGAAAGTAGAGGGGTAAAGATTTCGAAACAGGAGTGTCCAATATAAACATTTATACCTTTGTGAAGCCCAAGAAGATATCTTTAAGACGTTAAGAAACCCACACGTATAAAAAAAGATACTAATAAATCACAGTGAAGCCCAGCGGTGCTGCCATTTCTACTTATAGTGGTGCGTTCTATTTTTAGATTCAAGGATACTCTCAGATGATTTTTAAGTATTCTCCAGTTTTGCTTCTTTCGCCATCGGGCATTTCATGGTAGTGTTTATGCTTACAGAAATATAATACTATTTAATCTACAGCCTTTTTTTGGAAGTTAGGTAAGTAATTTTTTCTACGCTCTATCTTTAACGTAACTGCATCAAATATTCATAGTAGTCAACTAAAAAATTGAGTATTCAATATTCACAATTTTGAAATAAAACTAAAATAAATAATAACTTTCCTAATATTATTGTGTAAAACTTCCAATTCATTTATTATGCATTTATTAATAGTTGTAATTTACTGAAGGAGTTTAATTAAAATATTCCAAATGTATTTATTTGTATATGGCTGTAGAAAAAATATGATATGCAACATATGCATGTCTTATTTTCACTTATGGAATTGCCGCACACACCTGACGGCTTGTGCGTTCAATTTTTCTGTTCGTGAAAAAAGTACCACTTTGTGCACTCGTTACATAAATTACTATTATATTTTTTTATTTCACTATAGTAGTTTAAAATATTTCAATTTGGCAATTAATATTATAATCGTAGTGTTCTTAGTTAGACACGGTCTTTTGAATTGGTGTATAGTACTTAAGTATCCCTTATGGTTTAGGGTTGTTCATAAGAATTTGAATAAGACATTGTCATTATAGATTGTGAACGTAATGTGTTAATACCCATAATTAACCTCTGTACCATAAAATATTGTAAAAAATGCTGGCGCAAGTCAATTTTTATTTTAATCAGGCATCTTATCGCATAAAAAAGTCTACCAATTACTATAGTGCTCGACAAAACTATTTGCTACCTTAAAATTATTTTCAATTATCTGTTAATTGATTTTCTGCGTAATAAGTATGTAGCGTCCTTTCCAGCAGATGACAACTCTTATTATTTCCTTTTCGGATTACTTATTGACAAAAGTTAATCTTATTTCCAATAACCAGACAATTTAATTCATTTTAAAAGATTTATTTAGAAATTTTATGGATAGTTAAAGGAATAAGCCGACAGCATTAATATTTAAACCCCTTAATGGTATTTCCAATTTTTGTGAAACATATACCTGTTAAGATTTAATCCTTTTCTGTGAATAGTTCTACTACAAGAATATTTTATTCAATGAACCAGTATTAGTCTTATTTGTAATTTTGAATATTGAACATCTAATAATTTATTTAGTGATAGAGCATATTAATATTAACTACCTATTACGTAAATTTGCAGCCGGAGGTACGATCGTTTTTTTAGTCGATATTTTTTACAACTTTGAGTTATCTGACGTCTCGTTTGCAGGGGTTTTAAACTATATATTTACAGATGACTCTTCTGATGGTCTCGCCAACCACTACACAAATTCCAGCCGGAGGTACGTTTGTACCAACTATGAGTAGAGACTTATTTTATATTTCTGATCTAATTTATTTTATTTTAAGTGTTTTTATTCTTTCTTATTTATTTTAAAGCTTTTTTTCTTGTATTGTGTTATTTTCAATGATTTATTTACGTTTGAATTTTTTCCAATTTAATCTAGAAATAAATAATGTTTTAAATATGATTTTTTATTATTTATAATAAATTGCTGCTTAAGTTTAACATATTTTCGAGGATAAACTATTTTTTGACATATAAATTTATCATCCTTCTTTATTTTAGAAAATGAGAACCCCTGTAAAACATATTGCAGAACACAAAGTATATTTGGTATGATCGGAAATAATTAATTAAATAAAAGTGAAGATTATTAGTTGTTTTTAAACGGTGTGAGTCATGATGAAAATTCAAAGGGCAAAGATGCTTAATTTTTAATTACTGTTCTATAAAAAGATCAGCCCAAAAAATCACTCCATTTTTCTAAATATTATTAAATGACATGACTACTCAAATGCACCTGAAGAAAATAAGTTTAATTATTTGGGATAAACCTGCCAATTTTCACTTAAATCGGTTAAAATAGCTCTAAACTATAGATAATTAATAAGAAATAAAACAAACCATCTCTTTAACACATTGCGTCAAATATGAAAGAGGTGATATTTTTGTAAGGCAGGTAGGTTTCTATTCACGACTATGCCATTCAAATATGAATGGACACCACAGGGTATTTTAAATGACGTATCTCAACTGTGGCCCTTGCCGAACATAATACACACGTTGGTTATAATAAAAAAAACGGAAAGATTACAGTTTGCTGGTGAAATGATCATATAATTCTTATGGTTACACAAAAAAGAGGAAAAATGTAAAAAGAAGAAAAACGTTTATTTGTCTTATTGAAACATAATAAACACATGTGGTTGTTAGTATACATCTCGGTGTAAACCATTTTGGCCCAATTTGGTATATATTTTGTACTGAAATAAAATATATGTATCCCTTTTTGGGGTTAACTCCTTTTTTTTTGGTATTTGATTTTTTTTGGTGTTTTTTATATTTAGAAGATGTGGCCTGGGACAAAAAAAATACACTATCTTCACTTCTTTCATGCAAGAAATACACCATAAAAATTAAATATAATAACAAAAAAAGTAATAAAACACTAAAAAGGCATAGTTTATTTGAGTACCAAATACAGTACAGAGTAGAACGTTTAACTGGAACAAATTCTGTAACTCAATAAATAAAGGTTTGTAGCAAAATTCCTGAAACACGTCAATTTTTGTTTTCTATGGGTCATAATACAAAGATGTTTGTATAATTTTTGATTTATATGGGGGTTGCAGCAACCCCCCACTTTTTTCCTAATGAATGGGTAGGACTTTTATTTTTTTAATTTAAAGCTTTTTCAATTGCAAATACAAGGACGTATTTTTTTACAAGTAATGTATCAGAGAAAAATAAAATGACGAAATGTCTACTGAAACTACTTTCATGTAACAAATGTTCAAAG
Source organism: Psylliodes chrysocephalus (assembly GCA_927349885.1). Classification (NCBI taxonomy): domain Eukaryota; kingdom Metazoa; phylum Arthropoda; class Insecta; order Coleoptera; family Chrysomelidae; genus Psylliodes; species Psylliodes chrysocephalus. Next base: position 65,506,298 of record OV651817.1, read on the forward strand.
TGCCCTCACACTATTGCTGACAATACCCTAATCGATAATTAAAAGTATTTCTAACATTTTGTAACACCGGCACTTTGAACATTCGTTGCATTATAGTTTCAGAAAACATTTTGTTATTTTATTTTTTCTCCAAAACTTTGCTTGTAAAAGAAACAAAATAATACGTTCTTGTATTTGCAATTGAAAAGCTTGCAATAAAAAAACCTACCCTTTCATAAAAAAAGTTGGAGGTCGCAGCCCCCATAAAATTTAAAAAATTAACAAACCTCTTGGTATTTTGCCCAATAGAAAATAAAAATTGACTTGTTTCAGGAATTTTGCAACAAACCTTTTTTAACTTACAGAATGAGTTCCAGTTAAACTATCCACTCAGTAATTAGTTTGGCCCACAGCGTTCTCTGCTAACACCTTGACATGCAATGTGTTAAATAACAGTTTTATATGTATCTTTTATCAAGATATACTATGTGCGTTGCAAATCCCGACTGTATATTCTTGAAAATATATTTTACGCACGTTCTCGGACCTAGCAGTGTTGTCAGTTGTAGGGCCCGGCAACGACCTGTTTAAATGAAATCATTTTACTGTATAAATCTTATACACGAAAGCGCCCTCTACAGTCAGGTCTTCAAAACTTTTTATATAAGTAAATGCATAAATGGTACTTTGTAAAGCCCAACGAGAAATTTTGGTAGAAGGATGTGTAGAGCAAGTGGAATCGAATAGTTGTTAAATACACGGGGTTCGTTGTGAAGCCCAAGGTCGGGCTTCACAACGTCGCTTTGGGCTTCATAACGAATTAAATATATCTTGTACGGGCCTGTATAAGAGCGTTTATAAGTCTATATATATATATATATATATATATATCATAAACATCGAAAGTAGGAGCGGTATTTGAATGCTCAAGTAATAGTGATAAATAAATTATTTATAACGTAATAGATTTAATGGTTTTTCCACAGCGCTGATGGTTCACCTTGGGTGCCAAAATGGAATGATTATATATGCAATGGTCATTTTATTGGAAATAAAAAACGAGAAGAAGAAAGTAGCCCAAGTTATGTACCGACAATATTTCCTTTTCTTGGCGTTTCAGGCTGAAAGTTTATATCATGAGATATTTTCTCAAATCCAGTGTACAAGATGACACTCATGACAAAAATGTAGCATCTAAAAATACAGACAAATTACATTGATTTATGACATTCAAAACGCAGATACTTCGTATGCATAACCTCCAAATATTTTTATGTCATTTACTTACTTTTTGTGCGACAGAAACAATTTTTGTTAGTCTATCAACTAACAGCGAACACAAAACTTGTTGCAACACTTAATTGTTGAAAAAGAATTTTCAAGTTCAACTGTTGAGTGTGAAGTGTATAGCAAGTATGCGGGAATGAATGAGGAGAACTGTCGCTATCCCGTCACCAGAGAGCGCTACCAGTCTTGCACACAGCGAATAAAATGCATAACAAAAACGAACAAGACGCATACTTGGCTGGCCTAATAACAATCAATAATATAAACAGTCACAGAAGACGGAATCGGGTAAACAATAAACCACATTGTACTTCGTATCCATATAAGGTGCGATGTTTTAATACACAAAGATGGTTTGTATCAAAGCATTCATTCAGTTACATTGCCCTGCCTAAAAAGAATTCAGTTGTCACTAGTAGAAAAAGGTTGGGCACCCATAGATATGAGGAGCAAACATACTTGCCGCCCTAGAAACTATATAATCATCCGCTTCTGCTTCGGAATTGTCGGTTTTCTTGTTTTAATCTGACAGGTTAAAATGACTAAACCGACAATTCCGGAAGCAGAAGCGGATGATTAAAACGCACCTGATATTTTGCTTGCTGCTGTCAGTGTCAGTGAATATTATTTTTGGAGTCACAGTTTATTGCTAAAGAATCAGTTAGCTCACTCGGACCAGTTGAAAGTTCCGAAATAACATCCACTCCAGGGATACAAATTAAGGATACCCATGATACTATTACTCGAGAAGATAAACCCACGCGCATGCGATCATCCCATCTATCTCGCGGTTTTGCGTGTAATACTGATTATTTAATTATGTTCTTTTGGTTTGTTGGGTATTAGAAGTAAACGTGCGTAAAGCTTTTTATATGTTATATTTAAAAACATTGTTTTAAACATTTACTATGGTATACTGTGCAGTGGTAGGTTGTTAAAACAATAAGAACCAAAAACATACTGCTGCAAATTGAATCAATATTTCCAAATTTCTGTTGCTGTTTAACTTTTAAGACGATTAATTACTTGTTTATCAAAACGTTTTTAATTTTTACCCCTCTTTTTTTACATTCATCCGAAATTTTTATAAAAATATTAAATTGATTGTAAAATAAAAATGTCTATACTTTAAAAACTCTAAAATAGGATTAACTCAATTTTTTTCAAATATTTTGAATTTTTACCCCCTCTCCTTTATACATCTACCTGTATTTTTTTTATTAAATCACTAAATGAATTTTAAAATTAAAATAATACGAGACTACTCGATTTTTTAAATATTTTAAATTTTTACCCCCTCCCCTTTTTACTCTTTTTCTTATTATCTATTAAAATATTAAATGGATTATAAAATCAAAATGTCCATCGCCAAAAACCTATAAAACGACATATTACTCGATTTTTTACAAAAAATTGCATTTTTTACCATTTTACCCCGAAATTTCACCCCCTTCCCCTTTACCAATTTTACTCAAAAATATTCCAATTCGACCCCTAATGGAATAACACCTATCTATAGCGCAATTACTTTAAAAGTTATGGTGAATACCGATAGACAAAAATTTTCTTTTTTGCTCATAATACTTTTTTACACGTTTTGGGATATTTTAAGCTGATTAGGTAAGCCAAAAAATATTTAATTTAATAATATATTAATATTATAAAAATAATATATCAATATTATAATAAATAAACATAAAATATTGATTAAAACCGCTCTAACGTAATGCTTTTCCATACCCACAAGGTGGATTGTTGTCAACGGGTGACGTCATGTGCTAACGCGGTCGAAATTGGATAGTCAAGTGGGCTTATCTTCTCGAGTATTAGTATCATGAAGGATACCCAGAAGACTGCTGTTTTATTATAGGCGGTTGTCATATATTGTATTATCCGAGTTGCGCAGTGTATAAACTGGAACATTGAGATCAAAAGTGTCGACGCAGAGTAGCGATCTGATTCTTTATCTATAAACTGTGGCATAGGAATCAAAATGGCCGCGCCCTATGTTGGGCGTGTCGGACTCACATACTTTGATTTTCTTTACTATTGGGCATTCCAAACTGAATGGCTATCAGTGGGTTTTGACGGGTTATGATATAGCAAAATTATGGCAACCCTGTAGGCCTGGTGATTTGACAAGGTCAATGAAATAGATAGTTACATAGATTGATCATCCATATTTTTCAAAATAAACATAAGCTTATGCTTTGAAGTAAAAATGTAAGCAATTATTTTTTTTCAATGTCTAAAGGCTAAAAATTAGTTTTAAAACACATTTTTTCTAAACCGATTCAAATTAATAAATATTTGCCAGGTAATATGGCCGCTCGTAAACGACCAGCTTTGAACAATCTATATTACTATATATGTATCATTGACCCTGTTAATGACAACATGACAACAGGGTTGCCATATCTAAACTGTCATTACCCACTGGTAGCCATTTGGACAGGTCGTTGGAATGCCTAATACGGTGCAAGAGAGAGGTCCGACACGCCCAACATAGGACGCGGCCATTTTGACTCCTATGCCACAGTTTATAGCTAAAGAATCAGATCGCTTACTTTGCGTCGGCACTTTTGATCTCAATGTTCCAGTTTATACACTGCGCAACTCAGATAATACAATATATGACAACCGTCTATAATAAAACAGCAGTCTTCTGCGTATCCTGATATTGTATCCCTGGAGTGGATGTAATTTTGGAACTTTCAACTAGTCCGAGTGAGCTAACTGATTTTTTAGCAATAAACTGTGACTCCATAAATAATATTCACTAACACTGACAGCAGCAAGAAAATATCAGGTGCGTTTTAATCATCCGCTTTTGCTTCCGGAATTGTCGGTTTAGTCGTGTTAACCTGTCAGATTAAAACAAGAAAACCGACGATTCCGAAGCAGAAGCGGATGATTAAAACGCACCTATTAAAAATATTGCGCCAAGATATAGGCAAAACGTAATAAGGGATCAAAATGGCGGAGTTTTCTATCTCCTTTTAAAAGGCACTCAGAAAGCTGCGCAGTGCGACCATTCTCCGTATAGTAAAATAAAATCAAAGTATGTGGTCGGACCTCTCTTTTGCACCGTATAGTAATCAAAGTATGTGACCCGTAAACATATAGCGGTTAGTGAATTGACGTTCGAGTCACCATTTTCAGGTAACCGCGATCCTAATTTAACCGATTTTTCAGGAATTTTGTGCAGAGCGGTTAGTTTTGGACCGAATAACCGATATTTCTGTTAATAATGGATCATAATCTTAATAAAATGCGTTTTTACCTAATTGATTCTGATTATTGGACACGAGTCAATATGGCCGTGCGCAATGCAACTCGCTTTGCTTAGATCAATTTATATAACTATAAAGGGTGATCCATAATTGTGAAAAAGTCCAATATCTTCGCCATTATTATATATACAGAGCGGTAGACAGCGTTAAACTACATATTTAAAATTATTTTTGAATAAACAGGGTTTTTAATAACTTTCCTCTGAAACCAACTTATGTTTTTTATAATAGATTATCCTATATTTAATTTTATATTTGAATTACCCTTGCTTTTTCCATTGTACGAATACAAATTAGTATGGGGTTATACAGAGTATTTCGCAGGATGTAACCAGTTTTATATGAAAATCGTAATGATTTTAATGACTTTTATCATGAAAAATTATAAATTGAGAACCAATTTTCTACGGGCACAATTTTTTGATAAAAGTTAAATTTTATGCCAAAATACTACTTTTTTCAATTCGCAACAAATCTATACAGGGCAAGTTAAAACTCAAATACATCATTTTTTCAATTTTTTTTATAATTATGTATTTTATATCACAGTTCAAAAGAATCTTAATTATACTTTCATTTGACTTAAGCATTTCCTATACCTAAAGTTAATAGTTTTTATAGATTTTTAAATTTTAGTGGTAAAAACAATAAATCAAAAAATAATTAATAAAAAATACATTCTGTTTGAAAATTAGTAATTATTGGAATTTAACCAGATGTAATTTATCATTGACCTCTAATAATGGCGGAGATTATGGACTTTTCTACATTAATGGATCACCCTGTATACATTATCGGCTACTGAACATTTTCCAATACGTTTTGCACAAGTGTATGTAAAAACTACAGAGTGTTAGCAAGAAACGAATAATATCAGTGTCGCGATGTAACGTTGGCCGGACAAAAAATCAAACTACCGATATTATACAAACTCTAACAGAAAACAAAAAAAAAACGGAAATAAAAATAAAACACTACTAAATGATAATAATAATACTTTATTTGTTTCATAGGTAAATCAGTTATAAAAGAAAATATTAGATTTATTTATAAAATAATGTAAGAACCGCGGACGAATTTTTCATTCTGTGACGTCACACTTCCCTTCATTGCAACCGGACGAGGCAACCGTACTGTCTACGAACCGTTGGTGAAATTAAGTTATATGACCGGGATCAAATTCTTTTTAAATATAGAATATGACCCGGACCATACACGATGATATTAGTACTTGGGAGGTAAACTGTCAACATAGTGCAGTTTTATAATAGTTCTATTTTTAAAATCAGCTCATTGAGATCTTTCCAGGAATATACTATACTATCTATAGTGATGTCAATAAAAATTGACCAAAAAAAGTATAACTCTATCTTTAATAAACTTACAAGTTAAACAATACTTTTAAACTCTCACGTTAGTCGTACTATTTATAGGGGCATGTTGGAGGTATGTGACACCATATCATAGAAAAATTATTATCAAATAAGTTTTATTAGTTAAATTATTAGTAAACAATACATATTGTGAAAATAATCGTGGCTAACTGCATTTCTTGTAGAAAGATATGTAAATATTAAACACAAAAATTGTCTTACTAACATTCACTCTGCTCTACAAAAAAGTTGACTAAAATGACATAGTATAGTTTACCTCAGAGGTACTGATTACCTATTAAATAATTTTCAAAACTTTGGCTTTATCATTCTCTTTTGTGGACCTATTTTTTAGTGTATTATGTTATTATTTTAGCCTTGATTATATTATTATACTCTTCACACACTAATCTATGAAAAGTGTGATAGATTTACTTTGTCCATCTGTCCGATGTCACGTTTTTTATCTGCACGATAAGTCAAAAACAAAAAATATTATCAACTTGAAATATTTAAAAAAAATCTTACTCGAAAACGAACAATATCAACTTTTGGGAAATATCAAGCTCTATAATGGGACGAAGCCTATTAATTCTGAAAAAAAAAATTGATTGAAAATAGGGATTAAGGGGGTATGTTAAACTGTGAATATAATTTGGAATGCCATACATTATATATCTTCATTCTAGTTTGTATCTATGTAATATTATGGAATTGATTTGATAAAATAAATATTTTAGTTCACTTGTTTTATTTGCTAATAAAAGGTATTTAAAACATATATTATTATAATGAAACTCTAATTTATTTTTAGTTTATTTTTTTAAAAACACATTATTTACAATTTATTTCAGACGTACTATTTAATTTATATAATACTTAGACAGTAACTATCAGTTCTAATTTATTTCTTATACTTTAACTGTTCAATACAATGTTCTATATTAAACTAAACTAGGCGCCGATACGTCGGCTATTTATATAAATCCAACTCCGCTACTGGAAGATATGAGAGGCTCTCGAACATTCTATTTCTATGACTAAACAGCACTCTCCGCCGTTCCAGCTGTTTCTAGTGCCTCAGCGGCAGGCATTCCGTCGCCTTGAGCACGAGACGGTTTCCATCTGAAGGTCGAGCGTACACAGGACAGGCTTTAAGAATTTCATGACATTATTTCATTTGACGAATAATTGTGAAAATGATTTAATTTACAAATAAAACTGAAAAACGCTAGATACAGTTTAATATAATAATACATTTTTACACAAAAATCAATGTCAAGTTACATAACCTGATATAGGGGAATCGGGTATAGAACGGGGTACCGAGGTAGAACGGGTACCACGTTTCAAATTTTCGCGAGTTTGCGCAAGACCGCCATCTCAATACATATTCACCTCACTATATTCTACGAATGCGTTGGCAATATATTTGACTTTACCGGTAGTCGCCCGAGAGCTATAACGTCGAAGGCATGGTCTAAGAAAGTCCACTGTAAAAATTGACGAATTTGGAAACAACGATAAGTGTTTAATTTAACTACCTTATATTTTGTGTGGAATAGAATATTTAATTTTGTTATTTATTTAGTCACAATCGCAACGCCATGCTCCTGGGGCAGAAGGGAGAGGCAGCACGAGGCATACCCCGTTCTGCCCCACGTGTATGTTGAACTACTAAAATTTATTATAAAAGTTGTTTAATAATGTGAACTCTTCTCAATACATTCTAGCCATGAAGCTTGATCTTTATGCAGCAACATTTAATCATTATTATCCTAAATATATTATTTTTTCTAAATGGTTCGAACGTACTTAAAAAAAAAGGATCGACAAAATTGGTCTTTAGAGTCAATGCATCAAGCTGTTATTGATGTTTTTAATCATGAGATGGGTTACAAAAAAAGCCACGCAACAATTTAACGTTCCTCAAACCACCTTAGGACGCTACATTGCTAAAAAAGACAAAAAGGTGAAAATTTTAAAACTGTTGGAAAATTTAGGAAAGTTTTCACACAAGAACAGGAGTTAGAGATAGTACAATATTTAACAGTTATGGAAGGTAAATTATTTGGCCTAACAATAACAAATTTTCGAAAGTTGGCTGATCAGCTAGCTATACGAAACAATTGCGAAAACAGATTCAACTGCAATGCCGAAATAGCCGTCGAACGAATTTCTGAAGCGACATCCTACGCTAACGTTGAGAAAACCTGAAGCAGCGTCTGGTGCACGGGCGATGGGCTTCAACAAAATTGCCGTAAATAAATTAAATACCTTTTTTTCGGCTGCTAACTGAGATGATCGATACTTATAAGTTAACAGGTAACAGAATATACATGCGATGAAACGGGATTGTCGATCAATCCAAAAAATCAAAGTAGAATATTGGCTAAAAGAGGAAAACGCAAGGTGGTGATAATTAATCCTTCAGAAAGAGGACAGACAGTTACGGCAGAAATTTGTTTCTGCGGCCGGTAACTACGTGCCACCTCATTTTGATATTTCCTAGGATTCGCAAACAACATACTTTCGAACTTGGTCTGCTCCCCGGATCTTCTGTTTACAATAATGGGTCTGGATGGATGACAACAGATTTTTTTCTGCAATGGTTCAAGAATTTTGTAAATTTATCTGGAGCAACTAGAGATAATAAAGTCCTACTATTATTGGATGAACATTCGACCCATACTAAAAACACCGAACTAATAGACTGCTCCATAGAAAATGGAGTTGTACTTCTTTGTTTCCCGCCCCACTATTCACACAGGTTGCAGCCCCTTGATTTTGCTTTCATGAAACCCCTTAGTAGTTATTATGAAATTGAAGTGAGAAAATGGATGCGATGCAATCCGGGCAAAGTGGTTACACTGCATCAAATATCCACCCAATTCAGTGCAGCCTTTCTGAATGCCGCATCTTTGAAAACCGCAGTAAATGGCTTTAATAAAATAGGATTTTGGCCTCCTGACCCAACTGTTTTTTCTGAAGCAGCCTCTACAACTGATATTATGTCTCATGAAACCCCATCTCCAACTAAGTCCCAAAAGCTACCGGAAAATTGTGAATTGAGCAAATATGCAGGCAAGAGACAAATAAGTGGAACCACCCCGATAAAAACAGTTTCCAAACAAAGTGAGGAGCCGCAGCCTGGATGCCTGATAATACAGGCCGAGTATCACCAGTAGATACATTAACTTTATTGCATCTCCAGAAACCATAGAGCCACAACCTGTTACTTCGTAAGAACCAGATAACATAGAAAGAGCGTCACCAGTATGGACATCAGCTTTCTTGTGTGTACCTCCAGAAGCCATAATACCTATTCCAAAGGTGCAAACAGATACCAAAAGGGCGACTTGTAAAAGGGGTAAAACGGCAATTTTAACTTCCACACCATACAAAAATAAATTGGAAGAATCTTTATCGGAGAAAGCAAAAAAAGTGAAACGCAATCTCACACAAATCGACAAACCAAAGAAAAAGACAGCTCAAGAAAAGAAGACCAAATAAATTAAAGACAAAGCAGCTAAAGAAACCGAAACCGAAGGAAAGCAAAAAAAGCCACCTTAAATATTTCTGATTCCGAGTCATCACCCGAAGAAGAGGACGCTGAATGCTTATATTGTCAAGAATTTTATTCGAAATCTGAGGAAGGATGGGTCACTTGCAGCTTGTGTTATCTATTGGTGCATAATTCTTGTGCAGGGATAGATAGTGAAGATGACGAAACTGTGTTTTCATGTAAAATTTGCCAATATAAAACATTTTTTGTAAAATTTAAAATATTTTGTATTGTACGCAATGAGAAATAGTTCTTTTAGTTTTGGTTTTGAATCAATAAAAAGTAATTACTAAGTTTTTAATAACTATTTTATTCTGCCTCACATGTACCCCGATGTGCCCCATAGTTGGAAATAATATTAAATATAAAATATATATATATATATAAAATTTAAAACATTAAGTACCCGGATTCCCCTATATTCAAAAATATTCTCAAATTATGAAGAAAAGTCAGCTGACTATAACTAATAATATTTATAAATGGTTTTTATCGTATTAAAAACAAAACCAATATTACAATAACTAACATATTAATTCGTTAATAGTTGAAGTGCATAAAAACAGAATAATATTGATTATAATAATTACAATTATTACAAACCCAAATTAAAAAAAAAAAACTAGCGATAGTAGCGCTTGTACAAAGTATTGATCAAATTATTGGAAAAAAACTAATTTTAAATTAAGACGAGCCGCCACTGCTTTAAGGTAAAATTGGCTACAAAATTAAGCAAAATAGAACGTGTTCTATTGATCGTCAATAAGTCCTTGGAGACATTCATTATTTTAATAACGTGAAGTTTGACTTTGTGACTTACTTTAGAAACATTTTTAGTTTATCACTCTTTATTTCGTAATGTAATCGGAAGAGTGTTTCATAAAATAGCTGGACATTTCCAACAATGAGACTATTTCCTGAGTTTACTATTATTACGAAAGCATTTCCTTAAGCGATGGAAAAAACAATTGATTCTTATCGTGAAAATTTCTATCACTTTGACAATGCTGAATGAGGAAAATGTTTCTTAATATAATTGTTCTATCTTTGATCTCTGTCTAACAGTTCAACGTTACAAAACTTGCTTAATAAAAGGAAAATTTTAATTAAATTACCTCTGCCCCGAGTCGATGTCGTTAGGGTAATTTTAACAAAAGCCTAGAACTTGTTAATTATTATCAAACTACTTCGTGCGACGAAAGCATACAAATTTTCCGAGAGACTGTTTAAAATTTTAACAATTATAATTATGTAAGGTGATAGCTAACTAGGTTTGATGGAGTGAGGATAGTTATACTTTCAAAATAAACAAGATGAATATTAAATTTACGTAATTTAAAATAAAAAGTTGTTCAAACAGTTTTAAATTTTTGAATATAAATAAATAGTTATAGAAAAAGATTGTTCTGGTTTTGAGATATAATGATCTACAACTGGCTGGTTACTCTGGTGATGTATATATCATGGTATCATAATACTTGTCATTGTCATATGTCAAATTTGATTTAAGTTGGGGAATTTCTAAACCAAATTTGACTTACAAGAAATTTTAGGATGTTTTGTTTTTGTTATTTATTTAAAATGATACCGCCTCCAACAAAAAGAAGATAGGTTTTATAAAGTGTATTTTTGATGAAATACAACGATAAATACTTGGGGTAGTAGCTTTATATTTTCATCTTTATACTTTAATAAAAAATATCAGTATCCAGTGAATATACAGGGTGATCCATTAGTGTGAAAAAGTCCAATCTCCGCCATTATTAGAGATATAAAAAAATATTTTCACAGAACGGTAGACAGCGTTAAACTACATATTTTAAAATTATTTTTGAATAATTTCTCTCAGGAACCAACTTATGTTCTTTTTAATGGATCACCCTGTATTTTATTTTATATTTGAATTACCCTCGCTTTTTCCATTCTAAAAATATAAATTATTATTGGTTTATACAGGGTATTTTGTAGGATATAATCAGTTTTGTATGAAAATCATATTGAATTCAATGACCTATATCATACAAAAGAAACAATTGACAACCAATTTTTTTGTACCACAATTTTTCGATCATGGTCAAATTTTATCCGGAGACACTACTTTTTTCAATTCGCATCAAATCTGTATAAGGTGAGTCAAAACACAAATACATAGTTTTTTCAATTTTTTTAAATGGTTCACCCTGTATTTTATATCATCGTTCAAAAGTATCCTAATTATACTTTAATTTGACTTAAGCATTCCCTATACCAAAAGTTAATAGTTTTTAGAGATTTTTAAATTTTAGTGGTAAAAACGATAATTCAGAAAATAATGGGCCCGTTTAGTTTCATTTTTGAATGTGAATTAATTATATATTTATAAAGATATTAAACTATTTTGTCTGGTGGTACTTTTCCCGTTAAGATATTTTTGCTAGAAGTAATGGAATTCCCATAAAATTCTTTCAGTGACTCATTGCGTCAGAAAATCCCTAATTCCGTTCACGTCTCGTATCGGTTATGCTTAAAGACGGCGGGGTTGTCGGAAGTATCCCTAATATACCATTTCTGCATTTATATATGTAATTTAAATAGTAAAATTCCATTATTTTTCTAAAAATCGTGATGTTAAATTTTCAGATTTAAAGCTGGGAGCTTATTTTTTACTTTTTAATTAAAACAATTATTATTACTTACAACGTTGTCACGTTTACCAGATACATTTTCTCAAATAAAATTTCGATCTGGTAATATTCAGCTTGAGTAATACTAATTGTTCTTATTAAAATTTAAAAAAGGTAAGGTTTCCAGCTTCATCTGAAAATATAAACACATTATTTTAAAAAAATAATATATTTTTATCATGTAAATTTCTTTAATAAATGCAGAAGAGGAATGGTGGTGCAATGATACATCCGACAACCGCGCTTTTTTAAATATTAACCGAACGAGACCTGAAGGGGGTTTTCTGACGCAATGAGTCACTGAAAGAATTTTATAGGAATTCCCTTACTTCTAGCAAAAATATCTTAACGGGAAAAGTACTACCAGACAAAAGAGTTTAATATCTTTATAAATATATAATTAATTCACATTCAAAAATGAAAGTGAACGGGCCCATTACATTTTATTTATCATTAGTAATTAATTGAATTTAACCTGAAGTAATTATTTATTATCGACTAAGTAAGTTTCTGACAATACGTAATGTCACTTATACATTTATTAGAAAAATAAATAAACATTGCAACCACAAACTACAAACGAAACCTACTAAATTTTTTGTTTATTAATTTTTTTTAAGTTGGCTTTGAAAACCCCCAATACTGAGAGTTTGTTATTATTAATGTCATTAGCGTTGCATTATTTGTTTTCTACAAAGTCTCGCCAGTTTTTTAATATGAATTATAGTCGTGAAGAATTAGTTGATATGGTATGGATTTTGGGAGAATACAATGAAAACTCTTTGTTAGCAACTAGAGTTTATAAAGAACGATTTCCAGAGCGTAGAACGCCAAATAAAACATCGTTCGAAAAACTGATGGATCGATTTAACTGAACAGTTTCATATGAGAACATTGATAGAACAAAAACTGTTACTAAAGAGGAAAATGAACTAAATGTTTTGTTAGCAGTTACCGAAAATCCGCATGTAAGTATAAGAAATATTTCAAGAGAACAGCAAATAAGTTATACGTCAGTACAAAAAATACTTTCCAAAAATAAAATGCATCCGTATCATATGCAACTACATCAAGAACTCAGTATTATGGATTTTGAACACAGGGTAACTTTTGGTGAAGGGAAACACAAAAAAATTCTGAACGAAGAGATTTTTTTGAGTACGTGCTTTTTGGAGATTAGGCAACTTTTCATCGAAATGGCTGTGTCAATAGGCACAACTTTCACTATTATTCCACTTCTTATCCATACCATATAATTACTCATAGTCAGGAAAGGTGGTCTTTAAATGTTTGGGGTGGCATTATCGGTGAGTACGTGATAGGACCTCATTTTTTTAACGAACCTGTAAATGGGGAATTGTACTTAGACTTTCTAGTGAATTCTTTACCAATCTTGCTTGAAGATCTTCCTCTTGAAGTACGCCGAAAAATGTGGTATTTACATGATGGTGCTCCTGCTCACAATAACGCTCTTGTAAATGGCGAACTTGCAGATCAATTTCCAGGAAGATGGATAGGAAGAGGCGGGCCAATCCGTTGGCCAGCCCGGTCACAAGATTTAACTAAAATTGACTTTTTTTTCTGGGGCTACGTTAAGGCTCTAGTGCATAAAATACCTCCAACTACAGTAGATGATATGAAAATACGAGTAAGAGAGGCATTTCAAAGTGTTACTGTGGAAATGCTTAGAAATGTGAGTCGGAACTTTGAAAACCGTCTTGAGGCCTGGAAGGCTACTTTGAACAACTGTTCTAATTAAATGTAATTTTCAAAAATTACATTTAAATAATAAAGTATGAATTTGTGCTAGTTATTGATATTTTTTCTTTTCTAATGTTAAAATCGTTAATAAATTACAGCTGGTTAAATTGTAATAATTACTAATTATCAAACATCATGTATTTTCTATCAATTAGTTTCTAAATTATCGTTTTTACCACTAAAATTTAAAAATCTCTAAAAACTATTAACTTTTGGTATAGGAAATGCTTAAGTCAAATTAAAGTAAAATTAGGATACTTTTGAACGATGATATAAAATACAGGGTGAACCATTTGAAAAAATTGAGAAAATTATGTATTTGTGTTTTTGACTCACCCTGTACATATTTGATGCGAATTAAAAAAAGTAGTGTCTTCGAATAAAATTTGATTATGATTAAAAAATTGTGGTAGAAAAAAAATTGGTTATCAATGGTTTCTTTTGCATGATATAGGTCATTGAATTCAATACGATTTTCATACAAAACTGATTATATCCTGCAAAATACCCTGTATAAACCAATAATAGTTTATATTTTTAGAATGGGAAAAGCGAGAGCAATTCAAATATAAAATAAAATACAGGGTGATCCATTAAAAAGAACATAAGTTGGTTCCAGAGAGAAGTTATTAAACATCCTGTATATTCAAAAAACGCTGTCTACCGTTCTGTGAAAATATTTTTTTATATCTCTAATAATGGCGGAGATATTGGACTTTTGGGATCACCCTGTATTTGATATCTTTAGCTTTATAAAACGAAATGTACGTTTTACAAGTGCATTAACTTCGCACTTGCAAATAGTTCTTTTAGTGTCCTGTATTTTAAATTTAATTTATTTTATCACAAATACAAAAATTTCCAAACAAACAAAATAAACCCTAAGTACAGAAAAAAATTTCACAATTTATTAAAACCTAACAAATGAACTTTGCAACTTCCAAAGAGTGTAACTGCCTAAAACTGAACTTTAAAAGAAATTACCAATAAAAATTTTGTAGACCACATTTACATAAGTTTCAGTTGTTCCGGTTTCAACTTTCGGGCCTTCGACGTCGTTCAGACGATAGCTAGGGGGCATGGGCGTCGTTTGGGGGGGGGGGGGGGGGGGGCAGGGGTTATGTTGCCCCCCTGGCTTTCATGGCTTTACAAGGCGTAATGGCTGTATGTCACAATACTAAATTAAGTATTAAAATTTAGCCCTAAAAATATTACCAATTTTTAGTACTAAATTAAGTATATGCGCACGCGCATTGACGTATTATTACGTGAAATTAGCACAAAAATAAAAAATCCTGTGTAAATGAAACAAGTGAATTAAAATATATTTTTATTATGACTTTGACACTAGTTGACTTGACAACAACCAAATGCAGCAATGCTACTAAAAACCAGGAAAAAACACAATAAAACCTACAAAATCAAACACAAGCGAAATTTGTCACAGGCGATAATGCAAAGTTGTCGCTAACCAAAAACAAAATGGTGCAGAAAAGACCGTTGTGTTAACTTTTTCTGAGAAAAACTTCTGCGCAACATTTCAACGCATTTTTAATACTAAATTTAGTAGAAAATAGAAAGTTAATGAATTAATTTTAATACTAAATTTGCTGTTTGCACCGTGAATTTTTTTTGTACTTAAAGAATGCATTAATTTAGTTCTAAATTTAGTACTTAATTTAGAATCGTAACATACAGCCTTAATATATGAATTACTGATATTTCATCACCGTGCACAACACACACAAGGCCTAATATCTTAGGTAGCCTTTAAATTGATTGCATTGATTAAGGAAATAGAAGAAATAGGTGTAGAAATTTAAATGCCTCGAATTACGGAAAACAATCTCATAGAAATAATATTCAGGCTAATACAGTTGACGAATATTATAGGTTGAATATATTTATTCCATATCCATGTCTTACACGTACCTATACATTTTACTTTTTATTAAAAATAGGTAAAAACACAACAAAAAGCAATAGCAGTTGCTGTGTAAAAATACTAGCAGAAAAAACAGTGTAAATTATATAAATTTTCAGTTGCAAAATGGAAATTAATTCAAAGAAATAAGTGGATAGCTGTATAATAAAAAAAAATCTTTATTTTTGTAATAATAACAGTAATACTGGAGATAGTAGACATCAGAAAATTTAAAGGTTTTAAATAAACAATAAATTAACTCTTAAATGTTCAGCAAGGATTAGGGTTTCTGCCATTGATTATTGTATGTGGCTGAAATGCAATCTTGTGACTTATTGATAGAAAACCAATTTTAAACATTAATTTATATGGATTATTTCGAACTAAAAATGAAGAAAATATAAATTTCAATCACAAATTTACCAATTATTTTTGATAATACGTTTTGATACTACGTTATTATATAATGGTAATGTTTTTATTTTCCTATTATTTAACCTATTCTTCAATGACAACTTATTAGGCGTAGGCAACATATCATACATTTTTTTTTTAGCTGAAGTAATAAAAATATATAATAATAATTAATTTTTTCATTTGTTTTACAAATCCATATACTTTTATTAAAATCAACATATAAATTTTTTAATTAGGAATTCTTTTAAAAATTGTATTGTCAGTATACGCAAATATCGTCCGTTAGTTCATAAATTAGTTGGCGCTGCTGTCACAGAGCGAATAATGCGCTTTGCATGATGAGCGTACATAGAAATTAAAAATTTGCGTTTTCCTAGTGTTCGTCGACATATTTGAGTAAGTTTTTGTTTTAGTGTTTCTATAAATATTTTATTTTTTTTATATATTTTTCTTTTGTTTTTTAAAAATGTGTTTTAAGTTTCTTATTATTTTTTTATTTTAGTTTTTGTATTTTTTGTTGTTATTTTATTTATTAGAAACTTTTGTTAATTTGTATTGCTCTTTTATTTTTCATTTTCTTTGTTTTTTAACAAATAACATTCTAAATTTTTTCAAAATTTTGCCCCTCCCTATAGAATTGTGTAACGACGCCTATGCTAGGGGGTGAATAGATTACAAAAATTCCGAAAATAGTAGACAAATTGAAGGGGCGCCAACCTAGTTCCATTTCCCACAAACCCAGTAAATGACGATAGAAATAAAAGATAAACTTCAAACTTATGTTCCTCTATAATAAATTTATCCAAAAAATATTTGCAATGTTTAACACTTAAATTATTATGAACATACTCAATATGTTTGTCATTAAACAAATTCAAAATTAATGTTTAAGAACTAACTTATACTAAAAATGTACAACATTTAATCTAACAAAGTACATGTTCAAGGACTTTGATAAAATATTTATCGTAGAGCTTATGATGAATTCATAACTAAAAAAACAAAATATCTAGAGACGGTAAGAAATTAAATCGTATTTGTCATATGCATAATCCCAAAAAGCATAGTAAATTCCAATAGATGGCACGGTCAATCATTAGCGTTGGTACCAAGCCGAAGGACAAAAATCGCAAAATATCAACTTCAATATTAGATAGCCCATAAAATATTAATCTCTACCTTTTTTCAATGTCAAAAGACATAATAAAAATTAAATATACCTTCGGGACACACATAGTTGGCTGCAAGAAATACTTGAAATCTACAAAGTTGACCCAAAAATCGTAAACTTTTTACAGCCAACTATGAAAAAATGGAAAACTCACTTGACTTCTAATTAGGGTTTTTAGCAAAGAAATACCCATTATGAGAGGAATATTTTAAGGGGATGCACTAAGTCAATTTTGGTTTTGTTTAGCTCTAAACCCCCTTAGTACTATCCCTAATACAAGCAAAGGTTTTCAAATCAAAAGTAAACAAAACAACAAATATGGTATCACGTACCTATTGTTTATGGATGATATTAAACTTTACGCACAGATCAACAGTTAAAATGCTTGCTCAGAATAATAGACAAAGTTTTCCAACTATATTAAAATGAGCTTTGGTCAGCTCTTGGACAAATGCAAGACGCAGAGAATCCACCAAGACAAGCTTGAGGTGCAAGGCTACGACTTAGATGATGGAAGAAGCATAGAATGTATAGAAGAAGGAGACACATACAAATATCTTGGATTTGAACAAGCTAGACTAATCAAGCATACCGAAATAAAAAAGAAGCTCAAAGAAAAACTAGCATTAAGAATAACAGAAATATGAAAGTCATCTTTCAATAGTCGTAATCTCTTCACTGCACTCAACACAAGGGCTATATCCACATTAACGTACTCGTTCGGTATAATTAAATGGACAGAAACATAGCTAAAAGAAATGGAAATGAAGACAAATTCCGCGATTACAAAATACTGATACGCACACCCCAATAGTGCAGATTACGATTAACTAGAAAAGAAGGCGAAAGGGGATTACTATCAGTAACAAACCTCCATAATACATAAGTAAAAAAAATGAGAAAGTATTTTTTACTCAAACACAACGATCCAGCGTACACCAAGCAATAGTGCATGCAGATACAGTACACCCCGATAAACCTTAAAGACGGAGATGACAATAAAAAAATCAAACCGCAGGAAAACTTGAACAATGAATGGAAAGAAAAACTGCTTCATGGAAGATTTCCAACAGATCTTGATGACCAGAATGTCGACAAAAATGCGTCGTACCATTGGTTATGCTGTGGAAATCTATATCTAAAGACGAAAGGTTTTATGATCGTAATTCAAGATTAAGTCACCAGAACACGGTATTATGCGAAACACATCCTAAAAGACCGAACGGTTTCTGATGATCTTTGTAGAAGATGTAAAAGTGTAAAAGAAACTATCCATCATATAACAACGGGGTGTCAGTCAATAGTACAAGCAGACTATAAGATCAGACATGACCAGGTGGCAAAGATAATGAACCAGAAAATAGCACTAAATTTCTTATTATTCCAAGAAAACCCCCCTTATTATAAATATACTCCTTACAGGGTCATGGAAAATGACATCGTTGTATTATACTGGGACAGAACGCTACTTACTGATCGTACTGTTCAAGCAAATAGACAAGATATAACTTTTATTAATAAAATTTAAAAACAGGCATACTTAATAGACGTAGCTGTGCTCCATACGAATAACCTCCAGGATACATATATTATAAAAATAAACTAATATAGGGAACTAGCAGTGGAAATAAAAGAACAATTTTAAATTTACCAGGGTTCTCTCAGCAACAGGAATTATATCAAAATCGTTTATAGACACCTTAAGTGCATTATCAATGCCAGAAATGATTCGTCAAATATTATCCACATGTAATATTAAAAGAAAATTTTTGAATATTTAATAACACATATGCGATCCTTTCTGAAAAAACTGATCTCTAGGAAATCTTATTTTTATACCTGAAAAATAAGTCGAGATTCTAACAAGTACGACCCCTGAAAGGCCAATATTTACAGCATTTTATTTTCTAGGAATTATATACATATAGTCGTCTACTGAGAAGGCAAATCAATTGATAACACGGGAATCCAATCGATAGAGAATGTTTTCAATAAATACAGCTAGTTTTCAATAAATAAAAACTTCAAAAGCTTATATCAGCACTAAAGAACGTTTTATTCTTTTTCGTTCTTTTAGACATGCGTTTTAGAGTATTGTGATTGGTTTATTTGATTTTTGCTTTCTAGACCGAACCATAACCAAAATATTTAAATTTTTTAACATTTTTGCATAGAAATTTCCCAATTTTTTTAAATTCTGTAGTAAAATAAGGGCTCCAGAAAACTCTTCTGTTGGTTCGTCTATCTCTAGCTCATTACTTTCTTCCTCCTGTTCTTCAAAATATTGATTCCATGTTCCATGTCTATTTACAATTTTTTAGTTATATATTTCTTATCAAGTCCGCCTCACTAGATTGTCTTCCTTTTTCTTTGTCTTGCAGTAAACTTCATCTTATTTACATTTAAATTGTCTAAGGATAATCACAAAAAATATTAAGTGACTAACCCGCGGGAAATAATCTCTTTTAACCGGCTGATAAGAGATTTTTTACTCACAGTAATAGGTTGAATATCTTGAGAAGGGTTCTAATTCATTTGTTATGAAGAGCTGGATGTGAATATTATTAAAAAAATGTAAGTCGTCTACCCTAAGATATTTATCGGTATTTAAAAATTGTTACAGTTTATGGGGCATGTTCAAAAATTTTGAATTTTTTTTATGAATAATACAGTTTTTAAATAAAGCTACATTAAATTTTTTTTATCTATTCATTTGCCTAAGTTATTAATTTTGTAAAATTTATGACGTAGCCGGAAATGGACCAATAGGAACTAACCACACAACGTTGCCAGTTAGACGGTATACGAGAAGTAATATACGTTCGTTTGTTTGCACCGTCTTACTTATAGACTTCTAAAATATCGTTAAACAAATATCTTTTAAATATAAAATATCAAATGTTTTTAAAAGTATTATTTATGTTTAAACTTTCACCATATTTATAGTTTCATTGTATGTGTCATCTGTCAATTAAGAATTTGTGTGTTGTGTCAATCAATAATTATTTAATTTTTATTTAATGTTTTTATAAATATTACGAGTATAAGTATGAAAAAATGTTTCCTCCCAAGATGTGATAATGATTTACATTTTACATTACAGCTAAATTATTTTGAGGTTTGCATCTATACTCTTTATTAAAATGAAAATGTTTCATTGTAATTTATTAGACTTCAATTATCTACCATTGTAGTAACGATGTTTTTTCTTTTTTTTTTTAGATACCAGATGATTTTGAAAACAGTTTTTTAAATGATGGATAAACCTTTACATATAAGAAGTGGGTAGTACCACACAAATTTCTCCAAAGTTCTTGTTATTCACCACACAAGAGCCAGCTCGCTGAATCTACCAAAAAAAGAAAAACAGAAAACATAAAAAAAGTGTCTTCTAAAAAGTTGACTGGAAAATAACCTTCTACTCGAAGCGTTTTTCATCTCTATTTAATAAAAATACACAGGACCTTCAAGATGCAGCAGCAATTTCTGAGGTTCGAAGGTGTATAACCTAAAAACCCTCCCTCAGAACCTCCTGACAGTTTCGAAGATAGTTTTGTCTGAATCAGAAGAAACATCTTTAAAATCTGATTCAGAGGGACCTAATAATAATGAGCGGGGTCTTCAAAACCAATGAAATTTCAAAAAATTGAAAATAAACTGAAGGTATAAATATTTAGGATTGCCCAACAGTGTTTTTAAAATCCTCAATGATATTTATGAGAAATAAAGTGTAGTTTACATAAAAATTTTATATTTATGTGTCAATTAGTGGTATTGTTAACAAGAACTCATTTTGTAAGACTAAATACCTAAGAATTTAATAAACTGTTTGTTTTTTTTTTTTTATTAATTCATCACATTTCAGAGATTATTATAATAATAAAATATTTAATAGAGTGATGATTTTTTAGTATTTTCAAGAGTACATTTTTATGGATTCCTATTTTTTTTTTAATTTTTATTACTTTTCTGTTCCAAATTATTTCATTAAATATAAACATTTTTGTGTTATTATTTTAATTCAGCAATGTTATAGTAGATTAAGGGTCGATCTTTTCACCTCTGAGTAAAGTTGCATGTAGGTTTACTTGACAGCCCTATAGTTTAATCAGAAAGTAGTTACTTTTAACTTTACTTAGAGGTGAAAAGTGAAAAGTGAAATAGTATTAGAGTAAATACTTGTGCACTACCCTTCTAAATAGTTTTAGGTGTTATTAACCGACTTCAAAAAAGGATGAGGTTCTCAATTCGTCGCGATATTTTTTAGTTTTAATTTTTGAGGTAGCCTAATTGTATAAACTCGTTTTATACAATAACAAATTTGCTATTTCTTAGGTAATACATAATTATACTTTTACTTCTAATTATAGAAATAATACCAAAAGCACTGCTTTAAACGTCGCTCTCTTGCTCAAATTAAAGATTGTCCCTTGTTGGTTCAAGGTACAGATATTATATCGTCCCAATTTCTAGTGTTATATTTGTGGATATCAGTGTATGCCAATAATTTTTTCTTAAACATATAAATAAGGTAAAGGGTAAAGGTTCGACAACCCTAAACACCTGAGATAAATATGTTTTTAATATAAGGTGTATTGCCCCATATAAACTGTACCTAGTATTAAGACAAATTATAAATAAAGTGTTACATACCTTTTTGTCTGTAAAACACTTGAATCAGCTTTTATAAATCCAGCTGACAAACTCATATTAATAATAATATTAAACCAATTAGAAAAAATAAAAGAAATAAATCGAGAAACGAGAAAAAAAAAGTAATCAAAACAACAACGAATAGGGGTGGGTGGCTCAGTGGTAGAGTCTCTGCCTGCGGATCAAAGGGTCCCAGGTTCGAATCCCACCGTTGGCCGGGATTTTTTCATTTAAATTAATTCTGATGCCTTGGTAGGATTCTTCACTCGACCATTCACTGTTGGGTACTAATTAACAGTGCTGTTTCTAAAGTGGTGATCGGAAACAGTAACAAAGCCTACACAGAACACGAGGCTAATAACCGTAGCAGTTGATGCCGATAAAAAAAAAAAACAACGAATGTTAGGTTAGGTGTTCTAAGATGTGCGTTCACTTCGACATTCTGTGTGTCGCGTCGGTTTGTTCGTTGGCTTGGTTCTGTATAAAAAACAAAACTTCGACACAAGCTGATTGGTCTATTCCCGATAACGTACACATTTCAAATTTTAAATTAAAAATGGTTTTACTTTAAAAACTTTTGGCTTTTTTAACAAACTGATTATTTCGAATAACTTATATAGTAACTTACTATTTACAATATAATATATAAAACAGCATATCCCACATGTGAACATGGCCCATTACAATTAAGATTTCTAAAAATATTATTGTAAATACCGTTTATTAAAAAAATGATATATCCCAATAATAACCCTATTAGGGGCTATACATATTAGATGCACAATGTTATTTATAATTTATTCATTTAAATTATTTCATAAATAATGTATAATTATTTTCAGTAATAAGTAATAGTATCACTCTTTCTGCAGTATAAGTTAAAATATCTGTATAATAAAAAAAAAAATTATTCAAAAAATAAAATTAAGCTATAGTTTGATTTTATTTCTTAGTTACATAATTTATCTTACATTTACTGTCAAAAATCAATCCATTATGTTATTTTTTAATTTAATAATACTTTTTGGACACACGCAGTATATATAATGTGTGGTTTTGGCAAGGTGTGGTTGGAGTTTTGCAGTTCTACTTTTCCTTGTGCGGTATTTCTTGTATTTCTTTGTTGCATTGGTTCGTTATGATTAATCTTAGGATGGATTTTAAATAAAGCTGTTTAATATTTTTCTATATTTTACTTTTTAAAAAGCTTAATTTTTATAATCGACTTTTGTACTGGTAATTTTGGTTGTTAAACATGCATTTTCCAACACTACCAAACCATAATTTATTACAGACTTCATGAAATTGGTAAATTAGTTTTCTAACTTTTACAGTTACATACTCAACGTATTCCTTCTAAGTGAGAAAATAACTTCAAAATATATTAAATTAGCGTTTCTTTTGATGATCATACCACATTTACTTTACATGCCCAAGTTGTATTTTGAGTCATGAATTTTAATGCATTTTAAACCAGGAAAGTGCATAAGGTCACAAGATTCATCTTTTCAATATTCAAAGAAAGCAAACTGTCGTCTAACAAGTTTCTAATTATTTTTGTAGTGCTATTCTGCTTTTAAATTGGTAATTTCCCAAACATTACCACTTATTATAATTGAAGACATCGGTGCAATAACTAGGTAAGTCACATTTTCGAAATTGTTGAGAAATTAAAAAAAAACTAATTATTTCATTTAGAAATAGAAGGAAAGAAACAATTTTTTTTGAGGTGGTTAAAAAAATAAGGAAAATAAAATAACAAGGCTTTGCCAAGAAAATTAAATACAGAACTACCTCATTTTTTTTTAAATTTGGACTTACCTGGTTGTTGCCCCGAACATGTACAAAAAATAACTCCAAAAAATGCTTAAACAGTTTTATTAAGAAAACGTGAACAAACAAGAGAACTTAATTATTCGCTCCGTGCGAAGTCATGGAAAGGGAAGCAAAAGCGATACTAGCGCTAGCTGCGGATAATTCGTGCATTTTAGGGGGATATTTTGTAATTTTGGCATATCAAATATACGTATACATTTTACTTTTTTTCAAAAAGTAGGTAAAAACAACACAATAAGCAACCGGAGTTGCTGTGTTGAAAATTGTACAAATACTAGCAAAAAAAAAAACAGTGAAACTTATATAAAAAATTTCACTAACAAAGTGGAAATTAAATCAAAGAAATAAATGGATAGGTGTACAATAAGAAGAAAAATTACCTTTATTTTTGTGATAATAACAGTAATGCTGGAAATAGTAGACATCAGAAACTAGAAAGTTTTTAAATAAACAATAAATTATGATTTTACGATGTTCTTTAATATCCCTTTATTCTTAAATGTTCATTCAGCAAGGACTAGATTTCAAGATTTCTGTCGTTGATTATAATATTTGGCTGGTATGCAATTTTGTGACTTACTGATCGGAAACCAGTTTTAATCATTCATTCTATGTTTTCTTTAGAACAAAAATGAAAATATAAGTAGCGATTCCTTTTATACATTTTAACTTCACGCTATTATAAATGGTTTCTTCAATGACAACTTATTAGACTTAGGCAACTCCTCATACATTTTCCAGTAAATACTGTTGCCTGCCTATATTTTATTATTGATTTTTAATGATTATACATAATTTTCTTCAATTTAAGCGTGAAAAATATATAATAATAATAAATTAATGTTTTAATTGTATTATAAATCCATATACTTTTATTAAAACTAACATATATACTTTTTATTTACGAATTCTATTAAAAATTGTATTTGTCAGTATAGGCAGAAATACTCCTTTAATACCAAAACAAATTGGCGCTGCTGTCGCGCACGGAGCGAATAAACTAAACCTGAAATCGAGTGTATTACATAAATGAAGAATCCGAGTTATAAACATCTCAGCTGCATTGTTAACACCTCTTGCATAACTTCATTGTTTTCGGGTTCTCCAAAGATCATTCGGTAAACCAGAGATCGGCAGCTGGTACGTATTTGGATGATAGAAGTTTAACATAAGCAGTTTTTTTCTCCTTTAGAGGCAAAGGATAGGGTTGTATCATTCGTGAATTTGGAAGAGACAATGGCACATTTTCTTTTTGTATGTAAAATCTTGTAAACATTGGGAGTGATGATGAACGGCTGCATTCACCATAATTTATATTTTTCTGATACCGAAACAATCTGTACGTAGAAATACCAAACTAAATTTTTTCTTTATTGATACAGGTAGTTTTAAAAAAAGGTTTTAAATGTGTTGTAAAATCCATGATCATGTCCTGATTGACGTCTATAACTTTAAACTTTTTTGAAGTTGAACGTACTAGATCTTTCCACTCATCAGGAGTATGTACCCTTTCTTTGCGTCTTTTAGCTTTCTCGATCAAAGCAAATGATCTATCGCACGGCAGGAAGCTGTGCCCTGGCTCTAAGTACTGGTGGATAATATTCAGAATGCCCTTCTGGTTTATGTTCGTAAGAGTATACATGTATTTTACTAACGTTTGGTTTTTATTCTGGACAAAGGCATTGTCGAAAAATAGATACAATGTTTATAGTCTCAGGCAGGTAAGTATTTAAATAATAATGCAACAAGCTAATTACTTCATTACTTCCCTTTTTCGACGTGACTTCGTCATACATGTTAAAAACAGAAGTTCCACTTTTTGCAGAGTGTACGCAAAAGTTATACACCGAGTTGTCGCTTGTAAAAGACGTCGCCAGCGGGAATGTGGGGTAATGGCAAATTTTGTTCATAGTCAAAATATAACACTTCAACAGAGGGGTCATTTAAGGCTAATACTGACTTTTCTTTTAATGAAGTATAGAATACTTCAGATTTACGTATGTACGTCTTTCTCAACTCGCAAGGAGGCTTTATTTTCAATGTCCTGCTCTGCATTGATCATGTTTTGTAGACGGTCATATGTCTGATACGTATCAAACCTTGGTGAGCCAAAACTTATATTAAATTTGTGTAAAAAGTAACGATGATAATAATCGTAAGTTACCTGTGGTTTGCTTTCTTACATTTCTGCAAAGACTTCGGGCTCATATTTTTCTAAAAATAATTTTTGCATTTTAGTAACATTTAACTCTGCCAGCAAGTAGTATATCGTCCATTGTTTTTTCCCCTGCTATAATGGGAAGATCGTCTGGTAAAACTTCTTATATGATCGTCTATAGTTCTAACAACATTTTCAGGGATCTTGTTTGGCCTGTTTAAATGTCTTCCTCGCATGTCCGGTTGAGGCATAATATTGGATTTTAGGGATTTAGCAATGTTTTCTACTCTAAATTTTGTTATACCGTGTATAGCCCACATTGCATTTTTGTAAACTGGATACTCTTGTTCATTAACCCTAACGTAAAAAAGGATAGCATAACAACTTATAATAGATGCTTAAGGTATATAAATTACTTACCTACTTTATATTTGAAATAAATTTCTTTTTCTTTTCGCGTTTCAGCTCTGCTTCGTTTTCTAGCAACATTTTGAGGAATAATCAATGCTTCTGCTTCTGCTTATCGCCAATTTTATTAAATTCTTCGAAAACCCTCCGAATTGTATAATCAGCTCGAAACATTTCAATCTGCATTTACATTTTTCTCCAATAGTTCTTGCTCT
Organism: Psylliodes chrysocephalus; assembly: GCA_927349885.1. Lineage (NCBI taxonomy): Eukaryota > Metazoa > Arthropoda > Insecta > Coleoptera > Chrysomelidae > Psylliodes > Psylliodes chrysocephalus. The sequence continues at coordinate 65,533,001 of OV651817.1, forward strand.
TACTTCAATTCCTTTGGCAGACCTTTAATATTCATAAATAAAAAATTTTAATACCTTTCAAAAAAGATACGTAATCGGCTAATCGGTTCACTTTGGCCGATCATACGCACTTTCTTACGCCTTTTTGTCGAATAAAAATGAAACTTATGTATATATTTCTCCTTTTGCTTTCATACTTTTTCTTATATTTCTTTGCCATTGTTCTGGGCAGTGAGTGCGTTTTTTTTCTTCCTTTTTTAGGAGGAGTATCTTTACTTCTCTTTTTCACTATCTTTTTGGTTTTTGATTTAGAGTCCAATAAAAAAACTGTTATTAATCCCACTGGGGCAAGGTCTGTCCTCTTCACCCGGTATATATTCGCTTCCTGACGACTGAAAGTGTTCTGATTCTGACGACGACAATTACCCGCTCAACACCTACTTAAGACCACTACTTCTTGCATACTAAACGGTGCCACTGCCACTGTCAGCGCTTTAGCGGGTACCGCCCAGTTAAGTCCCCCACCACCATAATGAGTTCTTGCTACCAATACTCGACCAGGTATGTGATCATCCGTACTGTTGTCCATTTAAAGCGTTGGACTTACCTGATTTTACCAAGCAACGATTCGCAATAATATAAAGTCCGAGAATATGCTTAAATGTAAATATTTATAAATAATGGACTTACCTGGTTTTTGCACCGAAGGCTTCAATTGCAATTTTTGTAAATGTAAAGAAAAACTGAAAAAGCTGAGAAATAAAGAAAAGAAAAATAAGCGCATCAATCAGGGATCGAACTTCTAACCTCCGACTTGAGCCATGGGCACCTCGACCAATTGGACCTCCGAGACACCTAGAGACGACAATTAAATTTGTAGATTTAAAATCATCAGATTGATTCATTTTTAATAGTGATTATTTCTCGTTTTAGATGTTTTGTTAGCCTGTTGAGAACTACTTTATCTTCAGGGAATCTATTGATTTGCCATTTTTCTTGCCTTTCTTTTCTTCTTTATTAGTTCTTTTATTTCTCTAGGGTATAAATTGCCTACGTTTTTTCTTATAATTTTTGGTGTATTGTTCCATGCCAATGACAAATTTTTCCAGTTCGTACTGTAGTTGTTCTTTTGTTCTTATAGTAGTGCACTTAGTTCGATTCAATTACTCAATTCAGTTTTAAAACTTACTGAGTCTGTCTTTTTATTACACAATGTCGGTCTAATTTAATTTTTGATTATATTTTCGCTTAGTATCATTATCACTGGGGAATGATCTGAGTCTAAGTCAAAGTTTTCTTCTATTTTAATAAAGTTTCCGGGTATTTTTATAGTGATTTAAAAATCCAGTAAGTCAGGTATTTCTGCCGGTTGACCAATAGGTTGGTTTTCCTGTTGACTGGTAGTCACATCCAATTGCACTTGCAGCTGAAGGTGAAATATTTTTTAAACTACATTACCGCAAAGAAAATAGACAGTCGTAAAAAGAAGAGTTGCTGATTTGCCACAATTACATCTTTACAAACTACCTATTATAGTACGGAAATATCAAGACCTACAAGACAACCTCATTTTTTTAAATTTTACTACTCACAGGAACGATGCCATCGCCCAACTCTACTATTTTCTCTGAATAGACGTTACAGTTTCTGTCTTCAAGAATTTACACGTAGGTAAATAATTATAAATACTTTGTGAATACGGATGATACATCTAAGTAAATTAATTAGTATAAAAACAAACTATACTTTTTATTAAATTTGTCTATATTTAGAATTAATAAATAATCAAGATAAAAAATAATCTAATATTGAAATATCAGTAACTTTCCACAATTTTGGAAATATAGTTCAGTATTTATTCTGCAGAATTTTTCACTATTCGTGTATAAACACAGAATATCGTCCTCGAAAATAATAAAACCAATAAGAAAATGATTAGTTTCGTATACATCGGCCTTGGAAAACGTATCACTGTATGTTCAGTCCCGACGAATTTTTCAACAAACACTGATTGAGACGAGGCCACAATACGTCGATCTTTCTAAAATAAATCGAAAATTTGACATTACCTTTTTCTTCCGTCCACAGACCAATGATTTTATTTTACTGACAGTAAATAATTATGGCTGCGTCGAGAAATTCTATCTTGTAAAAATATTACCACAGGTAACATATCACAAATAGGATCAGCTGTTGCAATTCTCCTCCTTACAAAAATGGTCGTATGGTAGCTGCAGTTTTGGGAAAAAATGTTTGAGATAAATAATGCCAATCAGTTTAAAAATCCATAGAGGATACAATTCTGGAAATTGACATTTTTTGTGTTACGTTACGCAGAATAACTTTCTGGAATGTGAAAGAATAAAAGAATTATCGATGATGTACGTTTATTATAAAACGCCACAATAATAGAATACAAAATTTTATTTATTTAACATAATCTCCTTCATGACGTAACAAATAAGAAAGAAGCTGCAGTTGCACATTTAAAAATTAAAGTTGCAAAAAAAATCATGTAAGTAATAAAAGCAAAGAAGAGAAAAATTGTAGACGGCAGTAGTTTCAGAGCTGGTGGTGATACTGAAAAGTACCTGTTGATTATTTCAGTGAGTTGAAGATGACCAAGAATCCGAATATCTTTTCTGTACCGATCTATTTTGCTCCATTCAACGTTGGAAAGCATGGGAACCACGATGTAGTAGGTGTTACAGTTGAGCATACAAATGCGGTGTAGAAGATTCATTATTTGTATTTTTTTAAGAATCTCAAATTAGGACGACCTCCCAAATTAGGACTTAGGCGGTCTTAAATGAGAAACATTTCTTTTTCAAAATATATGTAAATAATATGTTATTTAAAGTTTTGCATACCATATTTTTATTAAATGAATTCTGTACTTTGGCATAATATACTTTCCATTATTTCCTGATTATTAATTTTCTCTAAGATCTCCGTAATATCCATATCTTTGAATCATATAAAAAAATGTCTTTCAAGTTAGGCAACTTTATTTTAGTATTATTATTCTGTATTAGTTCAATAAATCAGATCTCTTATCCAATCAGTGTTAGTACTAGGATACCACCAAGGCGTGGTCGAAGTATTCATCAACAATGTGGTCATCTTAAGATAGTTCAAATGCCACGCAATATCGAAAGGTAACGCTTTTGTCTGCTAAATACCACGCAACTATTCTTGTTATAGTCAGTTGCATTCCCAATCTCCGTTCTCAGCTATGTATAAGGGATTTTTGTTTATTTTTTAGGCAGTTACTGCTTATTTTAAAGTGATAGAGATGAGTGCATGAGAAGACAACTTAAATCATTTAGAGGAGATTGAAAAACTAAATAGATTGGCTTCTGCCAATGAAGAAAAACTTGGTCAGTTTGCTAAAGAAGATGTTGGTGAGTACGATGATTCTGAAATGCAGGACTACGTGGAAAATAGATTAACCGATTCTGAAACGGACCATGAGATAACTGAAAATGAAAATGAAGAGGAAGAAAAGATAAAAACTATTTTCATGGTAAATGAACATAAATCAATTAATATATATTATGTTAATAAAAGGTTTTTACTTTGTGTAATGAATGCAAAAAGCAACAAGAATGGATCATAATAATAATATTATAAAATTAACGATGTTGTTGGACAAACAGCACTAAATGCGAAAACTAAATTAGTATCAATATACTTACTATCTTAATAGAACATACATCAGTACATTGATTCATTGAAAGCAAAATTTTAAGGTTCGAGCTCGCTTGTCAAAAAATGTTATTGAAATCATGGAATTGTTGGGATAATTTCCTTAGTCGGAGTATTTAGCCGATTATTGGTTATTGTAATATCTTGAAGCCAGTAAATAAATATAAATTTATTTTACTAAAAACATCCGGCTCGCGACAATATAAAATATCAGGTTGTTATATTTCTTCTACTTTGCTATTCTAAACAGGTACCCTAATCTTATAATCGGTTAATATACTACAATAACCCCTTATACTCGGAGGCTTAATGTTACCTTATGGTCTAAAATTAACCTTACTTTCTACTATATTTTCATTATTTGGGTCTCTTGAAGGTAGAGCTTCAGCTACAGATCCATTCCAATCTTTAGATGTAGTATTAAGAATCGTATTAGCAACAATATTAGGAACACTATTAGAAACAATATTAGGAACCTCTGACTTTAGATATAATTAAGGAGTTTCCAAGTTCGGAAAGCTTTTAACCTTCAGCTGTTTCTCATCTACATTATCTGGATATTTCACAATTTGATCCAAATGCCGTTTCCAAACAATTTACACAAATAGACAAAATCACTTACAACTTTGTCAATTATGGCTTTAGCTCAATTTTTCTTATTATAAACAAAAATACTAAAAATATCATATAAATATTCAACTTTCCGTACCATTTAAAATTGTTCAATCTGTAGAGTTGCCATATTTAGACTTTATAGCAGTAACTATATCTATTCAAGGCATGCATGCTGTTTTTGTTTTAAATTATGCTCTTTTTTGATTATAAGGACAATTTGAAAAGTAGTGCACATATAGCAAGCCCCCTTTTACGTACACTTATGAGTGACCCTAGCTCCGAAACGGCTCGTGGACCCCGCCAATTTTTCTTCACAAATTCAATAAAGATGTTTAGGACTACAACATATATAAAATTAAGACATTTTTACCGAAACCTTTTTTCAGTGCTTTAAGTGCGGTGTCCTTTAACCAAATATTAGGTTTGAACTTTAACATCAAATTACAAGAAGGAACTCTTGTTGAAATATGATTTATATTCCTATAACTAAACGATTCATCAAAGTATTAAAACTAACACCGCTATTGGAGTCATCCTTAATATCTTTTCTAAACTAATCTTAAATAATTTAACAAATTTTTCAGCCTGTCCATTACTGGAGAAATCATGAACCTTATATCATTTTTGGATAAAAATTGAGAAAATTCATTTGAGGTAAATTAAGTACCATTATCAGTAACGAACAGTTTAATGGTACAAATCTTGCAGTATAATCTCTAAATTGTTTCTTTAGTATCTAAACCAAAGAATGGGCCCAGAAAATCAGCATGCACTCTTTGCAATGGTTTAATTGCACGCATTCACGAACTTAGAATACTTTTCATTGGGTCTGGTATTTGTTTAACACATATTTCACATTTTTTTAATAAATTTGTAATCTAGTGCCAACCACTACAAATATAGCATGTCTTCATTTTGACAATACCTTCATGATTAATATGCAGTTCTTTTTAAATTTGTTTTCTAAGTTTAAACGGTGCCATAACTTTGTATCCTAACATTATTACTTTCCTATACATTATCATTTTTTCGAGAGTAAAGTGGTTTTAAAATCTTATCCTCGGTGGTTTTCCTAAAACCATGCCTCTCCTAAAATTGCATCTTTTCAAGTCTCAGATCTACCCTTATTTAAATCTATATTTAAAGATTTTCACCTTTGGAGTTCGGGGATGGTCTTAATAATACGTAGGGGGATTTTTGAAATTTGTTTCCGAATTTTCAAATTATTCAAATAAAATATTAATATTAATTATAGTGCATAGGTATGATTCCCCACTCAATCATTTACTGTTGGGTTTTAATTACCAGTGGCACTGTGAAACAGTCACAAAGTTTGCATAGAACACAATGCTAATTACCAAAGCAGTTGATGCCGATGACAAAAAAAAAAACTCTTAGACTAGGTAATAAAGAGAGGACGCGTAACAAGTATATCGAGCACACGTAGTATTCTGTGCCGATTATCTATTGGCCGCCATTATATTGATGCTAAGCATTTCGGTGACACTAAAGTTTTTGTTCGTGTTTATTTCTGATTTTTGAATTAAACGATATTTAATAATTGGTTTATTACAATGGTTTATTGTATGGCATATCAGTGTAAAAGTTATAGCGGCAAGAAAGAAGCAGTTATTACGTTTCACAGGTAAATGATAAACATCAATCGTTTTGAATTTATACATTTTCTTATATTTCTCATTTTATTTGGTGTTATACAACTTGGTATTTACATATTGTACATGTCTTACTCCAGAGTAATAAATTTTATCCACCAAGTTTGTTTATTTTATGCTTTTCATTGATATTTAAGTAATTAATGATATTAAAATGGCCAAACATGTAATTTTTTCCAGTGGCGTGTCGTACAACTCTAAATATTAACTTTTTTTAATTTCTAATTTAGTTTTGCTTTTTATTTAATTCCAGCAATGTTTATTTGTTGTTTTATTTTAGATTCCCTGTGGATCCAGTAAAAAAATCTTTGGATTCAGGCAACGAAAATTACAAATTGGATGCATAGGCCAAATGATAGATTGTGTTCAAAACATTTTGAAAGACATTTTTTTTTATGGGACGGACTGTAAAAGACGTTTACTAAATGGAGCAGTTCCCACTATATTTCCTGAATTCTCTAAATACATGCAGCCGAAGAAGGTGCGTATAATAATAAACATAATTAAACATATATATTTTTTTAAAAACTTTTTATTATTATGTTATGAACTTTTAAGAATTTGAGAACCCTTTTGTGTATAATTCAAAACAGTACCGAAATAATAAAAAAGAAGAACATTGCATTTGGAAGCTGAGCTAGGCCCTTCAAATAGAACTACAAATAAGGAATCTATCCTAGATAGCCCGGGCATAAAACGACTTAGAAGACAACTTTTACAACGACAAATCAAAGTTTTTAAACAAAAACTTAAAAGATATAAAAAATGAGTTGTTTCACTAAAACTTTTTGTAATTATACCAAATTAGTATTATTTAATGGTCAGTAATAAATTTATTTTCATTTATGTATAATTTTTCTTACTAGCTTAATTTAATCATACTCAGATAGCACACTACATCTTAAAGACGTCTAGTTCATATCTTAATTTCGTCCAAACGTCCTGGTACGTAAAGTGGACAGTTTAACATGTTCAAAATGTTTTTGTTGGGATGTTTTTAGGACGTTTTAAATATGTTATATTCGTTATATTTGAATATGGCGCCACGACGCCGTTCTTGACGCCGCCTGCAGCGCATGTATGATCGTCATTCGTCATTGTCATTGGCTGATTGGATAGTCTTGCGCGCGCATATCGAATCGTGTTCTTCCTCTAGCTGCCTTCTTCTCGGGACAGCCATTGTATTATATTTTTAGCGTCAGTCTGTAGACATTGTTATTATTGTTTCGTGGTTGTGTGTTTTTATATATTGTCTTTTTATTATATTTGTTTGCCATTATTGGAACTGTGGTATACCGGAACTGGTAAACTTTATCATTAAAAACGGTAAGTTTTAATTTATTTGGCTTTTAATTTCATAACCTCACTTTAATATTGTCTTATTTTTTAGAAAAATACCTTAAAACAATGATTCAACAAAATTATATGCTACGGAGACATTAGTTATAGACGCTTTGGCTAAAATTAATACCATAAAAGAATTTTTTAAATCGACCAAACTGGAAAAAGTAGGATTTCCGGGAATATTTTCTCATAGCAACTTGAAGTCATTTTCTAATTATTTTATCCAACACTGTAAAATAATATTTACTCTGTGTCAGTTTTAATAATTTAATAATGTGTAATAAACAGTATTAAAAATAGTAGACAATCATTCATTTATCTTTTTATCATTTCCATCAAGTAAATAGGTTTGTCATCACGTATAAAACTGGATGTCTTGAAGATGTATAAAATTGGATGTCCTAAAGACGCCTTGTTTTGTAACAAAGTACGTCCTTTAAAACATCCTTTGGATATTAGCGTAGTTCTTCAAAACGTCACGAACGTCGTGAACAAACGTATTAAAGATATCTTTAAAACGTGTCTGTGCTATCTGAGTAGTGTCATTCTTTATTAACTAAAAATAAATCTTTTTGTAATGCATGTAGATCATTATGTTTTATTTTGCAGAATTAAAAAAAACACTCATTTTATTATGTCTTATTTATTGTTACTTATTTGTTTTAAATTTTACGCTTTGAACTTGCTTTATACCTAAAAACACCAATGAAGTAGGTACCAATAACCTAAATATAAGTTCGTTTTTTTATTTCCAACATGTTACGCCTTTGGTCGAATATCGTTGGTGCCAGAATAAAACAAAATTTTCAGCGGTGTTATGAGTCCTCTCTTTATTACCTAGTCTAAGAAAAAACTACAAAATATATCAGGTTATGTAAAATTTCTTCTTCTTTTCTATTCTTCACAGGTTGCCTATTCTTAATCGGTTTTTATAATACAGTTATCTTGAAATAGATGTTTTAGTTTTTTATTAAGGTGTTTAAGATTTGACAAGCCACAAAAAAGAGAAGAACAATATGCAACTAATAAATTATCAGCAATTAGAGATCTTCTTAAATGTTGCAATAGAAGAGATGTCTGGATATTGCGGAAGGTGTGGCTTTAGACCAGCCGTACTCAACCTTTTTTCCTTCGGACCACATTCATAACATAAATATATTGCGTTGTGTTACTGCAAAAACAAGATAACTCACATTTTTAGTGTTCCGATAAAACACTATTCAAACGTTTAAAACTGAAAAAAAAAATCAGTAAAAGCTTCAAATCGTTTATTAACTTCAATGAAGAAGGTATTGAAAACATTGTTCACAAAGTATAAACTAATAATCTATCAATAATTGGTAAAAAGAGAGAGAAAAAACGTCTCTTAGCTTATTTTAGCTCTACATACAAATCATAATTCAATAATTCAACTATCTTCAGTAACATTATTGGATACAGGTAGATTGTGATAATAATAGTGAAATTCATCAGGTGTATCTGATTTTGCAAAATTTTAGTAAATATTTCTTCTTGCACTTTTTTGTAAGTATTTTCAAAACTTGTTTCATCCTTTTATGCATCCCTCTGAATAAATAAGTATTGTGCGAGTTTGGCATATAAAGCCGAATTCCACCCTCGCCCATTGATAAATTAAATCTATTTTTCTGGTGGAATGTATTTAGGATAGCTGAATCTTTTGATACATTGTCTATTAGAAAATATGGTTAAAATTCGACTTCGCCTGTTACCACTAATACTTTTATTTACGAATTTTCACATAAAGATTCGCTCGTTATGGCTTAACGAATCACTCGTTACAGCTTGACCAATCACCCGTTACATCTTGATCAATCACTCATCCACCACGGAGATTCCAACATCACGTGTTATTATCTAGTGGTTGTTTAAGGTTAGCTGTATCGCAGAAAGACAGGATGACGTAATCATCTCGTGGATTTCGGAACAATCGAGAAAGGCCAGAGACGGCTCTAGTCATAAAACAAATGGTGTGGGCACAATGTTGTAATATTTCAACAAACACATTCAACATAAATAAGTAGCGGCAATCCACTCCCGAAATACTGGTACGTTTTCACTCGAAATCACTACACATTTTCTCGAAAATTCCAAAATCATCATCTAAAATCATGGTCTAAATCAATTCGTCGCTCACAACCGGAAATAACGAGAAAACAAAATCATCGTATAAAATTAAGGTGGATTTTCAGTGAAATCACCTAAATTACATAAAACATTTTTAAGTGATTTCTCCGAAATACAGGTACGTTTTGACCTTATTGGTTTCGCCTCGGTTCTGGCCTTAATCTTGTGTTGACAGGAACACTATTAAGAATCGGACTAAATATATTTAGCAAAAATAAGTTATATGCTTATTATCTGGTTTTGGTAGACATACTTATCAATTGAACACAATGTTATGATTATGTTTTGGTATAAATGCCACTCCATCTTGTTTGTCCATATTGTTAATGTATTAACTTGGAGTTAGTTTTTATTGGCTATATGTAGACTGAATATAGACTTCTTTCACACTTGTAAAAAGTGTACCTACTTAACTAGAAAATTCCATCAGTGGAGCTATCTTGTTTTCACAGTTACCCCACAAAATTCCAAACGTTTATTTAAAAACTAGCATGTTATTTAGCGCTGCGACCAATAATAGCCTTGCGGGCCACAAAAAAAGCTTGGAGGGCCGCATGCGGCCCGCGGGCCGCACGTTGAGTATGGCTGCTTTAGACAATATATACCTTCCAAACCTAATAAATATTATAGTTTGAGTAAAATTATTTAGTGAAACAAGAACATTTATTGTGGACCAGAGCAGGAATGCTCTTATAAATAAAGTAATTCTTCCCTTAATGTAATTATAAGATTCTCAGAGCCATTTTTGTAATCAGGTCGAAACATTTTAGCCACCAGTTATAATTATAATTTAAAAAAAAAGTTTCTTTTATTGGAACAATTCGGAAAAACAAAAGGGATATTCCAGCTATATTTGTGTCGCCCAGAGGACGAAACAAATATGAAAGTATTTTTGGTTATACAAAAGACAACTTTAGTGTCGATTATGTAGCAGAAAAGTAAGACAAACTTTTCTGTAAGCAGACACTTTAGCAAATAAAAAAGAATAAGAAGAATTCTTTTTTTGCATATAGTTATCAAAAATATGATATCCATTTATAACTAAAATTAAACGGAAGAGTAATATGCGACCAGTGTCTGAATCAAGACATAGTGGGTAGGTAGTGATTCTTATTGAATTTATTATAATTTTAATTTTTTGTATTCGATATTTTCTTATAAATAAATACCATCTAGCAACTCTTAGATTGTATATTTTTATTAAAAAAAGTTACCCTGAGACCACTTTCAGCAACCAAATACTTAACTACGACTAGAAATAATACGCGATTGATTACTGGCAATTACCAAGTGCGAAACACTTTCACAGCAGTCTCTGTATTCTTAAATCTAGTTGACAAAGTTGTCAAGTCAGCTACATTAAATCTATAGGCTGGCTATCGAGCTAAAATAGGAATTCAAAATGATGTGTAGGGTGTCCCATTTTGGGTACTTTTGCGAGGTATCTCCGTTATTTTTAAAGATAGAAGATAGAGGGTTGTGGTTTTCGCGACACTATGCTACTTTTTCGTAAAAGTAAAGATAATGTTAACAACATTTTCATAGATCTTTTAGTTTTTAAGATACAGGCCATTTTTGAAAATGTTGCTTTTTGGGACCCCTCTCGTACCTAGGTTATCCTTCAACTTATCGAAAAGGTGAAATAACATTTTTGAAGAATTCAGTGATGTAGATAAATTTTGTTACATATTTACTATTTTTGAGTTATGAAGCAAACTTATGTTTCATTAAAAAAAACATAAGTTTGCTTTATAACTCAAAAATAGTAAATACGTAACAAAAATTATCTCTACCACTGCATTCTACGGAAAAAAATCTACAAGAACGTTATTTTAACTTTTCGACAAGTTGATAGATAAAGGAGATACGAGGGGATCCCAAAATGCAACATTTTCAAAAATGCTCTGTATCTTGAAAACTAAAAGTGCTATCAAAATTTTGTTAACGGAATCTTTAGTGTTACGAAAAAGTAGCAAAGTGTCGCGAAGACCGCAAACCTCTATATTTAAAAATAACGGAGATATCCCATAAAACTACACCCTGTACAATGAACTCCAATTCTGAATTTCCAAGTTCACGGCAATTGTGTAAAAAAAGTTGTGACCAATTTTGCCACATCACGACTAGTTTACGAGATAATAGCATCCAAGCGTTTTCATTTTCTGTGAGTTTTCTCGGCGTGCGGTTTGGACAGCACCATTTTCAATTAATTTAGAAGCAGTTTAAAATTAGTTAATTACAAAAATACCATCTGCATAGTTGATTTTAACTAAATGGACAAATAAGCGTATACAATTAGTGTTAAACTATAGGAAATGTACTTTAAATTAGTATTTTAAAATTAGTTTTGGAAATGGAAGAGAATACCTAAAAAGTACGAATTTTATGCACCCTCCGGAAATTCTGGATACTCTAGAGGCTACAACTAGAAACTTATTACACGAAGCCGAACATTTTATTCGACTTTCACTAAGTGGCACAAACTTGAAAAAGTTGAGAATTTGTCTGAAAACTCCCTTCCGGCATATTTTTTTTGGATAATGAGAGAAGGAATAGATTGGTTTATCTTTGGCAGTCGATGTTGAATTTGGAAACAATTAAGCGAAACATAGTAAGTATTACGTGTTATCTCTTTTTATTTCATTGTCACATTATTAAGACCTTAAGATCAAAACAATTAAAAATATTGAAATTGCAACTTCTTGGCACAATATACATGTGGGATGGGTCGAAAAAATGGAAGTTTAAATTTTAATTTAATATAATATTAAAAAGTTGAGTTTCATTATAAGAAAATGATTGTGTAATTTTTATCACAATTATTTTTAAATTAAATTTTTAGCCCTCTAGCAGCCCCCAAAATAGCTAAAATGTTAATTACCTATACCCATTAAAATCTGTGTTTAAGTATATACACTGTAGGGCGATGAGTAACATTGCACTTCTTTTTTTTCTTACGTTTCCTATAACAGCCACAGCCTACTGCAGGGTGCTGCGTAACAATGTTAATATTTAATATTCATCAAGGGCTTTTAGCTTATTAAACTATAAACAAAATTAAACAAGTCAAGAAGAAGCAAAAAACTAACGTTTTTAACTTATTCATCTCAAAAAAATGTCTGAACAACAGTAAAAACAATTAAAAAATAATAAATATCCATCGTAAGGCCCAATAAAAAATTGAGCAGAAACCAACAATTCAATTAGAATTAAAAGTAATTTAAAATGCAGAAACCTTAAGGACACACCGCGTAAAGTCCAGGGGCGCATCATTAGTAGTAATCTACTAATCAATGTTTGAGTACCATCCCCTTGGCTCCATCGGTATGGCAGTTTCTATGCATGAAAGGAGCGGCTAAATGCTGACCGACGTGCACAGTTTATTTACTTTATTTTTCGTCAGAGGGCGCAGCTACCGAAGATCAAATTGTCAATTGTCGAACAAATAAAAAAGTTAAATTTTAAATTGTTGTTAAATATTAAAGTATATTATCACAACGTGCAACAAATGTTTTTAATAATGCTTGGTTGAATGTTCTGGGGTCACCAGAACATTATTTATATTGTAGTATATTAGGTACGGCAAAAGAATATCTGCAAAATAAAAGTATCTGAGAGAAGACACTGGACATAATATATAAGACACTAAAGTATTTGCAACAGGAACAAAATAAAAAAAAAATGATTTCCATTTTTAACCGACTTCAAAAAAGGAGGAGGTTCTCAATTTGTCGTAATATTTTCTTTTTTATGCATGTTCAGCGATAATTCTTTAACACGGTGTCCGATTACAATGCTTTTTTTGTTAGAAAGGGGGTACTTCAGGGGTGGTTCCATATAAACTTGGTCAAAATCTAATAATTGGGTCCATTAGAAAGTCCTCAAACTCTTTATTTTTTATGTATGTTTAGCGGTAATTATTTACCAACTTGTCCGATTTCTTATATTCTTTTTTTGTTAGTAAGGGGGTACCTCATGGGTGGTCCCCTATAAATTTGATTAAGATGTGGTGATGGCATCTGCACGATTTTGAAGTCGGTTTTTTAAAATTACTTTTATAACTTGTGATAAAACCATTGCACTTGTTAGATTACTTAAAACAAAATACAATATGCAAACATTCATTTAGTAAATCTACATGCCAGATAACAAATCTGAAGAAACTGATCGTAATTATGAACCAGAGCTGGGACGAATCCTCAAAAAATTGATTCGAATCACAAATCCGATCACGAGATGTGATTCGAATCACGGATCCTATGTCCGAATCCTTTCTGCAATAAAAAAGGATTCGAATCAAGTGATTCGAATCAATTTTTTCGGATCACGGATACGAATCACTGACAGCATGATACCATGGTATTATGCATGCTTTCGAATCTAATATCAGTATCAACTATGTGTTTATTACGGACTATGACTTGCATACAAATGGTTGATACAAGATGTTGAGAAGAATAAACTTATTTTTTCTTCTTCTATAAATATGAACCATAAATAAATTAGAATGTACAAAAAATATATTTTATTTTAATACAAAAAACAAAATAAACAAACAATAAAATAAAAATGTCTTTTGGTTGGCCTTACATAGCACCAAAATTTCGAGGTGCATCGATTATACTTGCAAACAAAAATAATCGTTAGACTGCACCAGACGAAGGAAGGCAAGTGTTAAATTTTAGGATTTTTTTATGTTGGATATTCATTACTAATTTGTGATGTCAAAGAAGGCCGCAGAACACCTAGGCAATTTTGAGTTGAAACCTATGCCATATATTTAGGCTATTTTAAAGCTATTTTTATGCTACTGGTTTTTTTTTGCAAAAATCAAGGTGCTTTGCTAGCTTCGAACGAGACCAGCAAAGCACCTCTGTTTCAGCAAAGCACCTCTGTTTCAACAAAGCACCTTGTATTTTTTAAAAAACATTATTTTTTTCCAAAAGTTTTATAATATTTTAAGAGCCTAAAAATAGCTCAAACATGTGACACAAATAGATGTTTCCAGAAAAAAGAAATAAACTGCTAACTGTGTTCCAGCAAAGCACCCTGTATTATTTAAAAATAGCAATTTTTAGTAAAGTTTTAAAATATTTCAAGAGCCTAAAAATGGTCTAAAAATGCGTTGTGGTTGTTTTTTAACAAAACAAAACGAGGTGTTCTGCTGACTTTGTTCCAACAAAGCACCCTATATTATTTATAAATAGCAATTTTTTAGTAGTTTTATATTATTTCAGGAGCCAAAAAATGCAGTGTGGTTGTTTTTAGAAAAAAGCTTTAAAAAACCGAGGTACTCTGCTGGATTCGTTCGAAGCTAGCAAAGAACCTTGATTTTTGTAAAAAACGAAGAGCATAATATTTTTGAATAGGGTATAAATATAGCCTTAAAATAGCCTAAAAATATGGCATAGGTTTCAACTCAACATTGTCTAGGTGCTCTGCTGCCTTCTTTGAATTAATTTGTAGATTCTTACGTTTTTCTTCTAAATATTAACAATCGGTCTTCAGTCTGTCTGTTTCAGTTTACACTTTGCGACAAGTCAAAGCGTGAGTCAACTGTTCGCGCCAGCGTAGTTTGGTCTCTAAAAGGATCCGAGACTAATATTGGTGATTCGAATACGAATCCTTAAGAATTTCTTTGGCGAATCCGGATCACGGGTCCTTTTTTTCTTAAGTATTCGAATACCGCTCGCGGATTCTCAAAAAGGACTCGAATCCAGGATTCCAATCCAGGATTCGAATCCTATGTGATTCGAATCCTCCGCAGCTCTGTTATGAACGAAATAAATGTGATGAAGACAAGGCTAAAGTAATTACTGATCGTAATTATGAACGAAATAAATGTGATGAAGACAAGGCTAAAGTAATTACTCATTTGGAGTATTTGGGGCAAAATATTTCAGCAGAAACAAGTTAGGGTCATTAAAAAAATAAAATAATCAAGTTAATGATATGCAGGGTAAATAGGAAAATTTTTCTGATGAAAATGTTCTGAGGCAAATTTTTGAATATTTGAAGAATGCTAATTTGCTCTTAAACTATGACAGCAGCATTAGCAGAGTCGATATTCGTTGTGAAATCTCTGCAGAAATTAATTAGCCCCCAATTAAAAAAAATAGCTAGATATTTACCTCAACAAAAAAAAAGCAAAATGGCAATAATTATCAAAAAAAAAAAAAAAAAATAAAAAATACATGAAACTGAAATTATTAGAAGTACTCTTAGAAGTTCTTTATTTATTAGTAAGAGTAGTTGGCAACGATCATAATTATTTTATATATTATGAATTTATTAAATAAAATACTTTAATTTATATATTTAAATAAATCAACTATAATGACTTTTTAATATTATACCTTAAATTCCAAATATTATTATTTAAGTTATATATTTGTAGTGATTTTATTTGTCAAAATTCATAAATTAGTTAACTACTGATACCTATTATTGGTTGTTTTATTTATTCCTATCAATAAAATGCCTAATTATTGGGTTATTTTTTAACTCATGTCTAACTCAGAATTATGAACAATAAAATAAAAATTAATATACAATTTTTGACGCACTGTATAATATCTAGATCTAAATTATCCATTAATTTAAAAAACCGCGCTCAAATACCGCACTCTAGCGCAAAACATAAGAAACAATATGTGCACGCCGGTCAGTATTTAGCCGCTCCTTGCATGAGCATGGCATTGGCGAATATCAATAATACATTTTACGTTGTAATTGTGCTTAATAGTAAACAGTAAATGTTTAAAATAAAAGATGTTTTAATAAAATAATAAATAATACAAGGGGTACCTCCTTACGATATTGTATTAGGACCAGTACTATATTTGCTGGCTACCTAATAAATTCCTATTATTTTACTAAGGCAACAGTTGCTGATGATATTGCAATCCTGGTTGTTGAAAAAGATCATGAAAAAGCTGAAAAGCAATGTATAAATCAATTGACAAAATTCACACTCGATGAAAAGAAGGCGAATTCAATTGATGAAGGCAGTCTGTCTACATCAACTTTAGTAATAAAGAAAATTAACGTATTCCTATAAAAATAAACGTCATTCAGATTTATTATATCAACTCAGCAGAATATCTAAGTATGACACTTGATGCTAATATTAAAAAGAAACTTAAAGAGCTTGATGTAAAATACAAAAGAATATATTGAACGATAAATTATTCACAGATAAGAAACTGGTTCTTTACAAGCATATACTGAAACCCATCTGGATGTATAGTATCCAGCTTTAGGGCCTGTGCCATTAAAAGTCATCCAAGTTATTCAACGTCTCCAGAATTAAGTATTAAGGAACAGCATCGATGTACCCTGGTACTTTTGCAGCACTAATATCCATATGAACCTTAAGGTGAAGGCTGTTACAGAGACAATAGAAAAATTTGCCATTCACGATTGCTTCAATATGGGACAGTTGAGGTTATCCAGGTTTATATCTACAGCGACGCGACGGTTCTAAAACAACACAAGGTTCAGGATATGGAATATATTTCAGATCCTTAAATATATACATAAAATGGGTTATATGCAATAGTGCCAGTGTAGTTCAAGAGCTTACGTAGATTCTCATATCAGCAAAAGAAGTTACTGGAACCAATATTACTGAAAGGAATATGCTCATCTATACAAATAATAGACAGGCACTCTGGACAGACCACGAATTTATTCAGGGTTAGTACTAGAATGTCCTGAATCTTTGGCCGAAGTATCCATCAATAATGTGATCACCTTAATATCAAAGATCACACCACATAAAGGCAGTTAACTAAATTCTTTTTGGACCTGTCTCCTCTATTGGACTGACAACATCGGTAGTGACAAACCAAATAAACAAATTCCCTTGTGCAATTGAAGGAAACATGGGATGAAACAAGTGGCCAGGGAGCTTTTGAGTTATCCTGACAACACTACAGCAAACAAATACTTGATTATGACTAGACAAATTCTGTGCCTGATCACAGGCATTCTGACTGATCATTGTCAAGTACGGAGGCATTTCCATGGGGCTGTCAGAATCTGCATTTTGCAAGGGGTTCGAACAAGAGGATGCGAGCGTCGGGCAATCGTAAATTATATATGGTCATTTATTTATTACGTTGTCAACTAGATTAAATATGTAGGCTGGCTCACGAACTAGGAGGCATCTATTAACTTAAAAGGATGCACAATGGATCTAGTGAGGCAGATGCATTAGCACATCATGGCCGATCGAGTATAGGAGCCTATAGATAAGTTAGCTTAGAATAAAACTGCTCATTGATCTTATTGAACAAATGTTCTTAAAAAAAAAACAAATGAACTTAGCAAACACTAACTAGTAAAGGTAATCATTAAAAATACCTAAAATATATTCAGAAATAGTAATTATTGTAGTTTCTACTAATTTTTAACTATGCAAGTTTAATTGAATCCCTACGAATCAGACTTTCTTTTTATTTTTTAGGTAATGTGGGGCTTGCTTTACTTTCTGATGAAGATGTTGACATATGGTGGATATAAGTATTTTGAAGTCGGTGGTATGGAAATACATTTTTTAATAGTCAGATTTAGAACTGATGAAGATATTTAAAAGAAGTATCACACTATTAGTAGACCGCTCTGTCAGGTATTTTACTAGCCATTAATTGTGTAGTTAACAACTGCTTTCGCCTATCCATATCTTTTGGTAATCTGTACTTTCATTATATTAATAAAAATACTTTTATAAACATAAATACTATACATATAGGTTCATATGAAAATTTGTATACGTTTTTTAATCCCAAACAACAATAAAAAAAACCCCGAAGAAAACTGTATAAAACATTTTGCAAATGTTAGTAGTTACAAATCTACATATTGATAGTGTTTAGCGTCAACTGTCTTGTGATCTTATTGGTTTGCAGTAATAATTAAATCATGACAACCAATCAAATGTTTTACTTATTAATTGCAATAATTTATAAAAAAAATCAAGCTTGAGGTGTAGTTGTCAAATCGTAGGAGACGAGGTACTAGTTCTAAAAAAAAATAAACAGGTGTTGGTTCTCTATATATTCTTTATATTATATTGTATATATCTCTATGGCAGTATATCAAATGGAATATATTTTTCATAAATTTATAAACTCCCATAAATTTTTACGGATAACCAAAAATGTAATTCATGAACTTTAAAGAACTACAAAAAGAATGAATAATTATTATGCTGTCGCACGACGCTGCGTACACCTGAGAATAATCACAATAAGGCATATCAAATCTTTATAAAATAAAACTGATGAAGGGTATCTTTACCACAAAAAGCTTTTAGCAGTCACCTACTTTGACAATGGCAACAAAACCCTTACGGGTCGCCCCGACGCTGTACACACTAAAACTTTCTTCAACTTGTTTTTCGAGGAAATTCGTTAGCATTAAAATAATCTTCTGGAATGTTTTAAAGAGGAAGTGGTTTTGATAAATTGTCTTTCGTTGAAAGTTGATTTTCTTTGTGCCATTGTGGAGCAACAAGGCTTTGAAGGCTTTAAAATCCATTTTTGATAGTTTTGTGATGTTTGAGAGGACTGATGAAAAATGAACGTTTTTTGGTAGTTAAGTTTTAATAACTGTCACACAGATTTAATTTTAAAGTATGAATGATATTAGGACCATATCGATAAGTAAGAATAATTACGTATTATTGTCTGCAAATTTAAATAAGATGGTGTACTGCAAAATTATAACATTCCAAAAGGTATAATACGGGGCAGGAAATGACATCAGAATAAACATTTCTTAATTAATAAAAATACAAATCTTGTGGGTAAATTCGATATCTTTATTGTTGTAGGGTGGTTTAAGAGTCATATTTCAAAATCACGTAGAGGTGTTGCTTAACTAGGGTGCGAACCAAACATGTTTTTTTAAAACAGAATACCAGTAAATTGTATTTAGATTTATCTATTTTTTTCATTTTTTGGTATATAAAGTAATTGGCACCTTTATTTGAACATTATAATTAAATCAACAACGTCTGACCAATTACACACTGTAAAAAAACCGTTTTTTTGTACCTACGCGAGTTTTTAATATCATATCACTTTTATTTAGTTTTGTTTCCATTATCTGGTTATTAGGATCGCTCAATACTTGGACCCTTGATTTTCATGTTTTATTTAAATGTTACACCTTATATTTTATATTACCAGTAGGTTCCTCTGTATAAAGCGTCTAAAGGACATCGTGACTTGTGTGTTATACGCATGCATGAGCCTATGCGCGCCATATTTAAATTGAGGTGGTAATAAGGATAGAGACTTAAATGACCTTTTTTAAAATATTAAGTTATTGTGAGTCTTTTACAACATTTTATTTAGTGGTAAAGAGATATTGTTTCACATAATATCTCTTTGCCAGCAAATACAATTTTAGGTATTTCAGGAATGTGATTATGCTCCAAGAATATTATGCACATAACCTAAACAAAGGGTTCGCTACATCCCTTTGCGTCTTACCCCCTCAATTGAGTTTGAGCGCTTTATCGAATAAAATAGGATAATATTACAGGATGATAGAATATTACATAAGTATTATTAATAAGAATAATGACTCATGTAAATAATTAGTATTATTAATAAGACTAATGTATTTTCAAGAAGTTTATATTCCACTTTCAAAATATAATTCAAACTTTAACAACATACATATTATTATTTATCGAAAAATACCTATATAAATCCTGATTTTACTTCAAGAAACAGTACCCTTATAAGTCTATTTTTCCAGATTTTTTAGGTTATAAATCGTAAATTACTTTCCAGTTAAACCCGTCGTATGTGTACAACAAGCCAGTCGCGATGTTCTTTAGACGTAAGTGCCTATCAACAGCCTATATCAACTGTAACACTTTTACCGACTATTTATTTATTGCCGACAAATCCTAATAAGGACGAAACCACTCCAAGAATGACGATCTCAGGAAGCAAAGTAAAAATTGAAATACCTATTGAAAATTATTTTCAATATCTGCTATCTCTTTTGATATAATAAAATGCTTGTTGTGCTATTATTCAAAGAAGTAGTTGTTTTCAGGAGAGAAAAGGGTGCTTGACGTTTCTGTGACGCAGTTTTTAGGATTTTTTGAGTCTTTGAGTCTTTTTCCTTTGTTTTAATTTATAAAAATTGTTCAAAGTAACATTAGTACAGTGTTGTATTCGAAGTTTAAATGAATGACTGATTGACTAACAAATGTACAGGTATACCATCGTTAAATAACCACATTTGTTAGCGAACATGAAGACGAACATCATGGAGTAATATTGGTAAATGATTTTTAAGAAAATCAAAATATACGACATCATTTACATGTCCTTAAAAAAAAAAAATGCTGTAGGACATAATTACAGTATGACAAGATTGACATGGCAAGTTAGAATTAATTAGATGCGCACTGGCAAATCGGATCAAAATTTCCCTATGTGAAACCGTTTAGTTTTTGTGCTGTAGACTATTTTGGACCGTATCTGATAAAAATAGGGCGACGAAGAGAAAAACGATATGGTGTTTCATTTACCTGTCTGATTATTACAGCCATTCATCTTGAGCTAGTAAACTTTCTTACCACTGGCTTAGCAATCACGGCGATCTAAAGAATGTCTTCAAGAAGAGAATATTCTACACAACAGTTCAGCGATAACGGGACTAACTTCAAAGGTGCTGACTAATAACTTTAAGCAACTTTAAAAGAGTTCGACCACCAAAAACCTAATTAACTAAATATTATATATCGCAACCTACTATTGATAATATGCCTTCACAAAAATTTTGTCACTGTTGTAAAAAAACAGGTGAAGATCTAAAATTTGTTGATTGTGCAGTTTTTAAAAATCACTTTTACTATTCCTGCGTAGATTTGAATTCTACTGATCTAAAAGAAACTAAAACTAAAAAAGCTAATATAAAATCTACTTGCAAAAAGTGTTCAAAGATAGGAGATAGTATTGATGATCTGAAGGGTATGATTTTGGACCATCAGAATGAGATAAAAAATTAAAAAAATTCGAAGCCCCAAAATCAATCCACAATTGATTTTGAAGATATTGTCCAAGAACTTCAAGACAGGAATTCACGTAAACAGAATCTTATTATTTACGGGATGGTGGAAGATAAAAACTTGTCCAGGGAAGATCAAATTATTTCCGATAAAAATAAAATTAAAAATATCTTAGAGTTTATTGCTCCTGAAGTGGCGACTACATCTAATTCGACCAGATTAGGGAAGTTTGATGCAATAAAATTGAACACTACATAAAACTGAAAAAAGAGAAGGAAGAACGTGTAAACCGAGGTGAAACAAACTTAAAAATAAAATACCTGAAAGGTTCTCTAAAGATCGTCGTACAGGAAAACTAAACAAGTCCAACAGAAAATCGTATAGCTGTTATCTACAAAATGTGAGAGGTTTAAATACAAAAATAAACGAACTTTACTCTTCAGTTACTCTTGCTGATATGGATTTCATTGGTTAAATTGAGACTTGGCTAACCAAAGACGTAATGAGCACTGAACTTTTTCCGACAGAATACAATGTTTTTCGTAAAGACCGTGACTTGCTAAGATCTTCGAAATCAAAAGGTGGTGGTGGTGTCTTATTAGCTCACAAAAGCAACTATGAATCAGAAGCTTTGAACCTCACTCATTTTTATGAACAGTTTGTTAATATTGATATTGTAGGAGCAAAATTTTATTTGTCACATAGCACACTTTTCATTTATGTTATTTATATACCGTCATACACTTCTAATCTAGAATATGAGCAGTTTCTAGATGAATTAAGACAAATTGTAATAAATCAAGAAAAAGTGTTGATATAAGGAGACTTTAATTCTGCCAATTATGTTACAAGAAACTTAGATGATTTTCTTTATAGGAATATCTCTAATTTTTTAGATTTTACTAATACCTCCCAAATTAACAATATAAAAAATTCGTTAGAAATGATACTAGATCTTGTCATTGTTACTGAGAATCTCACTTCGTTCAACACAGGTCGTGATTATTCATCTCTTATTGGTAGAGAAGACGCATCGCACCCGTCCTTAAGGATAACGCTGAATATCGAATCGTCTAGCTTTGTCAATTTTACTCAGGGTGCTGATTCCCAAATGTATAATTTAAAAAAAGCATTTTTCGCTGGTCTCTACAATGTCCTGTCATATGTGGACTGGTCATATTTAGATATTATTGAGGATGTAAATGAAATGTGTGAGGTTTTCTATCAAAAAATTTACTATATTTTAGACATGTATGTTCCAAAATATAAAAAACGTAATTGCAAATATTCCTCCTGGTACACTCCAAACATAATTCAGAATATTAAGATTGAAGAGTTTTATCACAAACGGTTTTTAAAAACTAAGTCTCACTACTACTATGACGAATTTTCCAGACTGAGGAGATTAATTAAAGCTCAAGTACCAGAAACTAGTATCATTACTAATCCAGAAAATTTATGGTCTTACATTCAACAAAAAAAAGGTAACACGAGAATTCCTGAAAAGGTATTTTGCAATGAAAATGTTTTTACTGCGCCAAGTTCTATTGTTGAAGGTTTCGCAAACTACTTTAAAAATGTCTATATTCCAACACAATTTATCGCTAACAATTCCGAAGTAAATAATATTCCATGCTGTAACATTTCACACATTTCTGAAGACCACATTTTAAAGGCAATCAATAAACTTTAAAATAAATTTACAACTGGAAGTGACAAAATTCCTAGTTTTCTTTTAAAAGATTGTGCTAATGTGCTTGTAAGATCTTTATTTAAAAATTTTAATCTAATTGTCCAAAAGTCTGTATTTCCTGATGTGTGGAAAGTAGCTAGAGTATGTTCTGTGTTCAAAAATGTTGATATTACGAATATCAAAAATGATCGTCCCATATCCATTTTAATTAATTTTGCCAATGTTTTGGAGATATCAGTGTATAACCTAATTTATGCTCAAATAAATTGTCTTATTTTAACCAATCAGCACTGTTTCATGCGACAAAGATCTACCACTTCGAATCTTGTAGAAATTACACTGTGGACAACAAACAACAGGTTGATGTCATACACTGATTTCTCCAAGGCTTTTGACAGGATCGACCACAAAATATTAATTCATAAATTAAATAATTTTGGTTTTAGTACTTCTCTCATTACATTAATAAAATCATATCTACACAACAGAGGACAATTTGTTGCTTACACCGGTTACTATTCTAGAATATATTGCCCTACATCAGGTGTTCCTCAAGGGTCTAATTTGGGACCCTTGTTGTTTTTATTATTTATCAATGATTTCTCCATATCATTAGAGTGTAAACATTTATTATTTGCTGATGATTTGAAAATTTACACAAATGTGACTTCTCAATTTAACTGTTTATTTCTACAAGAAGAATTGAATAAAATCTGGTGTACAAGTAACAATCTCTTCCTAAATTTGGATAAATATAAAATTTGTACATATGGTCGCAAACTCCATCTAGTTTTGCATGATTATCAAATTAATATCATATCTTTATCAACGGTTACGCAGATGCGAGATCTTAGAGTCACATTTAATTCTAGTTTGCAATTTGTAGAACATATTAATAATATAGTTTCGCAGTCTTCTAAAGTATTAGGATTTATTATAAGAAATTGTAGAACTTTTTCTAATGAAATTGCTCTAAAAACGCTCATAAGATCAAAACTTGAATAAGCATCGTTTGTTTGAGATCCGCATTATCAAGTGCATACAAATTCATTGGAAAAAGTTCAACGCAAGTTTCTTAAATTCTTATCTAGCAGGCTCTATGGAATCTATCCTGCAAGAGGTATTGACCAATCTATTTTGGTACATCGTTTCAATATCCATTTCTTACAACTAAGAAGAATACATGTAGGGCTGACGTTTCTCTATAAATTAGTACAAAATTCTATCGATTCCTCAAATCTTCTTTATCAAGTGGATTTTCACGTTCCTAGAATCAACTTTAGAAGTATTACAACGTTTTACTCAGACAATACGAGAACTAATATTCTTTCTAACTCCCCACTTCGTAGAATGTGCAAAAAACTTTAATCATGTGGCAAACTTATGCAATATTAACTATGATTCACTAACACTAATTTTAGATAATTTCAGTCAATATTTTTATTTAAATTTACTTTTACAATAACTAACTTTGATTTTTTGCATAATTTTCTGTTATACTAGTTATTGCTGTAATATAATGTAATGTGAACGGAATAATATTCATAATTTCTTCTTCTGTTTTTTTCCCTTATATACATATATTTTTTTGTAACTTTAATGTGTTAAATAGTGTTTGCTAACTGTATGTCTATATCTTTAATGTGTAACTGTATTCTAATTTATATTGTCTTGTAAATGGAGATTCTCTGTTGGACAATAAAGACTTTATTTAGTTATTTATTTATTTAATCCACGGCATTCAGTGAAACTTCAATCCTGCAATAGCTAGCTATATGGGAAGAGTGTGGGAACGTCTTATACAGGGCTCCATGATAAAACAACGCAGGACAAATGGCACAGGACAAAACAGCGCAAGGACAAAATAGCACAAGACAGAATATCGCAGGACAAAATAGCGCAGGACATAAAAGCACTTGTCAAATATTCCAGTTTTCTAATTAAAATAAAAAAAACTTGAACTAATTTACCTAACCTGAGTCACCTTAAGATATCTTGTTGCATTGAAAAAAAAAAATTGACATAAAATTAGAAAATTTAAAAAACATTGTAACTATGACTTCAGTCCGCACAGGTTAGGTATATTAGTTTAAGTTTTTTTTTTAATTTTAATAAAATACTGGCATTTTGTCACGAGTTAATTTGTTTCACTCTTTCTTGAAAAAGCGCTAACTTAACCCAATATAATTAGACTAGGCGTTAATTGATCTCACTTTTCGTTAAAATCATGTTTTAATAAACACATTGTATCATCAGTAAGTCAATAATCGAATAAAAATAAAATATGAATTCTACTCTTCTATTAAATACTCAATTTCGGTATAAAGCTTTTACTATTCCAGTAATATTAAGTAATTATTCTCTTACAGTTATAGTTTAAGTGACCTCCAGCTATCAAATATTCATATTCCATCTAGATTTATTACTGAAAATAACGGGGCTAAAGGATATTGCTTATTTTACAACCATTCTGTTCATAAATGTCTAGCTACAGGCAATAATTTCTTCGGTAAATCACTCTAAACCATAGACTATAAATAGTAATATTTTACTAAAGCTTTAGTTGCATTAATAAATATTTTAAATATGCCAAACTTGATATAATTAAGAAAGACCTTTACTTGACATGGTTTCTTTAAAAATATTAATATTACACCTAATGAGTACTCAAGATAAAAAATATCAAGATGGTTTTGTAATTTAGCAAAAAGAAGATAATATGATTTAGAATTAGAGACAGGCTACCAAATTTGCTTTTGATTAAAAATGCTTCCGTGTGGTTTCAAGGCCGAAGAGGATGTAGCGTTTTTAAAATGTTGAGGATCCCATCAATATCAACATCAAAAGATAAAAGTCAAATATATTAAGAAAATAAAATGTGTAGAGGCGTATATATTGACGGAGGTACCTACAAACTAATAATGACAACTTTATTATCAATAAATAATTATGGCCCCTTGAGAACCGAGTTGGGGTGAGCATAACCGTTGCCTTTCACTAAGACTGCCACATAAAGTAAGGTTAACGTATAATTGACGTGTGTGTGACGAAATAAGGAGTTAGAATGTATGCGAGCAAGGTACTAAAGAAGGTAATTTTATAATTTATTGGTAGTGCTCATTTATTTTTATTTCGATGATAAAATAAAGGAAATTTTTCTAAAATCTTATTCGAAAATTTCGGTGATTTCCTTTCAATAAAACCCGTTATTCTTTTAAACGCACTTCTTCACAAACCGTTTCGGTTAACTACGAATTTTCTCCTCGAGCTCCTCACTTAATGGCGCAAAAATTTTCCAATAGAGTGAAACATCTCAACCAGGTACAATTAACCCTCTAATTCGCCGCCAGGGGGTTTGAACAAAGAGCCCAAAAACCCTTGCCAAGCAATAAAGCATCTTGTCTTAGAAGTTATACGGAAACCGAACAAGTTAGGCGAAAGAAAATTTAACATTATCGGATATTTGTTTTGAATTTCCTGTTGGGTAAAAGCCGATGAACATTTATAACTTGAAGCTTTATAGTGTTTTTTTATAGTGTCACTTTAAAAAAGAATTCTATAGTGTAACATATTAACTGTAACCAGTAAAGGGGGGGGGGGGTTCTGATTTGGTAATTTTGCTGAAGTAGTTTGATTCAGTGATACTCAACAAATAATTGACATTGTTTTGTTTGAACAACACACACACATTTTACTTTGCTCTTCAAATATTCCAAGTTTTAGTATGGAAATAGTTAACTAAAAAAATAGAACTTAATACCATTGGAAAGCTAATGATTTAATCAATTGGATTGCAGTGTTTGTTAAGTGTAAAAATCATTATTTTGTATTCAAAAGTGCAGTTTAGTCAACAGGTTTTAAATATAAACTAGTTTTTATCTTGTTTTTTATTACAAAAAAAATTAAGCTGATAAACACGGTAATTAGCATTTTATGGTAGTGACTATTGCTCCTACCTCAAGTATCTGTTAAAATGGAATGTGTAACATAAAAGACAAAAAGTGGTGATCCCGTTTTGATGTGTGACAGTTGACAAACGTCAACACGCAGAGAGTGTACAGGATTAAATGCAAGTGAGTTAAAAGTAATGGACTTAAAAGAGTAACGATTGCTAAAGTTCTACTGTGACGACTGTCAGTCTAGAATAAAATTAATACCCAAACTACTAGTAAAAATTAATAAGTTGGACTCAAGAAAGTAATGCCTTAAAAAATATCCAAAATGTTAATATTACTCATACATATAAATGTTGAAGATTGTACTACCATTCAAGAAATCTTAACAGAATTTTAATATTAATAAAAGTAAAATTAAATCTTTTAGATTGGGAAAGTTCCTTCCATCAAAAATAAGACCCAATAAAGTTATTTTGCCTTCGCCAGAAAATGTTAAACTGATTTTAAAAAACAAAAATCTAGGTCGGGGAACTAGAGTGAAAATTTATTCTGCTCAGACAAATACCCAGCGAGAATACTTAAAAAAGATTAAAATTGAATTACACACTCTCATTGAGAATGGTGAAACTAATAAAACTATCAAATATATTAATCACAAGCCAACTATTGTTGACAATAATAATAATTACAATAAAAAAACTAATTGAGAAACCTAATATACCATTAAATTCTGATATTATTTACGTCAATGCTAAAAGTTTAATTAGTAATTTTGATCAAATATCTGATTTCATTTGCTTTAATCCCAAAGTATTGTTACTAAGCGAAACTAGAACAACAACAGATAAATGTTATAGTTGCTCAATTGTTAAATCATATGTTCTGGAAAAAAATTATTGGTGTATTAGTAAAAATAAATTTTTCATCAGCAGTCTGGATTGTGGGATGTATTTACCATTCTCCATCAAATTCGGATGCAAAATTTCTAGAAGATTTTGAAGCCATTTGCGACAATATTGTTTCTAAAGTGTATAGATTTCTATAAGTGGGTGATTTTAATTTAAATTTTCCTGGTGATAGTTTTTATGTTAACAAAATTATGAATCTTCTCTCAAGCTATGGTATCCAACAAAAAGTTACTAAACCTACGCGAGTAAATATTGATAGTAATTCTCTTATCGATTTTGTATTAACTAATGATGACAATTGTGATGCTGAAGTTCATGATACTCCGAAAATCAGTGATCATTCTGTGATTTCTGTAATTTTTTCCAATGCAAGCAATACTTCAAACAAAGTTATAAAGAAGTATAGGGATTATAAAAAAACTAACATTTTTAATATACAAAATGATCTGATTATGTGCAACTGGAATCTTAATACTATTGATGTTGAAGTAATTTATCTTTTATCATTTATCATTCAAATTGTGAAAGAGTTATTAATAAGGTTGTCCCTATTCAGATTCTAATGTACCATGGTTTAATAATATGTAGAATACATTTAAAAAATGTAGAAATGAAGTAGTTAATGTGCTGAAATCAAAAAAATCTACTTATTATTTTAATAAAATTGATTGTTTCAAAGAAAATTCTAAAGAGATGTGAAAAACTTAAAAAAAAAACTAGTAAATATTAAATTAAATGATCTGACTGATCATGTTCAATTAAGTGATCGAACAGACCATATTATCCTTTATGATAATGTTGACATAGCAACTAAATTTAACGAATATTTTGTTGAAAGTATTATGGATATTATTGGAAGTATTGATGCAACTGTTCCCTGGCATAATCTAAACAATAATTTATACTTACCATTTCATAAGTTTAATTTACTTTACATGACTTATATAAAACTTTGAACCCGTTAGATAATAATTATTCTGCATTTAATATTCTTAATTCTAAAGTTCTAAAGGAAGTGTATGTAACAATTGGACACATTATTTTAAACTTAATTAATACCTCACTTGATACTGGCAAAGATCCATCTCAACTAAAAATTAGTACTATGGTTCCAATTCAAAAAGTTAATAATACAATAAAATCGGAAGAATTTAGCCCTGTAAATACTCTCCCGTCAATCAATTGAAAAGGTAGTAGAGCTGGTTGTGTATGAACAACTACTTGAACATGTTAATAATAATTCTATTTTAATAACTAACCAGTCTGGGTTCAGAAAAAAGTATTTCCGTGAGTCTGCATTACAGTTACTGGTGAGTAAATTTAAAAATGATGTGGATGAGAATAAATATATAGTAGCTGTTTTTTTTAGACCTGAAACGTGCATTTGAGACCATTGGACTGTCTGTTTGTTGATTGTGAATTCATTAATCTCTTTGCTGATGACACTCTGCTAGCATGCTCTAATATAAATTTGCAATCGATAAAATGAATAAAATACTGGAGAAAGTTGCCCAGTATTTTCAACTTAACAAACTGAAATTGAATGTAACGAAAACAAAACACTTATTTTTACAACTAAACATAAATATAACTTACTTGATATCAATGATGTTAATTTACAAATAAATGGTGAAAAAATCGAAATAGTCCCAACTATTAAGTATTTAGGTATCCAATTAGATAATCTACTTACTTTTAATAATTTCTTTAATTATATTAATAAAAAAAATTTGAAAAAATTATATTTCTTCTCTAGAATTTCAAATAACTTGTTAACTTCAACTAAAATAACAGTATATAATACAATTATTCAGCCTCACTTCGATTATTGTGCCTCCATTCTTCTTTTATTTAATCTCAACAAGTTAAATCAACTTCAAAAACTACAGAATCGAGGCATGCGCATAATATTAAAAACTAATCGTCTTACACCAATTGCCACAATGTTAAATTCTCTTCAATGGTTTTTGATTTAGCAAAGGTTGTACTACTTAACAATTATGTTTTATTATAAAATAATTCGTTCTCTGGCTCCATCCTACTTTCATCAATTTATTTATTATCATGGGGATATTCATGATTACAGTACAAGATCAACTAACGATATACACGTTAAAAATGTTAATTATTCAAAATCACAGACACCGTCATTGTATAAAGGTTTCCAAGAATATAATGAACTGCCCAGGGGCTTAAAGGATTGTAATTTATTAGCAAGTTTAAAAAAAAATTGACAACTTTATTAAAACTGATAAAATTTGATTTTAACTTTTATATATTTGATTATTACTTTTTTTATTTTACTTTTTTATTCTTCTTTTTTAATATTTGTGTTAATGCTTTCAACTGTTATTTGTTTTATTGTTAATTAAGGCTGTCTAAACTCAAGATTAAAAGTATCTTTGTAATGTGTAACAAATTTATTTTTCTTAACTCAGATTATGTTAATGTTAATAATAATTATCTTTAACTTTTAAGTGTACTTTATTTGTATTTCTATATTTTTTTTGTATATTAGGTGTATCCTACTTCAATAAAAAAAATAAATATCTATCCAGCATTCGATAACCCATTTATTTCTGCGAAATATCCACTGCCTGTCCCACCATCTACGACATTTTCTTTATTTCTGATTGATCAAAATTTTTAATTCATTTGCCAATAATTGTAAACTAAAGATGTAGGTGTTATATTTGATTCGAAGCCTATTTATAATGAACATGTTAATACTACTACTAATTCTATTAACAACATGTTTTATATTTCGAAATTATCAAAAATATAACTGAAATATCTCCAAAGTCATTGTATTTTTCATTGGTCCATTCAGAGTTGCAATATGCTTCTTTGATTTGGTATCCGAAGACCAAGTTGCAGAAGAATAGTATAGAACAGATGCAAGGAAAATTTTTTTAAATTTTTAAACTACAAGGTTAGGGGCATCTATCCAGTCCCAAAGGATTTGACGGAAATGTGTTGTGTAATAAATATAATGAACAATCCCTTGATCATGGGAAACTTGATTATTATTATCATTCATTACTTATTGGGAAGCTGCACAAACTACAGAATGAATACAAGTATGAAGGTCATATAAATCTACTAAATGGATATAATTTTAATTCTAGAATTATTGACAGAATTAGTGACAAATCTGGCAAACTAATTGTTACTATAAACATTTCTGCTTATACTATTAAGAAGAAATAACAATTAAACATGAGTAATTCTAGTGCAAATAAACCTAAAAGTTAACAGCTTTTAGTATTTTTTGACTTATCGTACCCATAGTTGGAGAATGGTGTCTTTAATTAATATCGTTAAGAGAAAAACTAACTGAAGAGAGAAGAAAAGCGAATCTCATTATATAAGTTATTTATAGTAAAGATACCTGTTTTAGGGTCTTTCGCAAGTTTTTCCATTCAGATGTCGGAAATTCTAAAAGATAACATTTTTTATTCCAAGATAAGTGAATATTAGATAAAAATTCTTACAATTCATGGGGCTTTTATTAAAAAAATTTGCTGAGACAGGGAATAGACTTGAATTTGTTTTATAATGAATATATTGTCATTATTAATATTAGTTTTTGTACACTACCATACTAACTTCAGTGCAGTAAAATATTGGAGACAATATTTTACACTATAAATCCTCAACCAATGACAATCCAACCGATTCCAATATACGGCAATCAAAACAAAATATATATTTGTATATAAAGAATCGACTGGTCTAAATATTGTTTTTGTGTTTTCGTGTTTTTGTGTTTTTGTGTTTTTGTGTTTTTGTGTTTTTGTGTTTTTGTGTTTTTGTGTTTTTGTGTTTTTGTGTTTTTGTGTTTTTGTGTTTTTGTGTTTTTGTGTTTTTGTGTTTGTGTTTTTGTGTTTTTGTGTTTTTGTGTTTTTGTGTTTTTGTGTTTTTGTGTTTTTGTGTTTTTGTGTTTTTGTGTTTTTGTGTTTTTGTGTTTTTGTGTTTTTGTGTTTTTGTGTTTTTGTGTTTTTGTGTTTTTGTGTTTTTGTGTTTTTGTGTTTTTGTGTTTTTGTGTTTTTGTGTTTTTGTGTTTTTGTGTTTTTGTGTTTTTGTGTTTTTGTGTTTTTGTGTTTTTGTGTTTTTGTGTTTTTGTGTTTTTGTGTTTTTGTGTTTTTGTGTTTTTGTGTTTTTGTGTTTTTGTGTTTTTGTGTTTTTGTGTTTTTGTGTTTTTGTGTTTTTGTGTTTTTGTGTTTTTGTGTTTTTGTGTTTTTGTGTTTTTGTGTTTTTGTGTTTTTGTGTTTTTGTGTTTTTGTGTTTTTGTGTTTTTGTGTTTTTGTGTTTTTGTGTTTTTGTGTTTTTGTGTTTTTGTGTTTTTGTGTTTTTGTGTTTTTGTGTTTTTGTGTTTTTGTGTTTTTGTGTTTTTGTGTTTTTGTGTTTTTGTGTTTTTGTGTTTTTGTGTTTTTGTGTTTTTGTGTTTTTGTGTTTTTGTGTTTTTGTGTTTTTGTGTTTTTGTGTTTTGTTTTTGGTTTTTTGTTTTCTGTTTATTTTGTTTGTTTTTGTTTTCTTATTATTTGTTTTGTTTATGTAAAATATACTAAAAAAAAATAATAAAAAAATCTCAATAAAATAAATACTGAAGTGCCAAAAGCTAAATAAATAAAAAATACATGATTTTCATTTAAAGTATATCCAGATACAATGTACAGGCACATAATAACCCAATAATCTACCAAGAAAGATTAATAGGTAGATTCCAGAATCTTCCTTAGAAAATCTAATGGTATATTTCGAATTTTGAAATACACATAGATTACAATATACTGTATAACACGAGTTCGTATCACACGGAGACGATTGAGCACTCAAACTTTGTCTTCGTACGTTATTTGCCATTGTATCCAATAGTACAAACTATTATTATGGGCCTTCTACGATTCTGTAACTTCTTATTGTTTTTATCTCTGAAATTTACAACATACACAAAAATTATATTCTTTTGAGAAATCAAGTTTCATCGGGAAATCTATCAGCCATTTTCGCATTTTATGAATGCTCACATTTTTTCTATACGAACCGTTCTCAACTATACTAACTAAAACACTCGCTGATTATACGCTTTGTACCCCAAACCGCCGATGTAAACTTTGGGCCCAACTTTCCGACATCTCTTGAAACTCTCTTCGCTCGCTTCTCCGCACACACGCACCCCGAATTATCTTCGCTGACTTTCCTCATCTATTATTTACATAACATTTCTAGAAACTGATGTAAATTTTCGAAAAACGAGCAAACCTTTGTCAACCGAATGTCTCCTGAAGGCTGTTCAAAAAGACACGACTGTCAAGAAAGAAGGATGTCTGCCCGACAGACAGATAGACAGACAGGAAACGTGGATGCAAACATTTCACAGAAATTGGATACGTCTATCAATAATTCAGGATTATTTGGTTAGTGGAAACGTTTGGATTTGGTTTTTATTGATCTCGGATTGGATTAAATAACGGCTAACAGCATTTTCTCGGCTAAAAACGCAATTAGGAAAGTGATTGAGATAAAGAAGGAAGGCAATAAAAAACAGTGATAATGGAATAAGAGTGTTACACGCTTTTTACTGTTTAAATAGTTTTTAAATCGTAATTTGCAATTACTGATTTTTATTCTCAATAATCTTCGAGAATAAAGACAGCATCCAATACTGTTTGTTTGGTACAAGCGAGAAAATAGAGAAATAATAGAGGAGCCCAAGCGGGGATTTCGGGATTTAATAAAGCCTGTGCTAAAGCGCAGCAGATTAATATACAAGGGGATACCTTGTACCCGGTTAAGTACCTCCACCAAATATGAGCCCCAAGGCCGCCCGTGAAGGATAAAGGATCAGATTAGTAAAAAAATATTGATCGTTAGAAATTCTCGAACGCGTCAGATTAAAGTAGGGTGAGTTAATTACATGTATATTGTACTAATCTGACAATTTGAGAGTGACGTAAAGAAAGGAGAGGACAGCAAAGTTGTAAAAAAAACGTCATCTCGACATTCTCGAGCGTAGCTAATTTTTTTTTATTTTGGAGGAAATAATTTAAGGATAACAAAAAATAAATAATCTGACGATTTCCGCAAGCCGAAATAAAACAATTCGTTGATAAAGTTTAATGCGTGCAGCTGCGTGATGCCTATATTTCCCTCTCCGCGTTTCTATTCCTCTCACACTCAGTCAATCAAGCCAGGATTGTCATCTTTAATAATACGTACAAGGTAAAAGACAAATCACAACCCTTCTCCTTGAGTGTCCGGAATTACGATGCGTGCAACGCCACCCTGTGAATCGGAGTTACTCCAGCAAGTATTACGCACAAGAATCATTGCATGCTTGTGGAGTAATGCCCATAATGCAAAAATTATTGATCTTTTACCAACGGACTATGGATGGAAAGTTGTCGACGGAAAATTCAAAATGTTCAGGTTTACAGGTGATCAATTACCGAAAGCGTACAAAGATGTAGTCATAACACCTGATATTCTTGAGGGTACTCCAGAATCAGGTATTTCTTTTCTCCAATAATTAAAAATCACGTTATTCATAAAAAAATATTGTTAAATATTTTAATGATTTTTTGTTACAGATACGTAATCTGAGGATGAAATCGAGCCAAAAGAAGAAGATGATTCTACTGATAAAGACGATTTTACTGATGAAGATGATGATTAATTAATCAATTAATTTTAAATTAAATTTTTTTGAGCATTTTTTTTTTAAATTATTTTCTTATAAATACAAGTAGTATTCTACTTAAAAAATATACACTTTTTTATTTGCATGCTATTTCCTGAGCTTTTCAATTAAGTTCAATGATTTAAAAAAATATAAAAATTTATTTTTCCTACGACCACTTAGGAAAGTGACACATATCACACTATATAGACCTATGGAAAGTGCCCTATATCACACGCGTATGAATAAGAATTTACTTTCCACCCAAGTGAGAATATGCTACTTTCCGCAGTAGCTGTCAGAAAATGTCAAACACATAATTTCTATTTTGATCTATGTAATGTCCATATTAATACTAAAATCGATATGATTGTTAAATTATTGTAAATTAGATCCTAGATATTTATCTTTAACAATTATTTTTAAAATAATTTTAAAATAACTAAGATATATTTGCTTTTTATTCTGGTTAAACACATAAGCGATTAGATCAATCAATTACCGTAAGGCCTGTTAGCTCAGTTGGTTAGAGCATCAACTTTGCAATTTGAGACCGTCCAACGACCGCGATCGAATCCTGGCTGTGCCAGAATTTTTTTTTTATTTTTTTTTTATTTTTTTTTTATTTTTTTTTATTTGTTTAGAAATTATGAAAATTTAATAAATACGATTATTGTTGATTATTTTTTTAAATACATTTTAATTATTATAATAATCTGGTTTTACATTTTTTGATGAAATTATTTTGTGGTCGTAGGAAAAATATTGTACATCACTTGTGTGAAAAGTGATTTTCCACACTCGTAATGTAATATACTATTTTTGTCAGATTAGGCGAATCCCTCTAGATAATCGTTAGATTATGAGACAGCACGTTTAGGATATAAAGATGAACCATATATATCTTAATCTGGCGCGCTTGAGTATTTCAAAATGGCGAATTTTTTTGTTGCACATTATAATAATGGCCGCGAGTTTGCGTCACATCGAAATCGTCAGATTATTGAATGAGAGGTTTTTTTTTAGAAAATCTGACGCGCTCGTTTATTTTTTTCTTTTTCGACCCTTACGTACAACCACCCACATCATGCAAACGATCAGATTAACATACGTACATTATTAAAAATACGTAGGACATTGATGCTATTAATATCTGACCGCTTGAGTACCTATGTCTATGCAACAGTATTTTTTTACATATTTAAAAATCTATAGCCGCTTCCCCCACTGATGAAAAGATATATATTATATGACATTTTTATATCCTTATCATCTAAGCTTTGCAACTCAATAGGTCTCTATAACGAGTAAATCCCCATTTAGCATCGTGGGCTCCCCTACTAAAAGGGGGTGAAGAGAACTAGAATACCATATCATCAGTAACGTCGCTAAATTTAGAAGTTTCCTTTTAAACAATACATATTATTTATTTTAGTTGACAACATTACATTAAAAAAATAAATTTAGATCGTTATATTGCTATGGAGAGGTACATTTTGGGCCTGCATTAGTCGCAATTTATAGGGTTAAATAGAGTAGAATAGGTAGAAGCCGAGAACACAATATATCCCCTATAGGAATGTTACTGGGATTCAAGAAATGGCTTTGAGTTACGCTGCGGCCAGACACAGGCCTCATGGCGCTAGTATCGTTTTGGAGGGATTGCTATGGCTGTCATCCAAGAGTCTCGGCTCTAGATAATACTTTTCCAGTGGGAAAAGACTTTAAAATTTAAAGTATAACAATTTTATGTTTCCGTTTTCCTTTCTTTTAATGTAGGTGCCAATTTTGAGGTAAGTTTGTAATAATTTTTCATATTTTTTCAGTTAATACCTACCCTCTTAATATTATAATTTAACTAAGATCTTATGCTTTCCTATGGACACGATTCAAAGAGGGACTCCTATGGCTGTCATCCAAGCCCTAGATAATAATTTTCCAGTGGCAACAGCCTTTAAAATTCAAGTATAATAATTTACTGTTTCAGTTCATCTCCTTTTTCGAAGTAGGTGTCCATTTAAACTAAAAATTTTTATTTCACTTATTGATTTTAGCATTTATATACACTATCGGCTAATAAACACTTACCAATACGTTTGGCTAGCATCGAAGAGAAAACTAAAGAGTTAGCGCATTAGTGCGATCAGGAAACGAATAATATGAATGTTGCCTTGTGTGCTGTGTAATATGAACAGGGACACAGTGCGATGCATCCCCACGTAGCCAGCTGGCTACGTTCATAGTATTCTATTCCTTCTCCCACTAATGCTAACTCTTTGTAGTTTTTACTTGGACATTAGCAGAACGTATTGTACAACATTCGATAGCTGTCACTGTATTATCACAAACATCTCTTAATAACTAAATGATTTCATTTAATAGTTTCTTTTTTTTTTCAGTAAAATGGATATGGCTAGAGTTATCCTCGACTTTAAAATAAATTAAATAAGTTTTATAATTTTTCAAATAAAATACTTTATACAATTTTTTTTTTTTTACCAGAGCCAATTTTTTTTCATATCTAACCTCTATAGGTAAAAAATAAGAGATTCAGGTAAAATTAAAAAGTATATTACATGTTCTTTTAAATGTTTTGTTAATCCAAATGCTGCTCTTATTGGAATAGCTAACAATAAAAGAATCAGTATTATTTTTAGCTATCAAAATAAAAATAGCACCTGGATTTACAGCTCGTTTAATGGAACATGCAATATACTTTTCAATTATTGCCGAATGAATATATTTAAAAATTCCTGTCATTCCGCTGCTGGAAATTTACGATTTTGGCGAGAAATTTAAATTTCGCCTTAAAATTATATTTCAATTTACCGCCATATCGAGTTAGTTGAGCGGCCAGACCACATACTATACGAGGCAAGAGAGAGGTCCGACACGCCCAACATAGGGCGCGGCCATTTTGAACCCTGTGACACAGTTTACAGCTAAAGAATCAGATCGCTCACTCTGCGTCGGCACTTTTGATCTCAATGTTTCAGTTTATACACTGTGCAACTCGGATAATACAATATATGACAACCGCCTATAAAACAGCAGTCTTCTGCGTATCCTGAATTTGTATCCCTGGAGTGGATGTTATTTTGGAACCTTCAACTGGTCCGAGTGAGCTAACTGATTCTTTAGCAATAAACTGTGACTTCAAAAATAATATTCACTGACACTGACAGCAGCAAGCAAAATATCAGGTGCGTTTTAATCATCCGCTTCTGCTTCCGGAATTGTCGGTTTAGTCGTTTTAACCTGTCAGATTAAAACAAGAAAACCGACAATTCTGAAGCAGAAGCGGATGATTAAAACGCAACTATTAAAAATATTGCGCCAAGATGTAGGCAACACGTAATAAGGGTTCAAAATGGCGGAGTTTTCTATCTCCTTTTAAAAGGCACTCAGAAAGCTGCGCAGTGCGACCATTCTCCGTATAGTAAAAGAAAATCAAAGTATGTGGGCCAGACACATACGCATTTTAGCGCTGCAAACTTAGTGCCAACTCTTTAACAAGTGAGATGCACTACTACAGGGTATATATTGTGGCCGAGAATAACAACCACCGAGAAGCGACTGTAACTGTCGGTCCTTTGAAGTTCAGAGAGTATAATTTTGTGACATTGAATTTGATTTATGAGACGGATGGCTGGTATAATACTCTAGAAAAAAATTAATGGAACGTAATAAATGCTATACACTGATAAAAATGTTACATTGAAATTGAAAATAATATTTTAGCTTACTTATCTTGCATAAAATTTACGGATATGTAATTTGAACTCAAAGTAGGAAACATAACAACAATAAATGTCATTTTTAACTTTATTATTGGTAGGGTAGCCAGTGACACTTTTAGATGTTATTTGCGCAAGGCAAAATTACAAATATTTCATTCATTCTTACCTTGTAGAACACAGAAATACTTTGCTAGTGCCTACAGAGATGGAGTCCTTATGAGGACGTCTTAAAAAACCTTGTTTAAGTAATGCCTTGTGCAACTGTGTACCAAAAAAGTGTCACTGGCTCTCCTTCTATAAAGACTAGAACAAAGTTGTTTAAATGACAAAGTCAAAGATAAGGGAAATAAAGATAAGAAACGCCCATAAGAAGTCAATGCTTAACAACTATGAAGACTAGAGAGAAGGAGGCGAATCGGCAATGGTCAAATTTCCATCATTCTTTTTATAAAGTTCGCAAAATTGGCTGTAGTTGGCATGTCGAATGACAGCGGTGTCAATTTTCTATTTAAGTCAATGTAAAATGAAGTGATTTTTTAAAAAATTGGTGAAAAGAATCAAACTAATGTGAAAAAAGTACCTGTGTACAAGTAGCATAAGTGACAAAAACATCAAAGCAAGATTTACGTCGTTCCAAATTATAAAACAGAATATAAATCAAATGTAAAACTAAAGAAAACACAAAAAGAAATCAATTCAATGTCTTTTTAAAGCTTCTAATGTAAGTAAAATAATGTATTCATGTCTAAATATAATATTTATTGTAAACTAGTCACAATATGTATCTTACGAAGTGTAGTTTATTTTATTACAAGTTTCTATAATATAAAATTATAGTCATAGATGCTCACTTACAAACAACAATAATTATGCATTAAATTTAACTTACTAGAAAAGAAAATTTATTTTTTATAGAGTTTTAACGTTAGATAAAGAGTTGCTACTGTTATTTTTTTTTTGGACCCCAATTGTGTTATTGTAAATGTTTGTTATAGGATACTAAACGTTTAGAACAGTGGCAGCATATATATCGTTCCTAGTGCCAATAAAGCACTTTCTAGAGATGATGATGCTGTTCTATACTTTTTAGAAGATATTATCAAATATTATGAGATTATTTTTACTAATGGTACTGTTAGCAAAATAAAAAGGGGAAAGCTGAAATTCAAGGATAAGGTAATACCATGTACATTCCCCAATCTCCCTTTATACTTGTACTACAGCAATAAAAATCTGTTAACTGTGTTTTGTTTTACTCTTAAAACTATGTATTGGTTCAATTAAAAAAAAAAAAAATTGCCAAAAATTGTACTTATCAAATTTCAGCATTTAAGAAACCTTTTCGAATTTGGTCATATATACCTAATTTATATTTTATATAGATAAAATTAAATAATTTATCAATTAAAACATACAAGACTTATTTAGAAATAAATACAACAGTATGTTCTGTGCTTTATTTAGGTATAAACAAGTTTATTTTTATTATTTTGACAAAATTATGTATAATTCCCATAAGAAGACATGTATTTTGAACACCGTATGCAGTACCAGCGCCCATGCGGTTAATTATAGAAGCTCAATTAGCATGAGTTTTTTGGGACCGTATTTTGAGTATACCGATTCGCCTCCTTATCTCTAGTCTTCATCAGAGGTAAGGGAGATAAAGATAGGAAACGCTCATAAGAAGCCAATGCTTAACAACGACCAGCTTTAACGCAGTTAACATCTGACCCACTATGTGGCGCTGATAATAAAACAATGTAATTACGCTAAATTATTTATTAAAAAGAATACTACATTTACAGTCTATTATCGATTAATTATTGTAAATCTATATTCATGACAAATATTGTTAAAATTTTTGAACGTTATTTGTAATATTACATTTTTGTTTTTATTTTCCAATGAATGGCCAATGGTGTCTTATTTAAAAATGTTGAGTGCAAACTTAATAATGGGAATTCAGATATGTTTTTTCCTATACCAAATCTTCTTTCTAACGTTTTGAAGCCATTTTTAACCAAATTCAAAAAAGAAGGAGGTTCCCAATTCATCGTATTTTTTTTATATATCTTCAGCGATAATTCTTTATCACGATGTCCGATTTCAATGATTCTTGTTAGAAAGGGGGTACTTTAGGAGTGGTCCCATATAAATTTGGTTAAGATGTGGTGATGACATCTGCACGATTTTAAAGTCGGTTTTTTTAAATTTTTGATTTCTAATACTTGTCTTGTTCTAAAACAATAAATAATACATAAATACCTACTTTGTGACAAAAGTTGGTTACTATTTGTGTTACTTACATGACTAGATCTTACTTTGGTTAATTAAAGAACGTCACATTGGGGTTGTTGAATTTATTCATGTGGCATGTGTTATTAATGCAATATGTTCTCCGACTTATTGTAATATTACAAAATATAATTGTTGTCCTCAAATTTCACACAAAAAAAGCCACAACTATTTCGCTTAGTTCTTCTAGAGGATACCACAATCATGAACTCAAAATTTAAAATTTAAATTCAGGATTCTTCGATATACATAAAACTAACTGATATTTGTATTTACAAACTCTCCACAGGAGTGCGTTTAGAAACCTCGCACGGCGCGTCTGGGCCCTATTCTAATGTCTGCTGTCCAGGTCTATTGTCTGTCTCAGTGTTGCCAACTGTACGCTTTAAATCGTATTTGTTCGATTTTTCAACTCTCTGCATTAGTGAGATCGTACGTAAAAATGCGATCTTCACTTTTTTAGTAGGTTTATTTAAATATTTGCAACAACTTCAGAACATAAAACAATAAAAATCAAAAACTACTTGCAAATATGCATAGGGCGTTCGTAATTTCTGAAGGCAGTCATTTTCGTTCTCACTTATCGTGATTTTGACCATGGTGATTTTGTATCAACTCCGAATATCACGGCATAAGAAAAGCTTGCATGCAAAATTTCACTTTCAAATGACAGTTATTCATTACTTTAAATGTGCTAATTTAAAGTTTCATGTATTTTATTTGGTTTTTTCCTTGTAAACATTTTTATAAGTAGATAAATAAATTATCATGCCAAAGACAAATACACGAAAGACAAGTTA
The DNA here is from genome assembly GCA_927349885.1 of Psylliodes chrysocephalus. Taxonomy (NCBI): domain Eukaryota; kingdom Metazoa; phylum Arthropoda; class Insecta; order Coleoptera; family Chrysomelidae; genus Psylliodes; species Psylliodes chrysocephalus. Next base: position 65,574,522 of record OV651817.1, read on the forward strand.
GCGCGTGATATAAGTAAAGTGAGACAAGTTAGCGCCCGATATAAATAAATTATACCAATGGATGGTCTGTTGAAAAATGAATCTCAAAGTTTTTAATTTTTCCTATTTTAGGTATAATTATTTTACGAAGCAACAAGCAATGACTCTAGGCCACACACGTTAGGTAAATAAGTTGACGGTCACTCTACACACACCAAAAACATCGAGCTAATTGATCTTGCTACAGAAATTGGGGTGGTCATAGTCTGCTTTCCACCTCATTGCACACACAGGCTCCAACCATTGGATGTATCGTTTATGAAGCCTTTAAGTATATACTATGACCAAGCCGCAATAGCTTGGCTTAGATCTAATCCAGGTCGAGTTATAAGCATGTTTCAAATTGCCGAAATTTTCGGAAAAGCTTTTATAAAAGCCGCCACAATGTCCACAGCAATTAACGGCTTTCGCAAATGCGGCATATGGCCATTTAACTCAGATAATTTTACTGATGCCGATTTTCTTGCTGCGTATACGACAAACATAAATATTATCGAAGAGGAGCAAGCGCCTCAACCGCATGCTACCGTAATCCCATCTACTAGTCATCAGGTTCTTTCAGAACCCCACTCAAATTTAAACAAGAATGATTTCTTCTGCCAGCTCTTGCCATTTTTCTGAGCTACCATCTACAAGCTATGGGACCCGTATTGAGTCTAACATTAACAATGTGCGTCCAACTACAATCTCTCAAAGTTCAGATGACGACAATCTTCTTTTGAGTATGCTTGCAGCAGCTCGCAGTTCCTTACCTGTGGCACCATTTGAAAAAAACCCACTACCACGTGACTCTCCATGTAAGACTGCTACCTTGCAGTCCCCTCTAAAACACCTTTCTCGTAATTTGAATAGTAACTTTGAAGATTGTGGCCCTGCAGACGTGATGTCCATTCCCAGTGTTCAGGTCAAAGTTAAAAGAAAGAACAGCCATCGTCGAAAGACGGCCATTCTCACCTCTACTCCCTATAAAAGAGAATTCTAAGACTGCAAAAATACTGCTTCCCTAAAAGAAAATAAGAAACCAAAAGTTGCTGTGAATAAAAAGAAACCCAATGGCAAAGATGCTCATATAACAGCTGAAGATGGTGCAGATTGTTTATTCTGTGGTGATAGTTATTTATAGTCCACTGAAGGTTGGATTGCCTGTCAAATGTGTCAAAAATGGTCGCACAATTCTTGTGCTGGAATAGAGGAAGATGACCCAATCGAAACCGGTTATACGTGCGATATATGTATATAGGAATACATTCCCATCTTACCCCCTAGGCTACCCCATTTTACCCCTTACCAGGGGCAAGATGGGATATTTTTAAGATTTTGAAAAATATTTATTACAAGTTTTTTGTGTGACTTAAACCAAATATTTTTATGTTTGAAGCGTTGTTAAAGTTAACAGATACGTTTTCTGAATAAACACTATTTTTTGACAATTGTTTGTTATTTTTATCAATAGCGTCCCCGTCTTCCTCCTAGTTCCCTACTTTGACCACGGTATCAATACTTTGAAGCTTAATAAAGGTATTTATTTAAAAATCTAGATGAAATTTTATAAACTGGTTAAAATTTGGCTGTGTATTATAAAATGAAGCATTATAACGCGAATGAAAAGATTCGCATGCGTTTGTTGTCCTTTTTAAAAAAGCAGAGTTTTCAGCCCAAATGTTATGAGGAAAGGTAGAAATTTCATCTATATAAGTTTCAACTAAATAATCATTAAATTTAATCACCCTCTCATCATTTGGTTGAATTGCAACGAGATCAAGAACAAAGCAATCGCCAACGTCTTCTGCTTTAAGGAATGGTAAACCAAAAACATAAGTAAGGTATTTAGTTACATCTGTTTCTAAATTATCTTTTAAGTAATATTCGGTGGAAAGTCCTAAAGTTTGAATTTTTCTATACCAACTTTGACCTAGGTGAAATAGACATCCCTTAATTCAAAATCTGAAGTTATAGTTTTTGGAAAAAAGGCATAACCTGTTATAGATAGGTATATTTTTTTTAAATATTGTAAAGCTAATTTATATGATACTGTATTTTTATTTTTCAAAAGGAAGAAAATGAGAGGAATATAATGATTATTTTTAAAACCATGAATGGCAAACAATTGTAAAAAAAAATTAGGGCAATAATCGAAAATGCCGTCAATATATAATTCACTTATTTCTTCTAGAGCATAAAGATTAGTTTTACATGAAAACATGACTATATTATTTATTTCATCATTTTTAAGAAGAAAATATTCGTCCCTATTAGTTTTTAATGTATAACAGAATTTAATAAACTATGAAATTCAACTATAGCCGTTGAAAGTTTTGGTGCAATTTTAGACCTAGCAGGATACATATTTTTTCTCATCCATTCAACGTCATGAGTGGTAATAGTTTCACAGTGGGATTCTCTTACCTCCTTTCTAATCAAGCCCATTGATTTTGCCGAAATATCTTCTATTACTTTAATTTTTACAGCATTGCTATTTAGAAGTTCTTCTGATAATTTCCCATGGTTGTGGTTTAAACAAGATTCTATCACTTCAAGATGGTCCAATTTTGTTTTAACAAAAGCTTTGCACTGCGTTTTCCTGGACGCACAAAGCCATCTTTTTAAAGTGTCTTTTGCTTATAACTTGTGGAATAAAAATTTAAACCCATCGATCACTAACAAATCTTTGCCTTTTTCAATTTTGATTATTATAGCCTCCATTATACGTATAGTTTTACTGTACACACTTTTAATTATTTTACAACTTTGGTTTAAACAAACTTTACAATCTCTGAAACTTTAAAGAATATATGAAATATGGTTGACTATTTTTAATATCTCCCTTTATAAGACGAAGGAGGGAAAGCAGGTACCTATTTCTGGATTTGAAAAATGTTGATGGATTAAATTAATATGATTTTAATGTAAATATAAATTACTTTTAACGTTTAAGATTAAAACTAGATTTAAATGCAATTAACATAAGTTTTCATTAATGAATATTTGAGGTGTAAATGCAGGTTATAGTTAGAAATAAATAAATATAAGGATTATTTTCTTACTACTTATTAATAACTTTTAACAAAGATTCTATATAAATTACTTTTAACGTTTCAGATTAAAACTAAATTTAAATGCAGATTATCATTAATTATTTATTAATGAATATTTAAGGTGTATATGCAGGTTATCGTTAGAAATAAATAAATCTAATAATTATTTTTTTACTTTTATATTTCAACGTAGGTAAATGGTTTCTATATCTTGAGAGACATTTTACAAAAAGAAAAAGGTATCAATAGTTCAACGTACTTTTAAAAATAAAAATTTTGATTTGGCAACAACGGTGTAATTTGTGAAAATTATTATCTTTTAATGTACATTAGCTCGGGAGACAACTCGACCTATGATGGGAGACAATTCGACCCATAAAAAACTACCTGATCAAGATGGGAGACAACTCGACCTTGCCCGAAATAATATGTATGATGATGGAGCAGTGACATTTATCTTTCACGCAGAGGTCCTGGCCAGGTTCAATTATAGGATTCTAAACAAAATAAATAATTTTTTTTCAAGTCATAAATTAATTTTAAATTAGTTAAATTTTCAGATTTTCGTTAGTGGGTCATAGAAAAAATATACTAACACTAAACAAAATAAACAAAACTAATAAAACTCTAAATTCCACATGGTTAAGTTTATATTTTTTGCAATTTTTATAAGAAACAAAACGAAACATAACCTGAAAACAGTATCTCAGACAAACAAATGGTAATCTCATCTGTAATAATGTATAAATAAGTGATTCCGGTAATTGTATTATATAGCGCTGCGATCTTAGTTTCGGATCCCTACAGTCTTTCAGGCACACAAATTACTTATCTCTTAATTTATAAGCTTAAAGTGAATGTCGCTCTATAGAATTTTTAATATCTTTTAGATGGAAAGAAAAAAGTATCAAAGTGGCTTGTAAATGATCCATTCTACACAGAATTGTAAGTCTTAAAAATGTTCTCCTTCATCTGCACTTGTTGATACGAGAACGAGGAGGATATTCTCGAGAATGTGAGAAAAAGTCATTTATATCCTCACAAACGCAAAGGAGTTGAAAAGTGCCTGGAATTTTATTTACGTCGTCTGCTAAATATGAAATTTGTCTCTATCATTCGCTTTTTATGATAAAGAACGCAATAAATTACAGGGTAATTCTGTATTTCAAAATTACAATTCGAAACATGCAAAATATAACTAATAGAAAACAACTAATTAAATTCTTTCGAAGTATGTATTGTAATGATATACAGTAAAATATTTAAAATTTTGAAATTTGGAATTTTATAATTCTCATTTATTTTATATTGAAGACATTTTTTTTTAATTCTCTAATTTTTTTAATTTTTGCTTATTATTTTTCAAGTTTAGTTTCTATAACCTGTTCCTACCTAATTAAATAAACAAATTTAACAAAACAATCAGAAATCGCATTTAAACATTATTAATTAATAAACTAAAAATTATATTAAAATCGATTCTTTAATTTGTTTTAACTCATATAAAAGACGCATACCAAATCGGTAATTCCTATAAAAGCTATCCTAAATTTCTACTCTAGATTTTAAGGTCTAAGATATTGTTCGACAGCTGACATTATAACCTATTGATTAAAATTGATAATAATGAAAACCTCCGAGCAATTACTACTAGTCTTCCCCCCTACCCCATACTAAACTCTGTAATCAATATCTACTCCCCCGCGGGAGGAAATTGGCTTATTTAATCAGCGTTGCCAAGTTTGCCAGAGCCAGTTCTGACACTTTCTTTCACATTCCAATTTTTGAATGGTATTTTACAAAAAATATAATTATTTATAGCGTTGTAAATATGTATATTTAGGATTTATTATCTCCAATAATATGGTGAAAACATGCTTTATGTGTAGAAGACCTGTTAAAAATACTTCTTTAAGATTATATAAAAAGTAAGTACAAACTATGAAGACTAGAGAGAAGAAGGCGAATTGACAATGGTCAAATTTCAAATTTCCGTTCTTCTATTTATAAAGTTCGCGAAATTGACTGTAGTTGGCATGTCGAATAACAGCGGTGTCAATTTTCTATGTAAGTTAATGTAAAATGAAGTGATTTTTTAAAAAATTGGTGAAAAGAATCAAAATAATGTGAAAAAGAATCTAAGTACAAGTAACATGAGTGACAAAAAACATCAAAGCAAGATTTACGTCGTTCCAGATTGTAAAACAGGATACAAATCAAATGTAAAACTAAAAAAAAAGGAGAAATCAATTCAATATCTTTCTAAAGCTTCTAATGTAAGTAAAATAATGTATTTATGACTAAATATATTGTAAACTAGTCACATTATGTATCTTACGGAGACTAGTTTATTTTATTACAAGTTACTATAATATAAAATTTTACAGTCATAGATCCTTACCTATAAACAACAATAATTATACGTTAAATTTAACTTATTAGGAAAGAAAATCTATTTTAAGTTTTATAAAAGAGTTTTAATGTTATATAAAAAGTTGCTACTGTTATTTTTTTGTTGAACCCCAATTGTGTCATTTTAAATGTTTTTTATAGGATACTTAACGCTTAGAACAGTGGCAGCATATATTTCGTTCCTAGTGCCGATAAAGCACTTCCTAGAGATGATGCTGTTCTATACTTTTTAGAAGATATTATCAAATATTAGGAGACTATTTTTACTGATGGTACTGTTAACACAAAAAAAGGGGAAAGCTGAAGTTAAAGGATGTGGTAATACCATGTACATTCCCAAATCTTCCTTTATACTTGTATTACAACAATAAAAAATCGGTTAACTGTGATTTATTTTGCGCTTCAATCTATATATATATATAGGTTTAATTCAAAAAAAATTTGCCACAAAATTGAACTTATCAAATTTCAGCATTTAACAAACCCTTTCGAATTTGGTCATACTTACCTATCTAATTTGTATTTTTTATGAATAAAATTAAATAATTATCAATTAAAACATGCAAGATTTATTTGGAAATAAATACAACAGTATGTTCTGTGCTTTATTTAGCTATAAACATGTTTATTTTCATTATTTTGACAAAATTATGTATAATTCCCATAAGAAGCCATGTATTTTGAACACCGTAAGCAGTATCAACAGTACGTCGATTCGCCTCTTTATATTTAGTCTTCATAGTACAAACCCCAGTATTATTAATTATACTTGGGTACAAACACAACCTAATTACTAGAGGCGGTGCATTAGGTAATCATCTTTAATTTGTCATTAAACTTTCCTATTTTCTTATCGAAAAAGTAAAATTAAGAGGGAATAAACCCCAGCTATGTTCGTCTTCATCCTTTTTATAATGATTATAGTAAACGTTAATTACTTATTAATATAATTAAAGAAAATTTAAACCTGTGACTTTATTTTAATATCATATCTTTGTAAAGTTTATTGTTATTTTTTATTGTAGGTTTCCTTTTCTTGATATGATAAAAAGAAATAAATGGTTCCAAAATTTAGGTATTTAACAAGTGATCAACTGAATATTATAGAAAAAGCAAATTTAGTAAATTTCGATGAGAGAAGTATATTAATCAATCCTGTCACTACTTCCTCACCATATTCATCTGCTACTAAAATAATAAAACAGCAAGTGAAGTAGAAATTAATGTTTAAGGAAATAGGCAATGCCACTTTCTTGTTGACAATTTTTTTTTAACTGTAATTTAATCAACTAATTTTGTATATTGTTTAAATTTTCATATTATGTACTTAATTCATTTTGGATTTAAACAATATGAACCTAAAAAATATGCATGGAGTATCCCAGAAGAGCAAAGAAAAGTTTTAAAGTTTTTAAGAAAACTATTCAGAGCCAAAAACATAAAATAATAGTATAAAGATATAGGTATAAATATTTGGATATTATGAGCGATTTTTTATTTTATAAAAAGAATTTAATTTGCTTCTAAATCACTAATGAACTATATTATGTAGTAACAAACTAAACCAATTAAATTTGGGTCCAGCCACTGACTCTCCTCAATCAGGCTTGAGGTCCAGTCTGCTTTTCCTCCTTGGGTTTCGCATGAAGGCCCTGAAACGCAGATCGCTTGTTGTACCACCATTTGAATGCCCTACTCCTTCCCATTTATCATAAATTGATTCATTCATTATCATTTTTTCCAGCGGTCCAGCTGCCAAGCGGTCGCCTATCCAAGACGTGACCGGAGACATCACGTTACATGTATAACCAACAAAGAATTATACATTACATATTTTCAACATAATATTCGTGGATCAAAAATAAATCGGCTCAGGAAAGGTTATTTAAATTGGCTTTTACAAAAACTTTGTTCCATGTTACACAAAAATAAAATCAAAGAATACAATCCACAACAAAATACGTGTGCATATTACAAACGACGTTATAAACTTGTGTAAACAGCAAGAAATTTGTCAGGGGGGGTTTAATCTCAGAAACCTAGCATAGTGAAAAAATGTTGACGGCCATGATAACTTAGTTTAAGTGTGGCACAAAGTTAGGTATAACTGGAACACTGTTTAAAAATTAATATCAATCACGTCCGCTAGAGAACTCTACTGAGGTAGAGTGGAAGGTGGGAGGTGAGTGGGAGTGTAACGACACATAAATTTTGACTATTGTGGACAGGATGTCATGGCTAAAAGGAAAACCTAACCCTATTGTGAATTTATTGATATAATGTTAACTTGGTTGCATTTATTTGTGTTTTTAATTTGTTTATTTGATCTAGTTGCACATTTTAAGCTTGTTTCTATTATAAATTTGTGTTATTTGCTTGGAAGTATACCAGATGGAACGCTTTTAAATTCCTTTAGAAGAGGGGAATGTAGAGAGGAGTAGCGGGTCAAGCAGTGAATGGTATACATACGAGTAGTAATAGCATACATAGGTATGGTTTTCTAACTTTTGTATTTTGAGGAATTTTGAGGAATTTGTTCCATCTTTGAACTGCTGCATTTCGGTAAGTATAGGGTTAAAATAGCTATGTGTGTATTAAAAGCGGAAAGTGATACTCTGTCGAAAGTGGCAACGAACTTTTCGCACAAAACGTACACAAGATTTTTTCTACGATCACATTATTTTAAGAAATATATATATATATATATATATATATATATATATATATATATATATATATATATATATATATCTACAAAGTATTACTGAGCCTCCCCCCATGTTAAATTTCAGGTTCACTGAGACTCCGCTGTTACTGGGCTTCCGATATACGGATCCCCAGTGACAACCCATTGAAAATTGTTCCAGATGATGTAGACACCCTAAAACACCCATTAACACAAAAATCTCGAGGACGCCCATTTGAACCGTTTTTTGATCCTGTATAAAATATTAGTTCAGGCGTTCGCCGCTTGGTGCGCTGCTAATATACATTTCGCTGTGTATAAGATGTTTAATGTTACATGTCAACTGGGCGCCTTAAGCTATTCGCTGCGCGCTTTTGGTTTGGCAACGTTGCAGTTGATTATATATACGTACTAGGAGGCTTGGTAGTTTTGTCTCTCGACTCGGGTCAGTCTAAAAATTTAAATGAACTATTTTCGATCTTGAACGCGACAAGTACTACAGAGCGCCGTAGAAAATAAAATGCCACAATAAACATTTTTGTTTTAGAAAATGTTTAATAATTTTTTGGTTGATATTATTTAAATAATAAGGTTAGCACCTTGATTAGTACGTATATTTAGGCATTATTATAAAAGTAAATAAAAAGAAAATTCCAACTCAAATGTGATATATGACCAAGACGTAAAATAAAATAAGTAAACTTTTTATTTTAATTTAGTTTATTTTCTCATAATTCAATATATCTTGTAATCATCTTGTAATGACATCAATAACAGTATTTTATAAATAGAACACCCTATATTTTTACCAATTTTACAAGAACAAGTTACGTATTGTATCAGGGATCCTTACTGGGCATTGCCCACTAAAAGGACACCTTAAGTAAACTAAGAGTAGTAGAATATAGTGAGCAGATTCTGTGAAGAGGAAGACAAAACCTCCATTCACATTCTGACAATGTGTAGCACTCCAAAATCCAAGGACACTATACATAAGAGCATATTAAATAGAAGAGTGATATTTACCTAACTTGAAGCCACTCAAGGAAGATATGATTGGAAGGATCGTTGTAGGCATTGCGACATTTCCTTGCTGCATTAGCGACAAAAGGGGTACAATAAATATTTTAGGTCGTAGTGTTTTAGCACCCCATTCCCAACATAACACACAAATTTTTAAGCTTCCTTTTATTATGCTGATTTCAATTGTATCACCACTTGCTTCAAATTAATACAAAGAATTGTTTAAATTAGGTCGATTTTTATTCTAAGGCTGGCACATTTTTATCACATCCTAAACTGACACACAACATTCCCCTCTCCTCCTTCCCACTACTAACCAATACAATTTAAATAGAAAACGTACTAAGTATTACACATCAACGCAAATGTAATTTAATGAATAATTTTTAGAAATGTGACTGTTTATAGTGTTACTTTTGATTTTAGCGCCCTTTAGCACGATAAAAAAGTGGTACATATTGTTAAGTGTGACAGCTCATTTGAAAGCTTATTATAATAGTAATTTAATGTGCAGCATAATTTTGTTAATTTGGTTTATTGGGATTTTCATTACATTTATTTATTCTTAACCTTAATGGCAACAATCTATTTAAGTTCATGTTCCTTCGAATTGTTTTGTTACGTTGTCCTATAAATCATTAAAATTGACTTTCCACTGAAGTGTCGTTTTGTGGATTATTCATTTTCATACATCCAAAATTAAAATATACCATTTCGAACTTTTCGTGTGGAATATAGAGATTTAAATAAATATAAGTATGCTTACATCCTTGAGACTCATTGCGATATGAGCTGTGCAGCGCACTACCTATTCAATGGCCTGACTCACGGTATGTACGACTTCCACCTCACTCCAACTTAAGTTAGTCCCTAATGGATTTCGCTTATATGGTCCGCGTTTAGATTTTTGAAGATGTATACGGTACGACAGGCCTCCAGCTGTGTTAATTTTCAGGTTCACATAGCCTCTGCTCTCGATTATACAATGCGGATCTAAAGTCCCTCCACCTCCTATTTATTTTTTGATCCGTCATGAGATATGAATTCATAAAAATCTTTGATTTTAAACGAGAATAATACAGTGCCAAAGGTTAAATATTTGTGGTACACCTGTTGATAGCATTGAACATTTAAAACAAAGAATTCATTATGAGTAAAAAGAAAAAATATTTTAGTTATATTGATATCATTGGAAAGGGTTTCAAATAATATATCACTTGCCATAACGGCTCCCGTCTGCCATTTTTAATGATTACGTCACCTAATATAATTAAAAAGGTAGTGTACATTCCTTGGTTTAGTTTCCCAAAATTTCAAATAAAAAAAAATATATATATTCAGGTTTAAAGATACTAAATGGGGCAGTATACAAGTTTGTAATACGTACACAAAAATAAATAAATATTTTTTAATGAAACTGTGGTTCTTTGTATATTAAGGTACTATAAGATATGTTCCTAATATACACTATATCTAGCGCTATATCTATAGAGTGTGACTGGGCCTCCAGCCTTGCTAGTTTTCAGGTTTATTGAGACTCCGCTATCAATTATATACGGATTCTACAGCAGAGTCTCAGTTAACCTAAAATGATTCATTTTTACTTTCCTATCTGTATACAGATATAAGGAAAGTAGAGGAATCATGATTTTTTTTGACCTCGAGTTTTCGACGGATTTTTACGTTTTGAGGTCCCCTGAATCCGTTTTGACTATTTTTGCGATGATGTCTGTGTGTGTGTGTGTGTCTGTGTGTGTGTGTGTGCGTGTGCGTGTGCGTGTGCGTGTGCGCGTGCGCGTGCGCGTGTGGGTGTGGGTGTGCGTGTGGGTGTGGGTGTGCGTGTGGGTGTGCGTGTGTGTCTGTGTGTCTGTATAAATCATGAACCGATACAACGAAAAACACCAAATTTTAAACTTAAGCTTTGTTTTAGCGTCCAATGAGCTGATTAGATTTTGGGCAGAGTCGGAACATCTGGGGGGATACTTTATAGGTGGTCATTTTTATATTTTATGGAATATATCTGTTATTTACGTTTGGAGAAGAAAATTCTTCAAATAATTATCTATAATTTTTGTTCTATGTAAAATTTTCCTAAAATGGTCCGTATTCGAGAAATTTGACAAAATGTAAAAAAAATAATTTTTTATAAAAATTGTTTAAATAACAAAAGTTGTTTGTAATATAATTCTCTATAATTTTTATTCTATACATAATTTCTCTAAAATGGACCGTATTCGAGAAATTTGAGAAAATGTGTAAATTTCGAATTTTGAAGAAAACTCAAAAACTGATAAAGAAAAAAACATAAAATTTTAAACTTAAGGTTTATTGGGGCCTGACGTGAAATGATTAGATTTTGGACAAAGTCGAATCATCTGGGGGGATACTTTATGGGAGGCCGTTTTTATATTTTATGGAATATATCTGTTATTTATGTTTGGAGGAGAAAATTGTTCAAATAAAAGTTACTTCTAATATTATTATCTATAATTTTTGTTATATGTCAAATTTTCCTGAAATGGTCCGTATTCGAGAAATTTGACAAAATGTGCAAAATTCTGATTTTTATGAAAATTGTTGAACTAAAAGTTGTTTGCGATATCGATCTCTATAATTTTTGTTTATACATGATTTTTCTGAAATGGACCGTAATGGAAAAGTGCTAAATTTAAATTTTTCAGTATTTTCGTTTTCAATGAATATCTATAGAAAAATGTTTCGAGGTAGATATATGTGGACAATGTATATATTTGGTTTATCCTCCTCTAAACATTTATAGAAGTGCTGCAATAGGTTGTACAAAATAACCGGAAAAGCCTATAATAACTAGATAGGAAAGTCATGTGTTGGACACATCAGATTTTTAAATATAGGAAATGGGAGAATATAAAAGTGTGTAATAGGTACGCAAAAAAGTGTTGAATATTTGCTACATAGGAGTTTTAATTTTTAGTTTTCTTTTCATGGCTTTTTTTTAGTGCAAATATGACATGTTTATTTACGTGTTTGTTTTTATTTTTTCATGAATTTTTTATAAATAAATATTTTTTAATGGAACTGTGGTTCTTTATATATTAAGGTACTATATACGTCCTAATATATATATACCTAAACTATATATCTCGCTATATTTATAAAAAGTGCGACTGGGCCTCCAGCCGTGTTAATTTTTAGGTTCACTGAGACTCCGCTGTTAATAATATATGGACTCTACAGCAGAGTCTTAGTGAGCCTAAAAATTAACAAGGTGGGCCCAGTCGTACCGTATGGATATATGAGAATGTTTACTCATCAGTAAGCTTTAAGGATTTTTTTTTGAATTCGTTTAAAAATTTATATTATGTAGTAAGAAACTATTAACAGATTTCTATAATTTTTTAACCAGTTTTAAATATACAGTGAGTCCACTTAAGTACGCAGTATATTAAACACTTTTTTATTATTAAATTAACGAGAAAAAGTTATTCTTCATAAAAAGTTCTGCATTGTTTAAAACCTAAAACCATCAGATATTTTATTTTTATAAATTATTTTTAGTACCTTCTGGTAATCTATGTAGACGTAAATGTTTCAATCTATATTTTTGTTCTTGTTCATCAAATTTATCATGTAGATTTTTATTTTCTTTAAAGCGTACTGATATATTATTCATTGATGTGATTTTATAATTTACTTCTTTTAAATGTTCTTCAATTGTTGTTAAAACAATATCGGTCATTGTTTAGCCAGATCTTTTAAAACCTTATATGTAATAATAATATCGGCAAAAAATTTCTGAGAGGTATCTGTAACAACATTATTTAATTTTTTGTCTTTTTGTAAACACCATTATTACATTTATGAAAACAAAAATTTTAATTTTAAACTAGTATTGAGCAAAAAAGTCATTATAATAGATACACACAAAACTTGAGAAGACTTAAAAAGAATAGAACTATTGCAATTGGTTTGCCGGCAGAAACGACGAATTCGCATACTACTCGCTAAGAAGGTTTATCTTCAACGGGTTATTATTATTTTAAATAAAAACATATGGTCCGAGTAATTAGGTTTTTCTTCCTTCTGCTAAATAAATTATTAAAAAGTGGCAACAGTGCTTGGAGCCTCAGTAAATACATTATCTCTAGTAAGAGGAGGCGCATTAACATAAACAGTGTCAAAACATATGTCAAATGTATATAGTGGACGTTACGTTGACCTATCCAACTAATGGTAGTTGAATTAGTCTTTACAAATAACGGTGTATATAATGGCGTATATACGGTGGAGTTTTGGTAGGCCATTTATGGAATGGAGTCCCAGTAATGCCACGTAGCTAGATATATATATATATATATATATATATATATATAAAAACTGAAAATTTGTAGTAAGTAGTGTATAATGTGTTGTCTATATCTAGGTTTATCATGAAAAACGGAGTTGATATTCAAAGTCAATGTTAACTTGGGTTATAAAACAAAAAACTTCAAACTACGAACAAATAACTTTAAAATCATTTAATAAAAATAAATATTATTATACTGGCTGGCCAGTATATAACTGACTGATTTAAATAGCGCACCATTTTTGATGCACGCATTTCCGTAGGTGGCGCTTTAGTGGTTGTTTAAAGCACATGTGTCAAAATCATCATGGAACGCTACACGATCCTAAAACGCGTTCGCATTGTTAAACCGTTTTATTTAAATAATTAGTCGATGATTGCCACTATACGGAATCTACGACAAGAATTTGGTCGAAATAATGTGCCCAGTATCAACTCCATTCGTCAATTAGTGCGGAAATTTAAACAAACCGGTGAAGTCAGTGTTGTCACCAGCCGATGAAGAAATTATCGTGCAGTGCTGTCAAAATTATCGATTTTTCTTAAAAATTATGTTACAATTTTGTTGTATTGGTAAAAAACACGTCATGCTTATTTTAATTTATTTATAATCGCATAAAAAATCAAATAACAAAAAATAACACAAAAACTTAATTCTAAACCAGAATTATTCAGAATTAAAATGAATATGACATTTCCATCTTCCACGTGTTCTTAGGATGTTATTGATATAATCATCTCCTGTGTAACATTAAAATTATATCATTTCACAATATAAAAAAAAACAAAAAACACAATAAACAACACATCTCATTTAGTTTTATTTTTCCCCTATGCCCCCCCCCCCCCCCCGAAGCCGCCCTTGATAAATGATGCTTGTTTCCAACATAGAAATATCCTTAATATCTTTAAAAGTGTGTTGTGAAATATTGACGACACATTATGGAGAAAGAAAAGCCAAGATTAGGTTTCAGGATTCTCAAAATAAAATTTTAATAATTGTCGGAATTTTTTCATTAGACGCAAAATACGATTTTAATGCAGGGAATATTTCTAAAACGCGCTCTATAGCTGGTCGTAACGCTAACCATCGCGTAGCACTGTAATCCAAAAGTTTTTTATATTCTACGTCTAAAAAATTACAAAAATTCTTTTAATACATAGTATACATGTAAAATAAGAGAAAATTTTGGTTCAACGTTTTAAAACCAGTTTTCGTGTACTGGTTTTGTTTAATGATTAACCGGGACTTATTCCCTGAAAAAAGTACTGTACTGGTAAAATCAGTACGAATGGTCACCTTAATTTACAGTACCACTGTACCAATTCTTTAAACATTAAATTATTAGATAGGTCACGAATTTGGGAAAATTTATACCAGTTTTTGTCAATTAATATTTAATTATTTACCTTTCCATTTAACTCTGACTGACAATGCAGTCGCCAGTCACCACTGATTATCAATTTCTTGCATAAGTTCAATGTTGCCTGGATTTATAACTCTAGGGAACCCGTGTAGTCGGGGTATTCCTCGTTTCATGAAGCAAGAGACGTTTTCCAAGTACCGTAATATTTATGTAGATGGTGATTTAACTTTTATTATAGCTTTTTTTTAATTGCCAAGAGGGGTCAGCACTGATTAAATAAAATAATTTTAATTTTTTAAATTGATTTCGTTTAGTTACAATTATCGATTATGTTACACATTATTGTTTAACTTAATTTTAAGGAAAATTATGTTACAATTCCATAATTATGTTACAAGCGGCAACACTGGGTGAAGTTAAAGACTTGCCAAGGTCGGGTTGTGTTCGAACTGTTCGTACTCCGGAAATTGTTACGAGGGTGCATAAAAGTGTAGTGAAGCGCCCTGAGACCTCTACCGGACGTCGATCTCAAGAACTGGGCATTCGTCGCACATCATTTTAAAATTCAGTTAACACAAGAGTTGCAAACTAGAGATCACGAAAGTCGCCGTCAATACAGTAACGCAATTTTGCAGCTTAAGAACCAAACGAACGATTTATGTCGAAAAATCATAATGAGTGATGAAGCCCATTTCGACATGAACGGATTTGTTAAAAAACAAAATTGTCATATATGGGCATTAGAAAACCCGCGAATCATAAATCAACGAACACTTCATCCCCGCAGAGTCAGAGTTTGGTGTGGTATATGGTATAGAGGTGTCATACGACGTTACTTTTTTAAAGATTCTGCAGGTAATTCTCTTACTGTGACTTGAGAATGCTACCGCGATATCATTCAAAAATTTCTGGCTCCTCAAATTCAACAACTTAACCTGCATAACGTATGGTTCTAGCAGGACAGAGCCACTTGTCATACAGCTGGGGAAACAATGAAACTTTTGCGAGAAATGTTTCCAGGGCGTTTAAGGAGGTCCTTTCGCCACCATTGTTAAATAAAAAATATTAGATTATGACTAAAATTAATTTTTTTCTAATAGTAGATGTCCTTATTTATCTAATAGTGAACTTTTAACTATACCTTACCGTGCAAATTTTTGAGAAAATTTTTTTTTAAAAATGTGTGTGTTTGTACAGTGTCATGAGAAAGTAAGACTTCAACAACAATTTTCGAATTATAATTAATTTTTCTATTATTTATTGATTAGATGGAGTAGAAAAAAACTAAAAATAAGGTTTTTGAAATATTTAGATTTTGTTTTTTACAATAAAATATATAGGTTACCGTGGAATTTATTGAGAAATTATTATTAAAAAATCACAAAAAATTTTCAACTAGGTTACTTGAAAATTTTTTGTGATTACTATATATATTTTATTGTATAAAACAAAATCTAAATATTTCAAAAACCTTATTTTTAGTTTTTTTCTACTCCATCTAATCAATAAATAATAGTATAATTCGAGAATTGTTGTTGAGGACTTACTTTCTCGTGAGGCACTGTACAAATACTCACATTAAAAAAAAAAAAATTCTCAAAAATTTGCAAGGTAAGGTATAGTTAAAAGTTCAGTATTAGATAAATAAGGACTTCAACTATTAGAAAAAAAATAATTTTAGTCATAATCTAATAACTTTTTTTTAACATTTGAGGCGAGAGGTGTGGCGAAAGGACCTCCTTAATCTCTCGATATGGCGATGTTATCTGACCCCCAAGATCACCAGATTTAACGACTCCTAACTTCTTTCTATGGGGATTTCTTAAAGATAAGGATTATGCCAACAGGCCCAACACTGTAGAGCAGCTGAAAAACAATATACGGGAAGTGATTCAAAATATTCCTCCCGAAACATACCAAAAAGTGATGGAAAATATCATTAAGAGGACTCAGGTTTGTGCAGCTTCCAGAGGCGGACATTTATCTGACATTATTTTTCATACATAATTTCTAACTTTAAATAAAAGATTTAGATGGAAAAATGGACGTATTTTATTTAGTTTTAAAAATATTAAAGAGACAAACCACCCGTTATTATATCTAATTTAAATTAAGCTGTCAAGTTTTCTGCATGTTGAGCGACAAAGCTGTCACTTAAAGTCAGTTAGCGGAAAACGTCAACTTTGTGGTTGTATTTCGATAGTGGATAGTGATCGATGAAATAATAATTTTTAGCAACGAAAATTAAAAGAAATTTAATAGTCTTTTTTAGTTGGCTGCTTTTTTTTTGAAAAACGCATGGTTTAGACAAAATAAGCGAACAATCGAAAAAAGTCCGAAAATGTTTAGGTCCTTTCCCTAATAATAACCCAAAATTTTATTGTGTTCGGAATTATGTCAAGATAAACGTCTTATTTTTTTACCTGTCGACTGGACTATAAATATGAACAAAGTTTTTTTGTTTTATTTTGTATATAACCCATTTAAAAAAAGATTTTTACCTTGTTTATTTATTTAATATCTATTTTAATTTTATTTGTGGTGTAATCTACAGCTACTCTTTTAATAATAATATAGAATATTAGGCAGAGGCTGACTCTGTTCCTAGTACAAGTCCAACATGGCAGCGCCCTATAAGTCCTCGTGTCATAACTCTTTCCTCTTGTGAGAAATATTTGCCAGGTTTTATGTATTATTCTAGAACTGCAAATAGTAGATTACTTTTCCAACTTTTAAAAAATAGTCACGATTATTTCCAGTCAGCCCCTATCAAGGAAACGCAATTCCTTATTTATTTCTTCCCCACGGTGAATTTGATGATTGTGGTAGCGATACTACTTTTATGGACCAGAAATTTCTTCAGTTTTTATTTTGATTACATTGTTATAATAATATTGCTGCCAAATAACCAATGAAACTGTTCAAAATCTCGGTTCAACGAACGATGCTATCGCATCGTCCTGTAGAAGGAATTTGATTTAGTCTCATAAAATCGTCGTAATCCTTTTATTAAATCATAAATTTACCATCGCACGCAGCGTGTATAATAATAAAATATGTTTGTATCCCGACGCTCAGCCTTCATTCCCGACCAAGAGACGACCAAACAAGTTAGCGTCCCCAAAAGCGATTTGTAAGGAAAATATATTTACGACTTCCCCATTGGGATTCAAGTCCAAACTAGTTTCGATGTATATTTCAATTTGTTTTATGTCGCGGTAATGTGGATTTCGTCGCTTCGTTACAAATTATACGTGATTCGGTATAAATATCTAGCAATTTATTATCTCTCACGAATCAGTTTTTTATCGCGCCATTTGCTTTAAGAATATTTGTTTTCAGATTTTTGAATGGGCAACTAGCAGTGACTAAGTTGATAGGAAGAAAAGGAAACGTCTATATAATGACCTATAGCTGCGCAAATACAGTGTGGAACAGCCAAATGGAATAAATTCGGTGATAAATAAATGGGGGCATGTTCAGAAAAACGCTTATATATATATATATATATATTTTGATATAGAAATTCCTGACGTCATAAAATTTATTATTTAAATTGAGCAATACTGGGGTGGTGAAGTATCTTAAAATCAAAATTCAAGTTAAAATCAAAATGTCGGGATTTTTGTTGATATTTTTTGAAAAATGTCAGAAAGAAATTAGTTGTCAGAGGGAAATTGATATAAAAAGATTAATAGATATAAAATGTTAAATAAAAATTAAGATTATATTAGAATAATAAAGAAATGTTAAAGACTGGGATATTACAATAAAGAAGGTTGGAAAAATAAAGGTAAAGAATTTTATTTAGAAAGTGAGAAATATTATATAGAACCAGAGATAGAGAAAGAGTAACAGGGAGAGATACCAGGGAGAGATATTAAAAGAAACACGACAGAGACAAGCAGATAGATACAAACAGCACACATAGGTAGGGTCAGAGACAAGCAGATACGAGCAGCACATACAAAAAAGAGATAAGAAGACAGATAGACGCAGAGAAGATTGAAGAATTTAAAATTTATTTTTTATTTATTAATTAAATTTGGTAAATAATATTTTTATGTAAATTTTTAGAGCCGAACCACCCCTTTTAAGAGTCTGGGCAAATCTATTTAAACTATTGATATACAGGGGGTTTCTATATCAAGTGGCGCCCAACGTGGGGCATTGTTTCTAGAGGGAGATCAAAATTTTGGATATTTGCAATTTTGGAATTTGGAAGAAAATTGGTAAGATTGTTTATAATTTTTTATTTGAATTGTTGATTTTGGTCTATTTTTTATATAGAGAGGGTGAAGATATTGCATGTGTGTGATGTTTGTATGGTTTAGGAGATAAGAGCAGGAATACATTGACAGAATATAAAGTGTAGGAAATTTGGGTGGAATTTAAGTAGGGGGAAAGTAACATTAAAAGCCAAGTGTGACGTGGAATGTAAAGTATTAAAAGTGGTGAAAGTTTAATAGTGATATAGAAGATAAAAGTGATATTTTAAACTTATATATAAGAGAAAGTGATATATTAGATGGATTTGCGAGGAGGAAAGAAGGTTGGTTTGATGGAAGAACAGGAGAGAGATGATGAGGGTGTATGTCAAGTAGGACAAGGAGATATGGAACAGCAAAATATAGGAGATACAATTTTTGAAGAAAAAGATAGAGAAATAGTACAAAATCAGGACAATACAGCGACATTAGAAAAGGAGATTGTCGAGACTCAAGGAAAGAAAGAAGGAATGAATTTGGAAAATTTTATGCAAGTGCTCATTGGAAAAATGGATGAAAACAATAAAAAAATGGATGAAAACAATAAGAAAATGGATGAGAACTATAAAGATATAAGCAGGAAAATGGATAAATTAGAGGAATATAGTAAGAAAATGGATGAAAATAGGAAACAAGATAAAGAAGAAATAATGAAGAAATTTGAGGATTTTAAAATATACACTGACGAAAAAATTGAAGAAAATAAGAAGAATATAAGAATAGAAATGATAGGAAAAATAAATGAAGTAGAAAATGAACAAGATAAGAAATATCAAATAATAACAGAAAAAGGAGAAGATTTAAAAAAAAAGATTTATACAGTGGTAGACAGTGTTAAAACAAGTGTAAATAAAAATGATAGTAGGATATCGAATTTGGAGAAAATGAAGGAAAATATCAAAGAAATAGAAGAAGAATATAGTCAGAAGTTAAACAAGCAAACAGGTAATTTGGAAAAACAATTATCCAAGAGAAAGGATTTTAACATATTAGAAATAAAAAAAGAAATAAACATAAACCAAGACAATAGAAGCAAAATGATAAGAAATAAGAGGGAATGTAAAATAAGAAATGGTGATCTTGGAAAAGAAAAACAGAGAAAATATTGTTTAAAAAATAAAGGGAAAATAAAACTAAGAATAAAGAAAATGGAAGAAGATTATAAAAAGAAGACATTAGCAAGAAAGAACATAATCAAAGAAGAATGGAGAAACATAACCAAAAATAGGGGATTGACCGAAAAAGAAAAAGTCAGAAACAAAGTAAAAGAAAAGTACTAAGAAAGCTTCAAACGGGGATGTAAAATTTAAAAAGAAGAACATAAGGCTATGGAAAACGGATTATTAGAAATAGAAAATAATATAGAATGTACCGCATAAGATAGGATAATTAAGTAATACAGAAATTGTGGAATAATATTTAGGAAATTAAATAAATAAATTCAAATAATGGATAAAAAATGTAATAATTATAAACAAAAATATAAAAAAAAAATTATAACTAAATAATAACAAAATAGTCTAAATTTATTAAATATCTTTCTAAAAAACAGCATTAAGAAAAAGAAGAAGGAACTAGTCATTATATGAAAATAAGAAAATAGATAAATAAAATAAAATTTAGAAAATTAGTGGAAAAGAGAATTTATGTTTAAAAATAAAGTAGTTATGTTGAAAAAGGAGCTGGAAGAATTAAAAAGAAGATGAAAGCCTAGAAAGAAAATGAGTTAAGCTGTAGGAGAATAAATGAAATATGATGTGTATTATGAGAAATATTAAAAAATGAAGTATTATAATGATGATTTATAGAGTAAATGTGAAATGATATTATAAATAAATGAAGAATTTGTGATAATGGAGTGAAAGTGATTAATTAAGGAATAGAATGGATTATGAATAGAGATATGGACAGAACGAATATATACAAGAGACAGAAGAAATGATTAGCTAAACAATGTATCAAGAATAAAAAAAAAATAAAATATGAAAGAAATTATAGCATGTCAGAGGTAGAATTAGCAAGTATATATTTTTTGTGTTGGAAAATTACGTTTTTATCTATTAGGGGGGAAGTTTTTTTTGTTGAAACAGATCATGTGGCTTTAACTATAATATTAAAAAGTAGATCTGGAATTAGTAGGATCCATAGATAGATATTATGATTTTGAGTTAGAGTTATTAGTTAGTAAGTAGTTTATATGTTTGGTTTGAATGAATAAAGAAAAATTGACGAAATCAACATTTCAGGTAGGGAAATTATAACCAATCAGGGAATTTCAATATTTGGATAAAATTTAAAATTTATTGTTCACAGTATATTTTAAAATATACTGGACGAACAATTAATTTGGGGGATTTGATATAGAAATTCCTGACGTCATAAAATTTATTATTTAAATTGAGCAATACTGGGGTGGTGAAGTATCTTGAAATCAAAATTCAAGTTAAAATCAAAATGTCGGGATTTTTGTTGATATTTTTTGAAAAATGTCAGAAAGAAATTAGTTGTCAGAGGGAAATTGATATAAAAAGATTAATAGATATAAAATGTTAAATAAAAATTAAGATTATATTAGAATAATAAAGAAATGTTAAAGACTGGGATATTACAATAAAGAAGGTTGGAAAAATAAAGGTAAAGAATTTTATTTAGAAAGTGAGAAATATTATATAGAACCAGAGATAGAGAAAGAGTAACAGGGAGAGATACCAGGGAGAGATATTAAAAGAAACACGACAGAGACAAGCAGATAGATACAAACAGCACACATAGGTAGGGTCAGAGACAAGCAGATACGAGCGGCACATACAAAAAAGAGATAAGAAGACAGATAGACGCAGAGAAGATTGAAGAATTTAAAATTTATTTTTTATTTATTAATTAAATTTGGTAAATAATATTTTTATGTAAATTTTTAGAGCCGAACCACCCCTTTTAAGAGTCTGGGCAAATCTATTTAAACTATTGATATACAGGGGGTTTCTATATCAATATATATATATATATATATATATATATATATATATATATATATATATATAGACTGGTATTTTTAGTTGCGCATTTTTTTAACAAAAACTTTTTATACAGAGTGTGTCATGTATCAATGGCTAATACCATCTTTGTCATTTTAAATACAGCACCCTGTATATTTCTCAATTTTTAGATTCTTCCGAAAATTCCAGACATATTTTATGTACTTTGTCATATACCTAACTGTTTCGGAAATTTTAAAAGTTTTAAGATTTATTGCAAAAATTATATCTGGATGTTCGTGCTAATTATTGTTTTTGTCATTTTGATAAAGTGATGTTTATCGGCGGAACCGCGCATTTTTAAAGACTTAAAAAATGTATTTAGATATTTTGCTATACAGAGTGGGCCACTTAAAAGTTCCACCCCCCTTATCTTCGTTATTCATTGAGATATCGAAATAATTTTTTTCTTGTTTGAAAGACTAGAACAAATACTTTCTTACGATGAGTTCAATTATTCTGTGACGTCATGGCTTACTTCCGGTCTTTCCGGAAATAACAGAAAATCGTAATTTATTTTTTATTTTTAAATTGAAACCCACTTTTTTATTGTAAATTTGGATTTCTGGGACATTTTTGTATAATAATCGTATATTGAAAATTTTCTGACAGCTTTCAAAATGGCCGCCATATTGGATAATATTTGTTCTAAATTAAATTAATTCGTTTATGAAAAAAAATATAGGAATGTATGATCTTTATAAAATCTTTGTTATCTTCAACATTCCCATTGAAACCAGTATACCAGTGGCGTATCTAAGCATTTTTAATATTAGCAAACCGTTTAATAATTCCATCCGCTTTTATCCTCGTTGTTAATTGAGATATCGGAATAAAAGCTTTTTTGTTTAAAGGCTTATAACAGATACTTTCATATACTGGATTCAATTGGTCTGTGACGTCATGGCTTACTTTGGATTTTTCCGGATATAACTTAAAATCGCAATTTATTTTTTAATTTAAAATCGAAACCACTTTTTTGTTGAAAATCTGAATTACTGGAACAATATTATACAAGAAGCGTATATTAAAATTTTACTGTCAGCTGTCAAAATGGCCGCCATGCTGGATAATATTTTTTCTAAACATGTTACTATTAATTCGTTTATGGAAAAAAATATGGGAATATATGATCTTTATAAAATCATTGTTAGCTTCAAAATTCCTATTAAGACCCACTTGTAGTAAACCAGTGGCGTATCTAAGTATTTTTATTATTAGCAAACCGTTTAATAATTCCATCCGCTTTTATCTTCGTTGTAAATTGAAATATTGGAACGAAAACTTTCTTGTTTAAAAGCTTGGAAGCAAATACTATTATATACTATAAAATATGGGCATGTATAACATTTTTGTGAGCTACAAAATTCCCATTAAGATCCATTTACATTGTACCAGTGGTGTATCTAAGATTTTTGTTAATAAATAATGTCGAATACTGCTTTAACTGATCTGTGACATCATGGTTTACTTCCAGTTTTTCGAAAATAACAGTAAATTGCAATTTATTTTTTATTTTTAAATGGAAACCCACTTTTTTATTGAAAATTTTAATTTCTTGAACTTATCAATGTTTATTATTGTGTGGTGGGTATTATTTTATTATATTGATCCCTTAAGTCTTTCTGATAAAATTAAGCTACTTTAAAATTTAAAATAAAAATAAACATTCTTTAAATTTAAAGATCTGTTGTGTGTCGTAGTAAATTATTTTTTTGCTACTGTGCGTTAAAGTACGTACATTATGCCCACTACAGAGTGCATAAAGTTTTACTTTTTTCACTAGTGCATATAGTAAAACTTTTTACGCACTAGTGCGTCAACTAGACACAATTTTTAGTATTTTGACATGACAAATGACATTTTATTTCAAACTTTCTTTACGCGTTAGTGCGTAAAGTAACCTTTGTATTTTTAATCTTAGTGGGCAATATGTACGGCAGTAGAAATATCGTATGCAATTCCTATGTAAAGGCCTTTTATAAAGGCCACTTTATACACTTATTATAAGCATAAATAACTATTTTTTGTTATTTTATTTATCAGTAGGTAGTTGACTGATGTAGTGGTTAAAGCGCTGAAATCGTATGAATTTAGTTCGATGACAGATATGCTCAAGAAATATAAATTGTCAATAAAAAAGTGGGTTTCCATTTAAAAATAAAATAATAGTAGCGAAAAATCGGAAATAAGCCATGACATCACAGACCAGTTAAATCAATTATTTGAAATTATTTATTCCAAGCTTTTAAACAAAAAAATTTCATTCCGATATCTCAATTAATAAGGAAGATAAGAGTGGGTGGATTTATTAAACGGTTTGCTAATAACAAAAATCTTAGATACGCCTCTGGTATACTGTAAATGGGCCTTGATAAGAACTGTGTAGCTCACAAAGATTTTATACATTCCCATATTTTTCCCATAAACGAATTTACAATAACATATTAAAAAAAATATTAACCAATATGACGGTCATTTTGACAGCTGACAGAAAAATTTCAATACACATTTCTTGTCGGAAAACGTCCTAGAAATTCAAATTTTAAATAAAAACGAAGTTATCATTTTAAAATTAAAAATAAATTGCGATTTTCAGTTATATCCAAGTAAGCCATGACGTCGTAGACCAATTGGATCCAGTAAATGAAAGTATTTGTTATAAGCTTTTAAACAAAAAAGTTTTCATTCCGATATCTCAATTAACAACGAAGATAAAAGCGGATGGAATTTTTAAATGGTTTGCTAATAATAAAAATGCTTAGATACGCCACTGGTATACGGTAAATGGGTCTTAATGATAAGTTTGAACCTTACAAAGATTTTATAAAGTTCATACATTTCTATATTTTTTCCCATAAACGAATTAATAGTAACATGCTTAGAAACAATATTATCCAATATGGCGGCCATTTTGACAACAGCCAGAAAATTTTTAATACACGATTATTATACAAAAATGTCCCAGAAATTTAAATTTAGAATAGAAAAGGTGGGTTTCAATTTAAAAATAAAAAATAAATTGCGATTTTCTGTTATTTCTGGAAAAACCGGAAGTAAGCCATGCCGTCACAGAATAATTGAATTAATCACAAGACAGTATTTGTTCCAGTTTTTCCAACAAAAAAAAATTATTTCTATATATCAATAAATAACGAAGATACGAGGGGGTGGAACTTTTAAGTGGCCCACCCTGTATAACGATTTAATAAAATTGACGAGAATTAATAAGAATATAGAGTAGAAAGTACATTATACAAAAAACTACAGAGGTATGATGGGTATGATACTTAGCCGATGATATCTCGTCGAGTTCGCGCATGACGTATTGTCGACTGGAATTTCTCTTCTCGATTCAAATTTATTTTCAACTGACTTCAAAGAAGAAGGAGGTTCTCAATTCATCGGAATATTTTTTTTATGTATGTTAAGGGATAATTCTTTAACACGATGTCCGACTTCAATGATTCTTTTTTCTTTTTTATTAGAAAGGGGGTACTTCAGGGGCGGATCCCTATAAATTTGCTCAAGATGTGGTGATGACATCTGCATGATTTTAAAGTCGGTTTTTTAAAATTACTTTTATTATAGTATCATGTGTAAAGTATGCCTCAACACAGCAATGATAAACTATAAATCTCTAAACCGCCACAAAAAATCGAATATCTGTAGAAATCATGAGAAATCGGCAGTCACAAACTGTTTTTTTATTAAAAAAACAGGTAGAACGTAAGGTGTGTTATCTTTTCGGAGGAGATGTAAAGCTTTTGGTCCCGAGTCCATGAATGTTATACTCATTAAATATCCCTACCTCTGGTTGGAACACCATGGGATTCGGCTAAATTTCTGGTAATTGGGGGTAGCGTTTTCACCATCGTCGGTGTCTAAACCTCGTAGTTAGAAATAGGCCGACGTTCAATGAATTAATAATAAAAAAAAAATATTAAAAAAATTTCGGTACCAAAGAAATATGGTTACAAATATTAAATAAAAGGAGTTTTATGTAGATAAGTTTTACAATAATTCAAATATTAATTAATATTTATTAACCTTTTTTCAGATCTAATCTCTATAGGTAAATAAAGAGGGCGACTCGGGTAAAATTGGAAAGTATATTATTACATAATAATAGTATAATAATATGTTTATTCAAATATTTTAAAAGTACGAACCTAAATACATAATGATACGAATAAACATGAAACACCGCAGAAACTGAATACAATTAGTTTGTACGCGGGTACATAAATATAACAGGTTAAAAAAATACTTATATAAAATTAAATGTTCTAGTAAATAAGTTAATTGGCAATTCAAACGCTGCTCTTTGTACTAGCTAATCATAATAAATGTAATTATGCGTTTGTTTAGATGTAAAAAAAATAGTGCCCGAGTAATAATTTGTTTAATGGAACATGCAATATACTTCTCAATTATTGGAAAAGATGTCCATAGGGACTGAAAAAAATGGGGTTGAATTTCTAGTAACATAAACAATTAGAGGATTTTAAGCTTTCTAGCGACTAAACAAATAAATGAAGTATAAACTAAACCAATTTATACAAAAGAATTACAACCAAGTAAACGCGGCACTAAAAAAATCCCAATGGTTTAAGTGACTACTCATCACTATGATTTTTTTAACACACTGAGAACTGAAGTGCGAATTTTCTCAATTTTAACTTTCCCAAATTACAAGCTAAGAAATTTAGGTCAATGGAAAATAATCTGTCGAAGAAAAAAAAGCGTCGTGAAATTTTTCTGAGAAAAGATTACTTACAAAATCGCATTAACTCTAAATGAACCGATAATGCCCATTTGTACCTTTTTTTAAGTTTCTCTTTACAAACTTTGCGAGTGGTTCAGTCTGTCGATAAAGTGGGGCGAAATTATCGAATTCTTGAAAAGGATCATTAAGACTTTTATTAATTTTTGTAAAAAAGGAACAAATGAAATTGCCAGAAGTTTTTTTATATTGTTACACTGGTTTTTGGTATCACAATTTATTTCAATTCAACTTTACAATAACTCAATTCAACTTTAACAATAACGATACAACTAAAACTCTGACGTCATGTCGTCAATTTATATAGCTTGTTTGACCTTCTCGAACCTTCTCGACCTGTCATCTAGAATGTTCTTGACGGGTAATGACATTTCTGGACATTTCTGGAATATTCTATTTTCTTTTACTTGTACTTTTACTTATGACGACCCCAGCACACTATAGAGCCAGTAACACTCCACTTCTTTTTCTATCTGTACGTTTCCTATGATAGCCGCAGGCTACTGCAAGGTGCTGCGTAACATTGCTCTTTCCTCTCTGGTTATTCGCCCCGAATAACTTGATTACTGTGATCTGGTTGGAGCCAACGGGGAGGATCTGAACCACGATATGGTGCTAACTTCTCAATGTCAACTACCTTGGGTTTACTTCTCGTAGACATCTGAATGCGGTAGATCAGGTTGTTGATTTTCTTGTGGACGGTGTAGGGGCCTTCCCAGTTCCGTTGCAGCTTCTAACAAAGTCCTTTTCGGCGCTTGGGATTGTACAGCCATACTGGATTGCCTCTCTCAAAATGTGTCCCTGTGGCATGCATGTCGATTCTAGCTTTTGTTTTATCGCTATTAACTTTCAAACGTTGACAAGCGAATTCGTATACCTTCTCTAATCTTTCTTTTAAGTTCTGTATGTACGTGGGGAGAGTACGCATCTCTTCTTCACCAGGAGACTGCCTTCCAAAAAGAAGATCATGGGGAAGTTTCATCTCCCTTCCGGTAATCATCATGGATGGGGTATAACTGGTCGTTTCATGTTCAGAACTTCGGTAGGCTAGCAGAAATAAAGGAATTAAAGTGTCCCAGTCCTTTTGATTATCAGAGACGAACATTGAAGGATACTGGCATATCGTTCTGTTGTGTCTTTCTACCATTCCGTCGGACTGTGGGTGTAGAGGCGTAGTGCGTCTTTTTCTGATGTCTAACAGTTTCAATAATTCTTGCCATAATTCGGATTCAAAATTTCGTCCTTGGTCAGAATGTAATTCCAGGGGGACTCCGTGTCTCGCAATAACGTTCGTCATAAATGCTTTCGCTACTGTCATCGTTTCCTGGTTAGGGATAGGCACTATTTCGGGCCACTTTCAAAAATAGTCCATAACAACAATCAAGTATTTGTTTCCCCTTTCTGTTAAGGGAAGTGGTCCGAGGATATCAATAGCGATTCGTTCGAAAGGCTCTCCGGAAAGGTACTGGGCCATTTTCTGCTATTACAGAGGTTACATTCCTTACACCAATATTCTACATCCCGTCGGCAATTGACCCAATAAAATCTTTCTCGAACTCGTGCAAGTGTCCTTTTAGTACCAAAGTGTCCTCCTGAACGGCTGCTATGAAGCTCCTCCAATACATTTCTGACCTGTGATTTCCTCCATCGGGGCTCTCCCACTTCCGGTGCAATAGGCCATCGTGAAGATACAGGGAATCCCACTGAGTCCAGTACCCTTTACTGGTTCCACTATATTTGGCAATCTCTTGCCATTTAGGTCTGACTCCATTTTTGAGCAATTCTCGGACAACCTTCAAGTCATTGTCTTTCTTTTGAGTCCTTCTTAGGCTTTCAAGGGTGATTCCGTCTTCGTCATCCCCTGGCTTGATAGTGGTCGCCTGTAGACTAACTTCTTCAACCAGCTCCTCTCGTTCTGCAAGCCTTTTACAGTACCGGTATTGTCGTTTTAAACAAGGTCGCCTGGAGAGAATTTCTGCGTTGCTATGAAGACGTCTCCTTCGATGCACTATCTAAAAGTTATATTGTTGCAGTCTTTCTATCCATCTAGCAACTTGTCCCTCAGGTTTTTTAAAATTCATCAGCCACTGCAAGGCACTATGGTCACTTCTAATGATAAAACTTCTGTTAAAAAGGTAAGTATGAAAGTGTTCAAGGGCTTTGACAATAGCTAAAAGTTCTTTCCTGGTGACGCAGTAATTCTTCTTAGCTTTTCCCAAGGTCAAGCGATTACTTTCTCTTCTCCCTCTTGTTCTTGGGATAGCACGGCGCCCAAGCCGTGTTGGGATGCATCACAGTCCAAAATAAATTGTCCTTGTTCTCGAGGATAGGCTAGGATGGGTGCTGTGGTCAATCGCTTTTTCAACTCGGTAAAGGCATTTTGGCAATCTGGTGTCCAGTCAAATAGA
Source organism: Psylliodes chrysocephalus (assembly GCA_927349885.1). Lineage (NCBI taxonomy): Eukaryota > Metazoa > Arthropoda > Insecta > Coleoptera > Chrysomelidae > Psylliodes > Psylliodes chrysocephalus. The sequence goes on from OV651817.1 coordinate 65,603,908, forward strand.
CTACTGTTTTCAGTTAGTTGATGAAGGGGTTTAGCAATTCGGCCAAAGTCTTTGACAAATTTCCGGTAATATGAGCACAGTCCAAGAAAACTCTTAATTTCTCTTTTATCTCTTGGTTTAGGCCAATCTTTGATAGCGATAATTTTCTCCGGATCAGTTTTGATTCCTTTCGCAGAAACGATGTGTCCCAAATAATAAGCTTCCGATTGGAATAGTGAACATTTATTGTGATTAAGCTTTGGATTGGCATTTCTTAATCTGTCAAATACTTCACTCAAATTTGTTAGATGTTCATCAAAAGTTTTTGACATGATTATTATGTCATCGAGATACACCAGGTTAATCCTTTCAAATTACTTACTCTGAGTCAAAACCATTTCCATTAAACGTTCAAAGGTAGCTGGGGCATTACAGAGACCAAACTGGAGAACCTGGAATCTGTATTGTAGGAATATGATGAGTGTAGCATAGGCAATCAGTATCACACATGTGTGTATATCATGTTGCTTATATCTTAATTGTTAGAGTGAGTCGTATGCGCAAGTCAGTGCGACTGTAATGGCTGTCAAGACATATTCGTTGTATCGATTGGAATAAACTCAGTTTGCTACGTTATTATTGTGATATTATAATTTATATTATTCCTTACAGTATAATCCGCTGCCAGTTGAAAAAGCAGTTATGTCTCGATCGTCAGGATGTACTTCTACTTGCCAGTATACAGAGAAAAATATGATTTTGTAATATGATTTCAAGGAGAATTTTTCTTTTGAAACATACAATATGTATTTTCGCTTGTTTATTTTAATAATGCTTACATACGGTTTTGAAACTGACACCTACTTCCAAATTTGGAAGGTGATAAGCTTATTGAGACGTGATTTTTATGTTGTTAATATAAACAGTCTTTGAGTGCATACGCCATGAAATATCTAAATTCAGCCATTTCGTTTTTTGTTTTAACTTGTATCTGTTGTATCTCGACTTAATTTTTAAAAAGATATCTTCTTGTGAAATATTTTTTCCCATTTTAACTAATATAAATTATTAGTGTTTAAAGTTTGGACATTTATTTTATAGTTTCTTTGTACAAAGTTATTAAGAACGCAGTTAAAATGGCTCAATTATTTCCCAAAAAATCTCGTCGTGTTTGAAATTTCCAAAAAACTGATTTGTAAGTTTTTGAGTTATTTATTATTTATATATGTGTAACACTCAGTCATAGAAAAATATTATTAAAGTCTTAAAAATCTATAAATCTAGAATTTTTTCAATATTCAAACAAACAGGGCGTGTGACAAAATGGGCATAATTTTAAATTATTACGAAACATCAAATGAAGAACTTTTTAATTATTTTTATAAATTAGGCTAACCAGCTGACTGGAACCATAATTTAAAATATATAGTTTATAAATCATATACAGTATGATTAAAAAAACGGAGAATTTTTTTTTTCTTTTCTCGCCTTATAATTTAAAATATAAAAGGAGTTTATAAACAATATACAGTATTATTAAAAAAAAAAACGAGAAACACGAGAAAATATTACTTTTTTCTTTCTTGACCTATATTTTAAAATTTCGTCGGTCAAATTGCGTAATTTTTGTTTCTTTGATTCTTTAAAATTCATCAATTTACATAAATAATTAAGCTATGTTGTCTGTTATATTGTCAGATAACGGCTGCGCATAACTCGTCGTTAACAAGACGAATAGGCGTAACTCAAAATTACAAGATTTAAATAATTACAGTTTAAAGATTTTTATTGACCTTAATCTGGATTTTTTACCTTTAAAAGTTGCTAAAAAATGCTAATAACATAAAATGTTGTGTTTATGCCAATATATAACGTGTATAAATATATATAAATTCCTAAAAACGCCTTTTGATAGACCTTACTGAAATCCAGGAATTTTTAAGATACGCCTCTTCTTTATGTTAGCGACGAATAGGGACTTTCTATCTAATAGATATAAAAAAACAAGTTTGAGTTAATGCAGTACAATGTTGTTATCAGTTCTAGTAGAAGACCCATTCAAAACATTGTCCAAAAAAGGCTATCAGTGCTTAGGATATGCAGAAGCCCTAGCAATTATCGCTAAGATATTATTTGCAGGCACAGTAAAGTAGCAATCTTAAATAGCTGTAAATATAGTAAACATCACATTACATTACATGTGATTCCAGATAATGCTATAACTCGCGAGTCTAGGACCCAGTGCGGGTCCGGGGGTTCAGTGCGGACCAGTTAAATCATAAAGGCCAAGAAGAAACTGGTTTTTTGATAGCATCAAATATCTAGCAAAATTTTATATGGAGGATGATGGTAAACTGGACATAATTACTTTTTCTTTCAGTTCACATTACTTTACATGTGATTCTAGACTAGATAGTGCCATAATTCAGTGTGAGTTTTATCTAAAACCCACTGTGGGTTTATAAAAAATCCAGAGCGGACTAAAAAGACTCAGTGCGAGTCTAGAACCCAGTGCAAATCCCAGGTTCAGTGTGGACCTGTTAAAACTAATTTTTTAATAGCATTGTCAAACATCTGGCAAATGAAAGAAAATGAATTTTTTCATTCAACTCACATTACTTTACATGAGATTCCAGCTAGTGCCCTAACTCAGTGAGAGCCGTTTTTTATATGGCGGACGATGGTAAACTGGACGTACTTTTTTCTTTCAAATCACATTACATGGGATTCCAGGTAGCGTATTTCCATAGTATACTATTGTGTAGAGCACGCCTTTGTCTATACCGTAGTAGGCTATGTAGTATCATTTGGCGAGTGCCGCATTACAATCTGTACTGCGTGGCAGACAGCGCTCTGCTCTGAAAGCTAGTATAATATGTAATCCACAACGGCGTATTTGTATGCTACAAACTCTACTCAAGTACAGATCGCGTCATTATGTCTTAGCCATGCCACACAACCTGTAATAAATGTAACAAAATATTTCCGGTCAGTGCAAGTCTACTTTTCTGTGGAGTCTGTCATAGACACTTTGTTAGCAATGAATTGTGAAAACAAAATATTGAAAATTTTAAAAAGCTTTATTTTATTGTTTATTAAAATCAAAATGCATCATGATGTTTTTCTATTTCTAATATAACAACTATTAATTACCTAACTCTTTACTAAGCCCTTATAGAGGGCATGCTGTAATGAATAACAAGGGTGTTGTAGTAACCATTATGTGCACCCATCAGAAAATTTTAATATTACTAAATTATTGTTGGTAGTTCTTAGTTGTAGTGAAATATTAAAGTCGGTGCCACTAATAAAATGGATAAAATAATTACAAAATTTACTTTTAAGCACTAATAAATGTTTAACCTAATATTATTTTATAATATAATAAATAAATAATTTATATTATAATATCTTTATTTCAACATATTTTATAATATTTATTTCAATGTTTATTATACTAAAATTGGGAATAAATATTTATACTTCATTTACCTGTTATAAAATAGGTACTACTAATTCCAAGAAAAAGAAATATACGTTCCTACAACGAATAATTTCAGTTCTGCAATCGAGTAGAGTTTGTAGTTTATAAATACGCCTTTGGCGACTACATATTATACTACTTTACAGAACAGAGCGATGCACTTACGAGCATTTGGCTTCAAAAACCGGTCAAAAATAGGAAATACAAACCTAGCTCAATATCATCAAAATTGAATTTTATGTTCACCTAGCATCCGTACCATCACAACTCGGTTCAAAAGTGTACGCCTGACCCTGCCACTTTGTTGCGCAGCTAGTCGGAATCTAGTTGCTGTGCCATACACACTTTTTTGTTCTCGGAATGCTTCATTTTATATGACATTTCGGTTGGTGTTTTCCGTAGTTTAAAGTGAATTTTGAGAAGTTTTGGTTATGGACACTGAACAACAAGGTATGTACTTTATTTTAATGTTGCTTTTTTATGATTTCATATTTTGTTTTTTTTTGTTATCTTTGCCTGGCAGTAAAACGCACGAAAAAGATAGTCTTTTTCAAAGATCTTTCTATATACAGGTGTTTTTGTTTGGATGCCGGAGGTGATCGATCCGCAATTTTATTTTTACAGTTAACGATAGGCTTTCAGAATGTTATCTGAGGAAAAATATTTTCCACATCTTTCCACCATTTGGTTGGAAACCAGTTTAAAAAGCTGATGTTTTTATCATATAATTTTACAACGTTTTTATTATTATTGATATTCCTCGGAGATCATTATATATGATGTTTAAAGAATGCACGGCAAGAAGATTAGATGACAAAGTGTCATTTATAGAACATAAACTCCGTGAACGGACGAAATGTCTCCAAAACGAGTTACAAACGTTGAGTTATGATTTAAGACATTTTAAATCAGATTTAAAAAAGAGGTGGATATTGTCCAACTATATTGAAGAAAGGTTTCTTACAAAAAACGAAGAATGGCTTAATGGTTCAGTTTCAATACATACCTGGACATCGCGTGTAAAGGCGGGAAGGCCAAGCAAGGAATTCCAAAAATTGTCTGATCGTAGTATGCGGCGAAAAACTAAAGAACTCCGGGAACAGGTACCTGTCGATGAACTAACTTACGCAGCTAGTGTTATTCAACGTACTTCAGGAAACGCTGCGGCATCTAAAATTATAAAAGATGTAACTGCTTCACCGACAACAGCCAAAAAGTTCAGAAAAGCCATTGATGCTCAACAATCGACAACTGCAAAGAAATACACACCTAAAGAAGCATTATTCTTATTCGTCGAAGGCGACTTCACAAGGAAACAGTGGGAGCTACTACACGATTCGAATAAGAGTATTTACCCTTGTTACACCCTTATTAGAGAAGCAAAGAAGGATTGCTATCCGAAAGAAGAGGCAATGCGAGTTACGGAGACCTCTGCAGAAGTTTGTCTTCAAGACTTACTTGACCACACCGTTTCAAGACTTTGCCTATACCTTGAGGAAGTTCTTAAAAATTGCACTGAGGCAGAATTGGAAAATCTGGAACTTATAACAAAATGGGGTTGTGACGGTTTACATCAAACCCAGTATCAACAAAAGATTTCAGAAGCTTTTTGTGATGACTCAAGTATTTTCCAAAGTTCCTTGGTCCCTTTAAGACTGCAGTCTCACACTGATGACGTAAAGAAAATTTTGTGGCAAAATCCCACGCCATCGTCCACGCGTTTCTGTCGACCGATTCGCATTCGGTTTCTGCATAAAATTGTCGACATTACAAAGGAGGAAATAAAATATATAGAGGACCAAGCTAAGCAATTACGCAGTACCGTAATACCAAATTTAAAGGGAGTGAGTTATGTACGGCATACATTGCTTCTGACAATGGTTGATGGTAAGGTGTGCAATTCGGCAACGAGCACAACCTCAACCATGAGATGCTACATATGTAGAAAAACTTCTAAAAGCTTTAATGATTATGAAAATCCGGGTGTGGAGGAATCCCAGTCGTTAAGATTTGGCTTGTCAATTCTTCACGCCAGGATCCGTTTCTTCGAGATCATATTACATCTTGCATACAAACTTCCTCTGAAAAAATGGCAGGCCAAAACACCTGAAGATAAAAAGGCGGTTAAAGAAAACAAGGAACGAATCCAAAAGGAATACAGAGAACGGACCGGCTTAATAATAGATGTGCCAAAAGCAGGTTTTGGAAACTCTAATTCGGGCAACACTTCACGAAGGTTTTTTAGTGACCCGGACCTAGCCGCTGAAATTACAGGCATTGAGAAAGTTTTTATACAAAGACTTAAGGTTATCCTAGAAGCCTTATCATCGGGCCACAAAATTAACCCAACAAAGTTCGCGGAATATACCAAACAGACTGCAAAGATGTACGTGGAACTATACGGGTGGCATCCAATGACACCAACTCTGCACAAAATCCTTACGCATGGCGCAACAGTTGTAAAACACGCTATTCTACCAATTGGCCAGCTATCTGAAGAAGCTGCAGAGGCCCGCAACAAACATCTTCGGTCATACCGACTAAATTTCGCACGAAAATTTTCAAGGATTCAGTGCAACAAAGATGTTTTAAATAGGCTTCTTCTGACTTCCGATCCTTTCCTTAGTTGCAAGCGAAAACGACAACAGAGAAAAAGCCAGCCCTTCTCATCTGAAACTTTAGAACTCCTCGAGGCAGAAGGACCGGAAGTTCAAGACAAAATAGAACAAGATAGAGCAATGAATGATTCCAATGCATCTGACTAGTTTTTTTTTTAATTTATTCCTACTAGTTATTTTCTGAACCTGATTTCAATGTTTTTTCACCTTGTTTCTGTTAATATACACGATACACGTATACACATAAGTATTTTTATTCATTTCCATAAAAAAAAATGGTCAAATAATTTTGACCGGTTTTTGATGCCAAATGCTCGTTAGCGCGATGTCTGCATCGCAGTACACATTGTAATGTGGCATAACTTTAAAAGATGGTACATAGCCTACTACGGTACAGACAACGGCCTGCTCTGAACAGTAGTATACTATGGAAATACGCTTCCAGGTAGGCTATAACTCAGTGAGAGCTTTTTATATGGCGGACAATGGAAAACTAGACATACTTTTTTCTTTTGAATCACATTACTTTAAATGGGATTCCAAGTAGTGCCATAACTCGGTGCGAGTTTTTTTTTTATAGAACCCAGTTCGGGTTTATAACATTCAATAAATTCAGTGCAGTTTAGGATCCAGTGCGGGTTCCAGGTTCAGTATGGACCTGTTAAATTACTAAGACAAAACGATACTGGTTTTTTGATAGTGTTGGCAAACATCTAAAATTGGACATATGTTTTTCAGTCAAGTCGATTTAATTTACACGGGATTCCAAATAGTAACCATAACTTAGTGTGCGAGTTTTATCTTGAACCCAGTGTGGGTGAATAACAAATCTAGTTTGTATTAAATACAGTGAGACTATAAGACCTACTGAGTGTCTCGGATTTAGTGAGGACATGCTAAAATTACCAAGATAAAGAAGATACTGGTTTTTTGATAGTGTTGTCAAATATATAGAAACATTTTTTATGAAGGCTAGGAATATTGTTCACGTAATATTGGAAGATATTGCTATGTTCAGTTACTTACATCCAACCATTTGTGAATTGTAATTATTTGCATTTTGTGGTTCTACTTTGAGTTTTCTTTTAAGACTTGAATTAAAGAGAAGACCTTCCTCTTAATGAAACTAAAAGGCCATTGCTAAAGGAAAATATCCTTAAAATTTTGGGCAATGGACTCAATATGGAGGAGTACTGATGGAGTTGTTCAAAAAGAGGTAGTTCTTCAAGACTAAACATCTTGGGTTCAGGATTAGATACATTTACAAATCATGGCTTGTTTTCATATATCCTTAAATAACCTTTTGATGACGCCACCCAACGTCAACCCAGGGAGTAAGGCAGTAAATACCAACACAGCTCTTAAATGAATGAGGTTAAAGTCTTTACACACCAAGTTAGGATATAGTCTATCTTTACTTGGTAAGACTCATCTTATCTCTAAAACTAGAGGAAATCTCACATAAAGTGACCTCATGGAAGTAATAGGGGAGGCTAAGTTGAGACTGAAGCAAATCTGCTAAAGCTATGAAGCATTTAGAGGAAGATTTGAAGCAGGTGCCGAAGTTAATGGTACCACGTAAGATTGTTAAATTCAAAAGTTTTCCCGGAAAATAGAAGTACTCATTCCCATAAATGTACATGCCTCAGGCGTGGTAGTAGTACCCTTTTTGGACTACCAAACCTTAGTGGCACCTGTTTACGAGGGTTTTGAGTTCAGAATTAATTAAATTTTACTCTGGTCTCTTAATTTAAGTATCTGTCGGATCTGTCCGGAGTCCAGACTCCAATACTATTGAGATTATACTGTCATTTATTTCAACTCTACCTTAAGAGAATATATGACATAGAGAACAGACTCTTTCACAGGTGATATGGAAAATTTTAAATTTCTGCAAGGACGGTTCCAGGAGGGTTTAACATATACGGGTCGTATAATAACTATAGATCAGCACTTTTCTTAATTTTGTCACTGAACATTGCTCTGGACTTTAGGGTCCAGGGTATGACTTAACTTGGAGCCCATTAACAGTACTGAATATCTTCAATGGTGTTTCAATAAAGAAATCCCTGTTATAGAATTATCAGAAAAATTAGTGATATTATTAGCATTATTAACTGCACAAATAATGCAAACCTTTGGTCTTATTAAATTAGAGTATATTATTTGTAGAAATGATAGGGTCAAATCATCAGGTAGAAACAAATTATAACAGTCTTCAACTCGTCCTTTCAGACCTTAAGTCGTTGGGACTGAACTTAGATATAAGATTTACAGCAGGCTGGGCAAGTGAATCTTCTGTTTTGCCGTTTTATAACCGGCCTATAAGGCAGGATCCTTTTGCAGAAACCATTCTAGTTTAGTTTATTGTGGATTAAACTTTCGTTTATTTTTGTTACACCTGTAAACATTTTCATGAAAGTTTATTGAAAATTACCTCGTTTCTTGTAGTCGCAACTATCTTTAAACATCTACATTTACTTATCATCTTCGAAAGGAGCGCAGTGTATAATCAAGATCGAACTTCACTTAAGGTAAGTTCGTTTGATCTTATAACTATTTTTCTGAGTTGACATTTCTTTAAGGATTTTCATGTGTGTAAATACTTAAATAAACTTTGAAAAATATGTTGTACGTACATTATTTTAGCTCTAGAGGCCTTACAGAATTTGAGCAATTCTAAAACTTTATAAAATTGATGTTTTTAGTATCTTATTTGCGTTTTAATGCGCTGTTGTTACCTTGTAAGTAATTTTCCCTCTATTTTAATTTACTTATCACCCCACCTATCAGTAAATAAATATATAAATACAAATAAAATGTTGTGTTTGTTGTTCTCATAACCTTTAGGTCGACACAAATTTTCATTTGGACCATAGTGAACCATAACGTAGTTTTTATGGTAGGTATGGGCTTTATATTCCGGAATAGGGATGTAAAGGAATAGCTTCTTTGTTGCGAACATTTTACTCACTTTTTATAAGCGTTCCTGCTACATTCTATGTTTTGAATCACGTAGTAGTTTTATGGAACAAAAATTAGGCAGTTAATATGTGTTGGGATACTGAGATAAACATTATTTTTTATTTTTATCGTTCCGAATATTACAGATCGAATTTGGAAGTGTGATTAAATCGATTTTGGGGATTTCAGATGTTTTTTACATTATCATTTTTTAAATCAAGCTTAGCCCTGAAAGCCAAATATTATACACATTATGGCATGAATCCATAAATAATAATATGGAGGTGCCCGTATAAGATACGTGTTATTAAAAATGACAGCTCTGGGCAGGGTTTAAAAAGGATTGTATTTATGTCTACTAATTACAGTCGATTGTGCAAATATAAAAGTTTTAAATCCACGACCGATTGGAAATTATTGTATATTTATTTATTGCGCATGCTTAACTCTTTAATTATTACTACCGATTAAATTCTAGTTTGCTTGCTTAGATAATCGTAGCAAGAATGCCGGTTTACTTCTCATTAAAATCAAATGTTAAACATTTTTGCCCTTTTGTACATTTATGTAAGTACTATGAAATCTGTTCTCAGAAAAATATTTTGTTTAATATTTATTGAAACCTCTTAATGCGGATCTGAAGTATTAAGTCTAAAGGATCATGGCGGCTTTATGTCAAAATGTTTATAAATATTTACTGCTGAAAACAAATATATTTCTTATTTTTCATAATATTGGCACTTATATTATTTGTAAATAAACTTTTTCACGATACATCGTGGCATTTTTAACTTAAAATTAAATAACTAAAACACTTTAAATTGTTATTATTAAAAAAACAGCGGTCCATGATGATTCACTCATACGGAGATGAGCGTAGAATAGAAATTTCGGAGCAATTTGTCGCTATGTGCCATGTTACATCTCCGGTCTCTTTAATCTAAGTTAAAATATTACTCCTCATTCCATTATTTCATTTTGTTAATTTGTTAACTAAATTCCCAGGCTACTTGATATTTTGTAATATTTGAAAAAAAAGTAAGAAATATCTAAAGCTGGGTTTATCAAAATCTAATTAAATGGTAATATATCAGTGTTAGTAGTAAAAAATTCTATATAGAGGGTGTACCAATAAAAACTCCCATGCCGGATATTTTAATAAGTAATAAAGATATTTTAATTCTGTAAAAGATCATAGAGAGCTAAGAGAGCTTTAGTTTTAGATATAAATTAATTTTAAATAGGTCAATATGTAGATGGCGCTGCGCTCAATATTTGTTTTTCGATGGGAGGATCTTTCTTATACAGCGCATCTGATAAAAAATGCATTTTTGAGCAGATTTTGTTTTATAAATTAATTCGATAAATCTAGCCATTTTGGATATACAGAGTGGGTAACTCAAAACAGTTTCATCCTGTTTTTCGGCATTGATAATTGTATTTTTAGAAAATGCTAAAATAGGTTGATTTGTATTATAAATTAAACACATTTTTACAATACAGACATCTGTCATGTGCCAACCCCCTCCCTTCCACTTCTCCAATCCCTTAATTTTAAATAAGGAATGTACTATGTACGGTACATCATTGAAAAGGTAATTTCACGGGGAAGTCAGAAATATGACTTTTTATTTCGATACTTTTAATTTTAGCGCCCTCTATCGGGATAAAAAACCTGTAACGTATTATAAAGTGTGACACTTCATTTGAAAGCTAATTTAATTACTAATTCAATTCACCACATAACATTAATATAAATATTTCTAAATTGCACTTGCAACAAAATAAAATTAGTAATAATGTTTAAAATAATGCATGATTAATTTTCAAACTATTGCAAGTACAATATGGAGAATATTTATATTAATGTTATGTGGTGCATTGAATTAGTAATTAAATTTGTTTTCAAATAAGGTGCCACACTTTATAATACGTATAGTTTTTTTAACCTGATAGAGGGCGATACAATTAAAGCTATTACAATGAACAGTCATATTTCTAAATTTCCCATAACAATTTATCTGGGCTCCTTGATAATGTACCTTTAAATACTAGGCAGAAAATGTGGATGCAGTTGGATGGAGCCCTCGCACATTTTCAACTTCGAGTACGGCGATACTTAAACCGGCGTTTTGTTAATAAATGGATCGGAAGAGGTGGTCCACATAATTGGCCTCCAAGATCTCCAGACTTGTCGTTGGATTTTTTTTATGCGGACACATACAAAGTATAGTTTATAACACCCCACCAACTACTCCAGAAGATATGAAAGCTAGAATAAGAGCTGCTTTTCAGACAGTAACTGGAGAAATTCTTCTTAAAGTGAAACGATCCTTTGAAAAACGAGTTCAGTTGTGTTTAGGACAAGATGGGCGTCATTTTGAACATTTTTTATAATTCATTTTTTGTTTTGTTTTCAATTTTTTTCTTACTCTTTTTCATTTATGTGTAGTTTTCAAATAATTCAAATTTTCTTGTCATTAAATGTTTTTTTTTATTAAAAAAATTATAGTTTTTTGTTTTACATTGAAACTATTTAACATTGAAAAGTGATAGTAGTATATTATTTAACGAGCGATAATGTAGGTTATAGCCTGCTACAATTCATGAAGTGAGTTATAACCATTACCGCAAGTTGAATACTATATTTATCTACGACTATAACAATAAATACTAAAAGTACATTTTCTGTAAACGAGTTAACGTTCTTATTGCTACACCAATCTTAAAAATTTTTGTGTATACCTTTATAATTGTTTTTTGATTTTTCTGGTAATAAATTCTGTATTACATTATTAGCTACTTAACTTATTTTTGGAGGTGTACATAATAACTCATCTTCACTATCTTAATTCATTTTTTTAGCACTATTATTTGAAATTGATTTGAAAACGTCAAAATTATCTTGTTAAAATATCAAATGACATTACTTCCCTTAATGATAATAATTGACTTTTCCGCCTACTAAGAAACGTTAGCAATTTAATAATTTTAAAATCTTTTAAATATTCATTCCTTTCTAGTTACAAAATCTTTCTAACATTTTGAGCCAATAGAATGTATTTATCGGCTTTAAAATTTCCAAGTATTTACTGCGCACATTATTTACATACCGAATTATCGTAGGAGCCCAGCGTGAGTTATAATAACTCACTATTAAAACTCACGCTATTTGTTTATTGATACTATTAATTTATCAAAAGCAGTTGAATAATTAATATATAAATTAATAGGACTAAATAAAACGTTTATTTCGTTCAATACCATAATTTGAGTAATATTTGCTCTATGGTTACTATGATTAATAAATAATATGATAAAATCCGTATGTTAAAAATATATAGGATGCGCCGCCCTGTATAATTGTAAAAAATTAAAATTTACAAAAAATCCAAAGGTTTATACTAGGGAATTTTTAGGGTCTGCTTGAAGAGCTCATGCCAAATCGAAGGGTTTGTTGTAACGACAGAGCCCTGAAAGCAGGTTTATCTATTATAAGACAACTTTACAACTTTGACTAAAAATCGGGAGTAGAAATTAGGTGACGATATCACCCCCTATTTCATTTGCATTATTACCTTCTACTTAGGTCGTTTTTTGTTTCTGAATTAGTATAAAAATAAAAATATACTTAATTTTTTCTTAAGTAAAAGTCTAATTTTACCGGGCTACTGTAGCTATTTCTTACAACTTTGTCGTTATAATATTGCACTACGTTAATTTTTAATTAAGATTACTCGTTTCGTATTTTTAATTGAATAGTAGTTAGACCGACACGTTTTTAATCATCCCGCATCCTCCATTGGATGATAAATCCAGTGTCATAATGATGAATGGTACAAGGAAAAGGTCTTGCCTTTAAAATGTTTCTACTTTGTAAACCGATGTTTTAAATATTCATTAGAGAACAACATTGATTAACGTCGGGTAATTTGACTGATTTTGAATTTACAGAGTATTTTGTGATAAATTAGCAGATATATTGTTGATGTGCATTTGATTAAGATTAATGTATGACAATATACCTAGTTATATGTACTTATGTAATCAGTTTTTGATAGTAACAGCAGCCTTCCTCTAATATCAAATTGCTCTAATTATGTAATGTAATGGAGTATATATTTTCTTTAGATTTTATGATATATATGTCTAGAATTTTGTGAAGAATCAAAAATTTTAAAATATACAAGGTGTTGCATTTAAAATAAGAAAGTTGGTATAAGCCACTGTTACATGACACACCCTGTGTAAAAAGTTTTTGTTAAAAAAAATTTGAAACTAAAAATACCCATTATGGTTTAGGATTCTCTAAATGAGAATTTTCCTAATCGCTGAATTGGACGACGCGGTCACATTGAATGGCCTGCTAGAGCCCCAGACTTAACTCCCATTGACTTAAAAATTAAAGTTTACGTAAACCGAACTTTAACGAATTACATATTGTCAACTAAGCCAAGAAGTTTAATTCGAGTATTTGTTGTAAATATGTTATTATTTTGTAAATTTTACTACTTTTATTATTTATTTTGCAAATTTAATTAATTAATACTAACCATCCTTTTTCATATTTTCTGCACTTATTTTAAATTCTTTTTTTTAATATAGCTAGGTATTCCTAACGAACTGGCCGTTCTGTTTGATTTATTCATTGTGTAGACTTTTAATTAAGAGTCCCGAATAGATCTGTTGTCCTTCAGGAAACTTTTGTTAGCTATAATCCCGGTGACACGTTTAATCAAAGAGGAAATTCTGACCTCGAAGGCGTCGAAATCAAAATAGAACAGGTAAAAATCAGCGCCGCGCATATTTAATCAAAAATAGGTGCTTTAAAGATTATTTATGTTTAAAAATGCTAATACCATAATATAATTTATGTTTTTCATTACAATTTTTAGTTTTATTAAAAAAATTATGTCTGAAACTAGAGAATAACCTGTACGAGCAACATTCAGAAAAACATTCAGAGAAAAATTCGCAGAAACATTCAGAGAAGCACTCAGAGAAACATTCAGAAAACATTCAGAAAAACATTCAGAGAAACATTCATACAAACATTCAGAGTAACATTAAGAGAAACAAACATCAGAGAGACATAAAGAAACATTTAGAGAAATATTTAGAGCAACATTTAGAGAACTATTCACAGATACATTCATAGAAACATGCAGAGGCATTCAGAAAACTATTTAGAGAAACATTCAATAAAACATTCAGAAATACATTCATAAACATATTCACAGAAACATTCAGAGTAACATTCAGAGAAGCATTCAGAGAAACATTCAGAAAATCATTCATTGAAACATTCAGAAACATATTCAGAGAAACATTCAATAAAACATTTAGAGAGACATTCAGAAAAACATTTACAGAAACATTCAGAAAAATATTATAAAATATAGTAACATTTAGAGAAGCTTTCAGAGAATTATTTAGACAAACATTCAGAGAATCATACATTGAAACATTCAGAAAAATATTCACAGAAACATTCAGAGTAACATTCAGAGAAACATTCAGAGAATCATTCATTGAAACATTCAGAGAAATATTCAGAAAAACATTCAATAAAACATTTAGAGAAGCATTCAGGAAAAAATTAAGAGAAACATTCAAAGAAACATTTAGAAAAACATTCAGAGAAATATTCAGAGAAACATTCAGAGAAACATTCAGAGAAACATTCAGAGAAACATTCAGAGAAACATTCAGAGAAACAAACATTCGGAGAAACATGCAGAGAAATATTCAGAGAAATATTCAGAGAAATATTCAGAGAAATATTCAGAGAAATATTCAGAGAAATATTCAGAGAAATATTCAGAGAAATATTCAGAGAAATATTCAGAGAAATATTCAGAGAAATATTCAGAGAAACATTCACAGAAATATTCACAGAAACATTCAGAGAAACATTCAGAGAACCATTCATGGAAACATTCAAAGAAACATTCAAAGAAACATTCAAAGAAACATTCAAAGAAACATTCAAAGAAACATTCAAAGAAACATTCAAAGAAACATTCAAAGAAACATTCAAAGAAACATTCAAAGAAACATTCAAAGAAACATTCAAAGAAACATTCAAAGAAACATTCAAAGAAACATTCAAAGAAACATTCAAAGAAACATTCAAAGAAACATTCAAAGAAACATTCAAAGAAACATTCAAAGAAACATTCAAAGAAACATTCAAAGAAACATTCAAAGAAACATTCAAAGAAACATTCAAAGAAACATTCAAAGAAACATTCAAAGAAACATTCAAAGAAACATTCAAAGAAACATTCAAAGAAACATTCAAAGAAACATTCAAAGAAACATTCAAAGAAACATTCAAAGAAACATTCAAAGAAACATTCAAAGAAACATTCAAAGAAACATTCAAAGAAACATTCAAAGAAACATTCAAAGAAACATTCAAAGAAACATTCAAAGAAACATTCAAAGAAACATTCAAAGAAACATTCAAAGAAACATTCAAAGAAACATTCAAAGAAACATTCAAAGAAACATTCAAAGAAACATTCAAAGAAACATTCAAAGAAACATTCAAAGAAACATTCAAAGAAACATTCAAAGAAACATTCAAAGAAACATTCAAAGAAACATTCAAAGAAACATTCAAAGAAACATTCAAAGAAACATTCAAAGAAACATTCAAAGAAACATTCAAAGAAACATTCAAAGAAACATTCAAAGAAACATTCAAAGAAACATTCAAAGAAACATTCAAAGAAACATTCAAAGAAACATTCAAAGAAACATTCAAAGAAACATTCAAAGAAACATTCAAAGAAACATTCAAAGAAACATTCAAAGAAACATTCAAAGAAACATTCAAAGAAACATTCAAAGAAACATTCAAAGAAACATTCAAAGAAACATTCAAAGAAACATTCAAAGAAACATTCAAAGAAACATTCAAAGAAACATTCAAAGAAACATTCAAAGAAACATTCAAAGAAACATTCAAAGAAACATTCAAAGAAACATTCAAAGAAACATTCAAAGAAACATTCAAAGAAACATTCAAAGAAACATTCAAAGAAACATTCAAAGAAACATTCAAAGAAACATTCAAAGAAACATTCAAAGAAACATTCAAAGAAACATTCAAAGAAACATTCAAAGAAACATTCAAAGAAACATTCAAAGAAACATTCAAAGAAACATTCAAAGAAACATTCAAAGAAACATTCAAAGAAACATTCAAAGAAACATTCAAAGAAACATTCAAAGAAACATTCAAAGAAACATTCAAAGAAACATTCAAAGAAACATTCAAAGAAACATTCAAAGAAACATTCAAAGAAACATTCAAAGAAACATTCAAAGAAACATTCAAAGAAACATTCAAAGAAACATTCAAAGAAACATTCAAAGAAACATTCAAAGAAACATTCAAAGAAACATTCAAAGAAACATTCAAAGAAACATTCAAAGAAACATTCAAAGAAACATTCAAAGAAACATTCAAAGAAACATTCAAAGAAACATTCAAAGAAACATTCAAAGAAACATTCAAAGAAACATTCAAAGAAACATTCAAAGAAACATTCAAAGAAACATTCAAAGAAACATTCAAAGAAACATTCAAAGAAACATTCAAAGAAACATTCAAAGAAACATTCAAAGAAACATTCAAAGAAACATTCAAAGAAACATTCAAAGAAACATTCAAAGAAACATTCAAAGAAACATTCAAAGAAACATTCAAAGAAACATTCAAAGAAACATTCAAAGAAACATTCAAAGAAACATTCAAAGAAACATTCAAAGAAACATTCAAAGAAACATTCAAAGAAACATTCAAAGAAACATTCAAAGAAACATTCAAAGAAACATTCAAAGAAACATTCAAAGAAACATTCAAAGAAACATTCAAAGAAACATTCAAAGAAACATTCAAAGAAACATTCAAAGAAACATTCAAAGAAACATTCAAAGAAACATTCAAAGAAACATTCAAAGAAACATTCAAAGAAACATTCAAAGAAACATTCAAAGAAACATTCAAAGAAACATTCAAAGAAACATTCAAAGAAACATTCAAAGAAACATTCAAAGAAACATTCAAAGAAACATTCAAAGAAACATTCAAAGAAACATTCAAAGAAACATTCAAAGAAACATTCAAAGAAACATTCAAAGAAACATTCAAAGAAACATTCAAAGAAACATTCAAAGAAACATTCAAAGAAACATTCAAAGAAACATTCAAAGAAACATTCAAAGAAACATTCAAAGAAACATTCAAAGAAACATTCAAAGAAACATTCAAAGAAACATTCAAAGAAACATTCAAAGAAACATTCAAAGAAACATTCAAAGAAACATTCAAAGAAACATTCAAAGAAACATTCAAAGAAACATTCAAAGAAATTCAAAGAATCATTCAAAGAAACATTCAAAGAAACATTCAAAGAAACATTCAAAGAAACATTCAAAGAAACATTCAAAGAAACATTCAAAGAAACATTCAAAGAAACATTCAAAGAAACATTCAAAGAAACATTCAAAGAAACATTCAAAGAAACATTCAAAGAAACATTCAAAGAAACATTCAAAGAAACATCCAAAGAAACATTTAAAGAAACATTCAAAAAACCATGAAGATAAACATTCAGAGAAATATTCAGAGAAATATTCAGAGAAATATTCAGAGAAATATTCAGAGAAACATTCAGAAACACATTCAGAGAAACAATTAAAGAAACATTCAGAAAAACATTCAGAAACACATTTAGAAACACATTCAGAGAAACTTTCAGAGAAACTTTAGAGAAACATTCATAGAAACATTCAAAGGAACATTCAGAGAAACATTCAGAGGAACATTCAGAGAAACTTTCAGAGAATATTCAAAGAAACATTCAGTAAAACATTCAGAGAAACATTCATAGAAACATTCAAAGAAACATTCAGAGAAACATTCAAAGAAACATTCAGAGAAACATTCAGAAAAACATTCAGAGAAACATTCAGAGAAACATTCAGAGAAACATTTAGAGAAACATTCAGAGAAACAAACATTCAGAGAAACATTCAGAGAAACATTCAGAGAAACATTCAGAGAAACATTCAGAGAAACATTCAGAGAAACATTCAGAGAAACATTCAGAGAAACATTCAGAGAAACATTCAAAAACATTCAGAGAAACATTCATAGAAACATTCAGAGAAACATTCAGAGAAACATTCAGAGAAAAATTCAGAGAAACATTCAGAGAAACATTTAGAGAAACATTCAGAGAAACATTCAGAGAAACATTCAGAGAAACATTCAGAGAAACATTCAGAGAAACATTCAGAGAAACATTCAGAGAAACATTCAGAGAAACATTCAGAGAAACATTCAGAAAAACATTCAGAGAAACATTAAGAGCAACATTCAGAGCAACATTCAGAGAAACATTCAGAGAAACATTCAGAAAAACATTCAGAGAAACATTCAGAGAAACATTCAGAGAAACATTCAGAGAAACATTCAGAGAAACATTCAGAGAAACATTCAGAGAAACATTCAGAGAAACATTCAGAGAAACATTCAAAGAAACATTCAAAGAAACATTCAAAGAAACATTCAAAGAAACATTCAAAGAAACATTCAAAGAAACATTCAAAGAAACATTCAAAGAAACATTCAAAGAAACATTCAAAGAAACATTCAAAGAAACATTCAAAGAAACATTCAAAGAAACATTCAAAGAAACATTCAAAGAAACATTCAAAGAAACATTCAAAGAAACATTCAAAGAAACATTCAAAGAAACATTCAAAGAACCATTCAAAGAAACATTCAAAGAAACATTCAAAGAAACATTCAAAGAAACATTCAAAGAAACATTCAAAGAAACATTCAAAGAAACATTCAAAGAAACATTCAAAGAAACATTCAAAGAAACATTCAAAGAAACATTCAAAGAAATTCAAAGAATCATTCAAAGAAACATTCAAAGAAACATTCAAAGAAACATTCAAAGAAACATTCAAAGAAACATTCAAAGAAACATTCAAAGAAACATTCAAAGAAACATTCAAAGAAACATTCAAAGAAACATTCAAAGAAACATTCAAAGAAACATTCAAAGAAACATTCAAAGAAACATCCAAAGAAACATTTAAAGAAACATTCAAAAAACCATGAAGATAAACATTCAGAGAAATATTCAGAGAAATATTCAGAGAAATATTCAGAGAAATATTCAGAGAAACATTCAGAAACACATTCAGAGAAACAATTAAAGAAACATTCAGAAAAACATTCAGAAACACATTTAGAAACACATTCAGAGAAACTTTCAGAGAAACTTTAGAGAAACATTCATAGAAACATTCAAAGGAACATTCAGAGAAACATTCAGAGGAACATTCAGAGAAACTTTCAGAGAATATTCAAAGAAACATTCAGTAAAACATTCAGAGAAACATTCATAGAAACATTCAAAGAAACATTCAGAGAAACATTCAAAGAAACATTCAGAGAAACATTCAGAAAAACATTCAGAGAAACATTCAGAGAAACATTCAGAGAAACATTTAGAGAAACATTCAGAGAAACAAACATTCAGAGAAACATTCAGAGAAACATTCAGAGAAACATTCAGAGAAACATTCAGAGAAACATTCAGAGAAACATTCAGAGAAACATTCAGAGAAACATTCAGAGAAACATTCAAAAACATTCAGAGAAACATTCATAGAAACATTCAGAGAAACATTCAGAGAAACATTCAGAGAAAAATTCAGAGAAACATTCAGAGAAACATTTAGAGAAACATTCAGAGAAACATTCAGAGAAACATTCAGAGAAACATTCAGAGAAACATTCAGAGAAACATTCAGAGAAACATTCAGAGAAACATTCAGAGAAACATTCAGAGAAACATTCAGAAAAACATTCAGAGAAACATTAAGAGCAACATTCAGAGCAACATTCAGAGAAACATTCAGAGAAACATTCAGAAAAACATTCAGAGAAACATTCAGAGAAACATTCAGAGAAACATTCAGAGAAACATTCAGAGAAACATTCAGAGAAACATTCAGAGAAACATTCAGAGAAACATTCAGAGAAACATTCAGAGAAACGTTCAGAGAAACGTTCAGAGAAACATTCAGAGAAACATTCAGAGAAACATTCATAGAAACATTCAAAGAAACATTCAGAGAAACATTCAAAGAAACATTCAGAGAAACATTCAGAAAAACATTCAGAGAAACATTCAGAGAAACATTCAGAGAAACATTCAGAGAAACATTCAGAGAAACATTCGGAGAAACATTCAGAGAAACATTCAGAGAAACATTCAGAGAAACATTCAGAGAAACATTCAGAGAAACATTCAGAGAAACATTCAGAGAAACATTCAGAGAAACATTCAGAGAAACATTCAAAGAAACATTCAGAGAAACATTCAGAGAAACATTCAGAGAAACATTCAGAGAAACATTCAGAGAAACATTCAGAGAAACATTCAGAGAAACATTCAGAGAAACATTCAGAGAAACATTCAGAGAAACATTCAGAGAAACATTCAGAGAAACATTCAGAGAAACATTCAGAGAAACATTCAGAGAAACATTCAGAGAAACATTCAGAGAAACATTCAGAGAAACATTCAGAGAAACATTCAGAGAAACATTCAGAGAAACATTCAGAGAAACATTCAGAGAAACATTAAGAGCAACATTCAGAGAAACATTCAGAGAAACATTCAGAGAAACATTCAGAAAAACATTCAGAGAAACATTCAGAGAAACATTCAGAGAAACATTCAGAGAAACATTCAGAGAAACATTCAGAGAAACATTCAGAGAAACATTCAGAGAAACATTCAGAGAAACATTCAGAGAAACGTTCAGAGAAACGTTCAGAGAAACATTCAGAGAAACATTCAGAGAAACATTCAGAGAAGCATTCAGAGAAACATTCAGAGAAACATTCAGAGAAACATTCACAGAAACATTTAGAGAAATATTCAGAGAAACATTCAGAAGAACATTTAAACAATTTCCAGAGTTTTAGGAACAAGCAACGTAAATATAATGTTTCTGTGTTTTGCTTTCGGTATAGGCGTATGTCTAGTATGGATTGTAGATAAACTGCGCATATTTAATGTAATCCTTAACCCATTAGAGGCAGAGTATAGTACATTTACCTAAAATATTAATGTAAGGGTATTTATTCATCTTAAATAATCGTAGAACACCTTTTCCTGGCATTTATTATTAAAAAACCGTTTTATTATCCTTATTGATTATTTAGCTAAGGATTTCTAGAAGCGGAACACAATAAGTTTAAGAGACATTTACGAAATTCTAAGAGTCTTTAAAAATTCATTCTATAATAACTTCCATGAAGTATTTCTTCTGTAATTATTTGTTTATTGGTTTACATTAAGAAATGTCATTTTCGGAAAATCTGTTGTTTTAATAGATATAAATTTAATACGAAGGAAACTAGAAAAGTTTGTTCCCTCGCAATACAAAAAGCCTTTCTGTTGACCTTCAAAATAGGTATCAATATCCTCATTCAATCACTTATCGTACGAGAAGCATTGTTAAACAAAACACGTGATATAAAACGTTTTATTGTTTCTTTATATATTTCCTTTTAAAATGTATATACTTTCGATTCCGATGAAACCAATCTTCGAAAACATTTTTTCACTCTCAGCAAGGTTTCTCCGAAACAAGTGATTTAGTTGCTTCAACGGCCTCTTCTGGTAATGGAAAAAGCTTGACAATTATTTTATTTTTGATGTACCGACATAAGAAAAAGTTATTTGGTAATAAATCATCATTTGTATGTTATTACTCTTCAAAACCTCGATATTTCGTCGTGCTGTGTGAGCGCTTGCATTATCATAATGAAGGATGATTCGCTGGTTAACTTTGTTTCTTCTGCTTTCAGCGATATTAATTGTCCTACCTTTTAATAAAATATTAGCAACATGGCCCGTAGGGTCTCTCCTCTAGAGTATTCATACAGACTTACAGGACCATCATAAGACCTATGCTGACATACGGTACCGAAAACATCAATTGACAATTATTTACAAACTAGAATGAATACACAGCAGAGTGTCTCAAGAAAACAGGAGACATGAAAACCACACCAGCCATAGCCATAAAAGTCATTTATACTCTTACTCCTTTGATATTTATATCAGGGAGGCTCCTCTGATGACATGACATCGCACGGTTGGAATAGCAACTGATCTAGAATCTGGAGAGGTTATATATCCCTTTTGGCGGAAGGAGCTCCATACGCTTCCACTGCTTCAAGCGAACATGGACTCCATCTCTTTTATAAGCCATATAAAGTTATAACGCAACATATAGAAGAGCCGAAAGTGACACTGGGCGGTTCTCAAACAAAACAATGCTCAGAATGTGGAACAATATACTCCAAATCCTTAAACTTACAACACAAAGTAGGCTGTGGGTAATAGGTAATAGTGCAACTATAGTTTAAAACAAGCTCACGGAAATTCGCATAGCAGCAAAAGAAATTGCCGAAAACAATATAACTGGAAGAAACAAGTATTATTTTTATCGTTTCAATGCCTAACGAAGCCTGTATCTCACTATATATTACATTTCGATATAATGAAATCATTTCACGCATATCATCAATATTTTTTACGAAAAGAGAGGTGAATGAACGATCCTTGTGATAATGGTCATAACACGTTCTTCTTCAATGGTTCGATGGTTCTTGATGATTGGTTTAAAATCGAACTGTTAACTAAATTATAGGTTTAAAACCTTAAAATTTGTGAGTATGACAATAATACAGACTACTAGCAATACAAGGATTGCTCTTAGTATGCAAAACAATGTTTATTGGAGTGATTTTAAAAATTTAAATCCGAGTAATACGATGAGTGGTTCAGCTTAAAGAGTTTACTGTTGCGCAGGATTAGTCCTACGTTGTATTATTTTATTTCTTGTATGCCTTTGCCTTTTGCAGTTTAAAGCCATTTTAATTACCATTTTGATTAATTCATGCATTCCCTTTCAAGAGCAATGCTTCTGTATTATTTTCTAATTCTCTAAACTTAAAATCTAAACGATTAAGGTCAGATGACATTGCAAGTCAATGGCTTGAAGTTTCTTGCTATTTAATGAACTAAAGACAGAGAAAACTATCAGTCAACCACTGCCTCTGTAGAAATTTTATTTGAAGTGGGATGTTTGAACACTAAAACGTTGCTCGTGCGAAATTCAGAAGCTTAATATTGGTAAACGAGCTGCACGTCTCTGGACACTCTGTGTGTCTTTCATAATAAAGTGACTAACTAAATAGGAGTCGAAAATTCCATTATTGCACGGACATACGTGCAAAATAATTTAGACATAGTAGCAGACGACAGACCTAAACAACGTATTAAATAATAGAGTTGCTTAGCTTATTATTAATGTATTGTTTCCATTTTAAGTTGAGAGGAAACAAGTTTTAAAAGTGTTTTGTATAAAATGAACCATCTAAAGAATTTACCATTTAAGAAGGTTGATATAATAAAAGACGTAGAAAATCAGGTTAATAAATTCACCGTGTGTTGCAGACATATGAAACCTGATACAGATCTCTGAATGCGATTACTTATTTGTGTATCGAATTTCTTTGAATCAAAGAAATATTTATAAGGAAAATAATATATCAGGGTATTTTAGTGAGGTAGCACGTGATAGATTCTCTCTGGATGATCTCATTATCCAGACTCCGACTTAATATTGTTTAAACTAGTTTTTTTTTTTTTAATAATTAGTCCGATATTGTTAATATAATCAAATCCATTGTTCACTTTGAAACTTTCCAGAGAGATTTTATTAAGTTAAATAATTTATTTCTACTGTATCGTGAATGTTGTAACGCTAAATAGTTCCACACCAATTGGCACACCTGGAAAGTGCACATGCGCATAAAGAGTTTTGCACAGTTTCCGGAAGGGACTTGATCCGGATCCACGAGACAGTTAACATGATGAAGTAAAGAATGTACAATTGAATAAATGTCAATAAAGTGTTTTAATAATAAAGTGCATTTTTATTGTTAATCCAAGGGATACAAGAAATAATATGGCGACGAGATAATGAACTTTTTAAAAAGAACCTAACGGTTAAAAGGTGTAACGCGTACGTGAAGCCGGTAAACCGAAATGGCGATCGTGGCGAAGTATTTCGAATTCTGTGCAGACTACGATGAGTGACTAATTTATCAAGAAAAATTAGACCAGCACTAAAAAGCTAACAAAATTGTAGACAATAAAATAAAAACTGCAGTGTTACTGAGCTCAATAGGTCCATCAATGTATAAATTACCGAGAGATTTGCGCCATCCGAAAGTATCCAAAGAAGAAACGTACGAACAATTATGTGAATTGTTAAAATTACAATACAATCTAGAAGTTAGTGTGTGGAGAGAACCTAAGAAACTGTACGATTTGAAATAGACTGATGATAAGCGTGTCAGAGTGGTATGCAAAAATCAAAAACCATGCAACACATTGTAAGTTTGGCAGTGATCTGAATGTAATGATGAAAGACAAGTTTGTATATATAATTTTCGACAGACCTTGTTAAGAAACTAAAACCGACACGTTCGAGAAAATTGTTAATATTGCCCAGACACAAGAAAGTATGCAAAAACATCAAGGCCAGTCAGTGGGTCAGTCCAATTTTAATTTAAACTATTTCAGTTCCAAAAGCAAGAACGGTGAGAACTCGAGGAACGTCGAATGGAATAGACAACGTTCGTTACCACAACGATATAACGAAAGTGGTGGTAGATTCGAGAATTGAAAGTGGTCCGGAAGTGGCAGCAATGGTGGCAATAGTGGCAGTCTACGTCATGACAAGTATGACAGGTATCAAAGTCAAGACAACGTCAATGTCAACAAGATGGTTGACATGTTTACACATTGTGGAAATTCTCATAGAAGAAAATGCACATTTCAATTTTATACATGTTCAAAATGTTTTAAGGTAGGTCATTTATTTAAAATATGTTATAGCAAAAACGTAAGGTTGGTAGATGATGGTGAAAATTGCGAAAATATCGAAAATAATGAGCAATAATGTATTCAATATCACAAATGATGATAACCCTTTTAAAATATTTTTAGAACTAGACAATAAGAAATATCAATTTTTGTTTGATAGTGGTGAATCTATTTTAACAATAAGTAAAGACATGTATATTAGGTTGACGAAAACAAATACATTGTTGAAACATGTTAATGGTGAAACGTTTATTTCTTTAGGATATTTTATGGTAATGGCCAAATATAATGATAAAGTTGCAAAAACATTTCTTTAAAGTTATAAGAAAACTCCAAACAAATTTTCCAAAAAGATAGACCTATTCCTTTAGCTTTTAAAATACCACTTTATGATGAAATAGATATATTAGTTAGACAAAATATAATTTCACCTGTAGAATATAGTGCATGAGCTACACCAATAGATCCAGTTTTAAAAGCATCTGGAGAAGTAAGGTTATGTGATGACTAAAGTTACTTTAAATAAAGTTTTAGAAGATGTTAAGTATCTGTTGACCTGTATAATAATAATAATCTAGGCAATATAGTAATAATAAAAATGAGACATCAAATATTAATAGAAAAGGAACAAAAAAAAACTCAACTAGGTAATGAAAACAAAACGTATAGTCAAGTAGCTGAAGAAAACATAAGGAAAAACCATATATTCAACAGCAAGTTCAACAAAACACAAAAAAATATTGATGAAATGCCCCAAAGAATTTTAGATAGATTCCACAAGATACATGAGCGTTTTTCAAATTTGGAACATGGTGCTTAACTAAAACTAAAAATGGCCAGTCATCATAGAATTTTTGAATGGAACCCAAATTAAATGCTGGAGAATTATCAAAAACTGCAGACAGTAGTTCCAGAATTAGAAATAAATGATGTCTGTCTGATTACTGAGACACATTTCAAAAAAGAGTCGTTCATCAAATTTAAAGGATATATAGTGTAGCATAAAATTTATCCAGATAATGGACAAAATTCGGAAGTGCAGTTATAATTAAAGAATTCATTTTACACTATCAAACAATTGGTTATCAAACAGTAGAACATCAGAACATCTGTTAATACTAAAACAAAAGCTTATAAAATTGTGATCACAGTTTTATATAACCCAGAAAGACATGCTATAAAGAAGCAAAAATACCTTAAATTTCTGGATAGATAAGGTTACAGATTCATAGTGGGAGGAGACTTTAATGCAAAACATACTCACTTGGGATCTAGACTAACAAAAACTAACAAAAACAAAGAACTATTGACATAATACCATCAATATAAATGTCAAACATAATGTTAACCATGGGCGTCGTTTGGGGGGGGGGGGGGGGGGCAAGGGGGGGCAGGTGCCCCCCCTGGCTTTTACGGCTTAATCAACAACGCATAAGATATGCATTACGAACAACAATTTCATAGAAAGAATATTATAGGTTGAATATATTTATTGTATATCTGGGTTCAGCTTTTCCGAAGACTTTGTTAGTATTTACTTAAACATGTTACATCCCAAAAACATAAAAAAATACTTTTTTTACTACCGATAACAAAATGAAAGTGGTGAAAAAATTTGAAATCGACAATTTTGAAGCTGAATACCAAACTGGAATACGAAAGAGCTTTCTGCACACAATGAGCTCTCCATTGATGATATAGCGTCCAAATATTGTGAATTTTATTCAGACATACAAAATGGTTTAAAAATATTTATGGCTCTTCCATCAACGACAGAGTTAATCGAAAGAACGTTTGGAATGCTAAGGCATGTTAAAACATGGCTGCGGTCTATTCGATCAGTGCGAAGTCATGGTAGGAGAAGCAAAAGCGATACTAGCGCAAGCTGCGAATAATTCGAGTATTTTAGGGCGATATTTTGTAATTTTGGCGTATCAAATACACGTATACATTTTAGTTTTTATTAAAAAAATAGGTAAAAACAATAAAATGGGCAACCGGAGTTGCTATGTTGCAAATTATACTAGCAAAAAGACTGTAAATTATATGAATGTTCAGTAGCAAAATCGAAATTAAATAAAAGAAATAAATGGACAGGTGTATAATAAGAACAAAAAACCTTCATTTTTGTAATAATTAAGCAATAAATTATTTTTTTATGATATTCTTTAACATCCCTTGAATCTTAAATGTTTAGTAAATGATTAGATTTCTGCCTTTAATTATTGTCATGCAATCTTGTGACTTATTGATAGGAAACCAGTTTTATTCATTAATTTCTATGGGTTCTTTCGAAGTAAAAATGAAGAAAATGTAAATTACAATCGCAAATATACCAATTATTTTTGTTATTACGTTTTAATTCTACGTTATTAGAGAGTTATTGCAAGTTCACTTAAGGTCAGTCACTATTAGTGCCGCTCTTATTTTGACATCTGAGCATGCGCAGATCACTAAATTTAATAAAGATTGTGCCTGTCCTTAATAGAGAGATATTGCAAATCTCTATAAAGCCAGCCACTAAACTTTAAATTATAGTTCATCTTTTTTGTTGTCTATAATATTAAAGAGGCATTAGAAATTATAATTTTAGAAGGTTTAAATGACGATTATATTAAATATTTAGTATTAAAAAACTTCTAACGGCGAGCGCATCCGAAAACTATAAAGTCGCCACTACCTGCTGCCCTTAAACATCCACAATTAAGGACAGACACAATCCATAATAAAGTCAGTTTTAGAACGTAAACATCTGCGCATGCTTAGATGTCAAAATAAGAGCGGCACTAATAGTGACTGACCTTAAGTAAACTTGCAATAACTCTCTTATTAAGTACATACACAATCTTTATTAAAGTTAGTGATCTGCGCATGCTCAGATGTCAAAATAAGAGCAGCACTAATAGTGACTGACCTTAAGTGAACTTGCAATATTTCTCTATTATATAATGGTAATATTTTTATTTTGACATTATTTAACCTATTCTTCAATGATAACTTATTATGCTTAGGCAAGATCTCTATTTACGAGAAAATGTAAATACCTGCCTATGTTTTATTATTGATTTTTATTGACTTTTTTTAGCTAAAGTAATAAAAATATATAATAATAATAATAATAATTTTTTTCACTTGTTTTAAAATTAAAATTAACATATATATTTCTTAACTACGAACTCTATTAAAAATTGTATTGTCAGTATACGCAAATATCGTCCGTTAGTACATAAAATAGTTGGCGTTGCTGTCACGCACGGAGTGAATAATTAATGAAAATAGGCTGACTGAAAAATAAATTATGTTTTCCGTTATCGATGTTTTTAGTAGAGAAAAAAGAAATTTAAAATTTGCGTTTTCCTAGTGTTTTTTATGTTTTTGTTTTTTATAAATTTTTATTTTTAATGTTATTATGTTCATATTTTTCTTTTATATCACACTTTCTGTTTTTTTTAATGTGCTTTAAGTTTCTTGTTTTTTTTTTAATTTTAGTTTTTGTCTTTTTTGTTTGGTTATTTTATTTATTAGAGACTTGTTATGACAACTTAAGTATCAGTTCTGTCAAATGGGTCAGTGATATTGTCAGGGTTACTACTAAAGTTCCACTAATTTTGTTCTGTTTGAAACAATGGAACAAACATTTTCTTATGATTCATTCAATTATTCTGTGATGTCCTGACTTATTTCCGGTTTTTCCGGAAATATCGAAAATCTAATTTTTTTATTGTTAAATGGAAACCCTCTCTTTTATTGTAAATAAAAAATGTTTGTATAATAATCATGTATTGAAAATTTTCTGTCAGCTGTCAAAATGGCTGCCATATTGGATAATATTTTTTCTAAACATGTCACTATTAATTCGTTTATGAAAAAAAATATAGGAATGTACGATCTTTATAAAATCTTTGTAAGCTTTAAAATTCCCATTGAGACCCATTTATCGTATACCAGTGGCACATCTAAGCATTTTTATTATTAGCAAACCGTTTAATAATTCCATCCGCTTTTATCTTCGTTGTTAATTGAGATATTGGAATGAAAACTTTTTTGTTTAAAAGCTTGGAACAAATACTGTCATATACTGGATTCAATTGGTGTGTGACGTCATGGCTTACTTCTGATTTTTCGGAAATAACAGAAAATCTCAATTTATTTTTAATTTTTAAGTAGAAACCCCCTTTTTTTATTGAAAATTTGAATTTCGGGAACATTTATGGAAAAGAATCATGTGTTGAAAATTTTCTGTCAACTGTCAAAATGACCATCATATTGGAAAATATATTTTTTTAATATGTTACAGAAAATTTTCAATACAACCCCAAAAATGACCCAAAAATTTAAATTTTCAATAAAAAAATTGGTTTTCATTTAAAAATAAAAAATAAATTGCGATTTTCTGTTATTTCTGGAAAAGCTGTAAGTAAGCCATGACGTCACAGAAAAATTAAATCCATCATAAGAAAATTTTCTTTTATTTTTCATTTCCTATGTTTTCCAACAAATAAACATTCTAAAATTTTTTCAAAATTTTGCCCCCCCCCTATGGAATTGTGTAACGACGCCCATGATGTTAACTGGAAATCCTACATACTGGCCTACAGATTTGAACAAAATTTCCAAATCAAGAATATCGCCTCAAATTATATGCACATAGAAAAATTATTTGACATGAACTCAGATTATTCTCCCATACTTTTTACATTAAGAATTACTGTAATCAAAAAAGAAAATTTACTTAAATTAGTCAACAAAGGCACAAATCAACGTATAAGAACTAATTGTTCTCTCGATTCCATTAAGAACTGAGGAACAATTAGAACAAGAAGTTGAACTTTTTGTCAAAAATATTTAACAAGCATCATGGGAAGACACTTCTGAGATTAAATGCAGAGTGCAAGGTAATAATTACCCAGAAGAAATCAGAAATCTTATCTCAGAAAAAGGACTATTAGATGAAAATTGCAACAGTCTAGATCACCAGATAATCAAACAACTTTAAACAACGCAACGCCACACCCAACAGCTATATCGTGAAATACGGCGCATTAAAAATGAGTCGATTGGCGAATACTTAAGTGAATTAACTAACGACAAGAGTACCGACTATTTACTCTGGAAAGCTCCCAAACGATTAAAAAGCCCTACTATACATAACCCACCAATCAGAAGTAGAGATTGAAGCTGGGCCCAAAACAATTTGCAAAAAGCAAATAGACTTGTGGAACATTTAAAGAGTACCTTTCACCCAATAACAGTGAATATTTTCATGACTGGATGGAATTAGCACAAGAAGACAGTCGTTAAACCTACCTCTCCAAAAGAAGTTTACATGGAAATCGAAAAAAAAAAAACCTGGATTTGACCTCAAATTTTGAAAATGCTTCCACGGAAAATTATAATCAAAATAGTCAATCTCATCAATGCGTTGTTACCTGTTATCTCGAAACTCTATGAAAAATTGCTTCTTAAAAGATTAAAACGTATAATAAAAGAAAATTACCTAATACTCTCCCACCATTTTGACTTCAGAGAAAAACACTCGGCTATCAACCAAGTTCATAGAATCACAGATATTATCAAAAAGTCCCTTGAAGAAAAAAAGTTTGCTTCACCGTCTTTCTGGATGTGGCTCAGGATTTCGATAAAGTATGGCGTGAGGCCTGATTCAAAAATTAAACATGTTTCTCTATACTCTAAACTATTAAAATTCTATTTTTCAGAATGATATCTTAGAATTAAAAAAGAAGAAGACTATTCCGACGTAAGATAAATTAAGGGAGGAGGACCTCAAGATAGTGTACTAGGCCCAGTACTTTACTTGTTTTTTACCAGGGATATTCCTAATCTTGAGCCCAATACTATCGCAACATTTGCTGATGATACCACAATCCTTGCTGTTGGAAAAAATCACGAAGACCCTAATAGAAAATTGCAAAAATTTATTCGCAATTCAAACTAAGTGACACGCCCTCTGGAGCAAATTTATAGAAAGTAGAATATCGTTCAGTGTTGCCAGAAGTAGCAAAATTTTGCTACGTCGTCAGATTTTAGCTCTTGAAGAAAGAGATAAGATCTTTTATTTAAAAATCATATTATTTTAGGATTTTTTACAAAACCGATTTATTATATTGATTTTTTTAAATTTCAGTTTATTTATTAATTTTGTTTTAAAATTAGTTCATTTAGCAACATTGGCGTTCGTGTTAATTGTTTACATTTTAATTTGTATCAATTACAATTCGAGTTTTTTCTTACTTTTTAGCTTTAAATTTGTTTATTTATAGTACGTGATAGTGTTTAAATTAAAAATGAAATTTTCGAAAAAGTCCCTAGCAAATTGCAATCTATATGGTTTTAATGTCAAAATCAAAACTGAAGTATTTATTATTTTCCCAGTGCAAGTCGTAAAATTTTGTTTCTTTCAATAAATGGATATCTACAAATTTACAATATTGAAATTTTGCAAAACTTTGTTTAGAGTCAAACTGTAATCTGATTTGTGACGGTTTTATTACAATTTACATATATATAAAGTACTACACAATTCACTTCAAAATATAAGAATAAGGATAATATGATTTTTAAATAAGTTCATCAATAATAAACGTTTGGTACCTGAAATGTCCTTTAAACCCCATAATAAAACATGTCCTGAGTTTAGTAAATACATATTTCTAGATGTTCTTCTAGCAACAATTGGTGAATATTTCCAACAAATTAAGTCATACACATGATAAATATATTTATGACGAAAGCACGAGAAAAAACTTAAATTAGCACTAAATGAAACTCAAAAACACTTTTACAATGAGAATATTATCTAAAAACTGTTAAAAAAACCATAAATATAAAATCCGCCCACAGCAAACACGTAAATAAACAAAAATCGTACTTATAGGTGACAAATGACAGGCGCGCCAAAAATTAATTTTAATCGCGAATAGACCAGATTAACACCTCGACGAAAAAATGGCGAATAAAATTAAACGAAGGCAAATCTATATCAACTTCATCAATAAACAAATGAACAAAATATATTCTTATTAGAATTAACGTCACTCGGATCCCTTTTGTCAATACAGCTAAATATCTGGGTATGACACTTAATGCTAGACTTCGTTGGAAAGTCCATATTAAAAAGTAACGCAAGATCTTGGTATAAAATACAAAGGAATGTATTGGTTGCTAGGAAAAAGTATCAAATTATCCACATACAACAAACTGCTTCTTTACAGGTAGATATTAAAACCCGTATGGACGTATAGTATCCAGATTTGGGGCTGTGCTAGTAAGAGTGACATCCAAGTTATTCAACGTTTCTAGAATAAAGTATTAAGGAATATCTTCGCTAAACCAGGGTAATGCCGCAATACAGATCTTCATAGGGATTTTAAAGTGGAGACTGTTGAAAATACAATACAAAAACTTGTCAGTAGTCATTAACAACGACTGCTCTAACATGGAAACGTTGAGGTTCTCCAGCTCCTCAACAATGCCAATCTAATAAGAAGGCCTTTGAGTTAGTTCAATGATGTTAGATAAAAGCAGAGAATAGTGCGGTTTAGTATTATACATTAACGGTAGTGTAACTAAATAATTAAACTAGTAAGTAGAATCTTAGTTTATGAAGTTTTTCATCCCTAGATAAGTTAAGTTAGAATTAAATTTCTAATTTATCTTAATGATCAGGGGCCCTATTCTCGAATGTCTTATCCAAATGAATCGGTGAGTACATGTCCAAAATCAGTCTTCCGAGAAAAACAATAAAAACTTTCTAACGTTGAAACTACTTGACATAGACCATTTCCATGCATAGAAAAGTTTTAGATCTCGTGGTTTGCAATCTATTTTTAATGGTAGTTTTTCAGAAAATAAAATGGACTACCAATGACAGATACAAATGGAATATGGACTTGTACGGTTTTTGACCTCAACCCTGTATATAAAAAGAAACGGGTGAAATTTTAGTTAAAAAGTAGGAAAGATATAATATCAAAACTGTTATCTCAGTCATCTAATCCTCATTTTTAGCATTTGTGGTTTTCCAACAGACTATGGGTGAGACTAAAAAAGCTCTGTAAATCGTACTTGCATCTGAAACTATCAGATGCAATCGCAAAAGCGAAACGTGTTTTCACTTTTTGCGTCAGTAAATTATTTTTAACTTTACTGGAGGTTGGAACATCCTGCAAACTTGCGGAATGTCAATTTTTTCTTTATTTATTTTTTTAATATACTTTAAGTTTTCTATTGCTATTGATTGACCATAGTTTGTGATGTCCGGTTAACGCAGTTTTTAAACATAATAATGGATTAGGGTTTTATTGTTGTTAGGGGGTAATAAACCACAATAAATATGGCAGATTTGCAGATGGTTTTTGGAATACGAAAAATTGATACTTGCATCTTACATCTGTAAGTTCGTCATATTTGCAGATCTGTAAAGTTGTAGGCTTGCTTTTTCTCTAATCTCGCCCTATAGTAATTGACCATTATTTTGTTGTTGAGATGAAAAACCGTAAAAGTCGCAGATATGTACGGTTTTCCTCCTAATTTCACGGGTGTAATCAGCAGTACTATGTTAACGGTTAGGTATCTAGTACGGTTTTAAAGCTCAATTGATGAAAAGACAAATTTTACACGAAATGGCTCTTACTTTAAAATGTCAAATTTTGGACTTGTACGGTTTTTGAACCACTGATCTGTTGACAGATCAGTGTTTTGAACTCACCGATTCAAATGTCACACGTGACATAGATGAAATATCGAATAGGAACGCAAAAACGTATTCTTGAATGGCGAATTCGACATTTGTTGTTAGAGATAAAGTCGAGTGTTATTCAACAACCTTTCATTTTTGTTAGGGAAAATCGAATTTTCTGTGTTATCCCCACGAGACATTCGTAAATTTCCTTTCATTCTACTGAAAATCGATGTACTTTTCAACCCTGTTCGAGGCTTGTTTTCGAAAATGGGACACCTAAACCTGTCACTATTTGACGGTATAACTCTCTAATTACCTAGTATTTATCAAAAAAATATGTGTTTGGGATATATTTGCAGTAATATTTTGTATTACTAGCAGATCCATCAGGTAATTGTGTGCTTAATATTCTCGTTTTGTATGTTTCTATCCAATGTTGCCAGATGTTACATTCGCCAAATATTTCACTGATTTTAAAATGTCGATCGACATTTTGATAGACATTAGTAGTAGACATGACGAATGCGACATTTTAAGAGACATTCGAGAATAGGGCCCTAAGATTTTAATAATCGTAAATGCTTCTTTACTTGGGGCATTTATTAAAAAAAAAAACTATAAACATTTTGGGTGCTATGATTGAACGTTTACGTTATCCGTAACGTACATGTTAGGCCGAGTTTTAACAGTAATGAGGCAAAATCGTATGATGGAAAACTTTCTCCAATACATTACTGGTATTTTCCGCCTGTTATGTTCTAATTTAATAGTTTATCATCATACGAACTTGCCTCATTACTGTTTAAACTCAGTCTAACATGTACGTTACGAATAACGTAAACGTTCAATCATAGGACCCATTAAGGTATGTTTAAGAATATTAAACTGCTATTTGGAAATTTCAAATAAACCTTTAAATATCTACGTTTTATTAGCTCTATTAAAAGATTTGTTTTCGTCGAATTTCGCATTAGGTTAATGTGGTATAGTTTATATCTGCTTCTTAATACTATTATTCCACAATTATTCGAGGTTTTAATAATTTTAAATTGTTAAAAGAACCCTTAACCTTTAAGTATTCATATTCTGAGTGAAAAATAATGACAATGACTTATATTAATACTACTGTCTAGTTTTAACTACTTCCTTTATGGACGTACGTTCGCGGATAAATTTCAACTTTCACTTAATTATGTTGATTAATGATTATACGCAGACTAGGAAGTTTTATTTCCAGATTAGTGTTTAAATAGATGTTCATTTAATTACGCTGCTTGATCCCAATTCTATAAATTAGTTATGGCACTGATGCTGAATCTACTAATATTAAATCGTTTTGTTATGATAATATCACTTAAAAAATAGTATAATATAAAAAAATAAATTCATAGGAGTAAAAAATAAACTTTTTGTTGAGCTTTCTACATCGAGTAACACGTTCCATTTTAAGATTAGATTTCGTTAGGAGAGTGGTCCATGTGGCCTCTTCATCTTTTCAATCTATTATCCTTTAATCGTTGTTTAGGTTTATCTAGTCTAGTTTGGTATTTTGAAGTAAACTCCATATACTAGTAGTAGTTCTCCGGGATAGCTAGTTGCTCTTGGTTTTTCTTCTACAAGTGTAAGGAGTCTCAGTTTTGATAGACCTTCGCAGTAGCACAATACGTGTACTGTAGTTTCCTCCTCTTTTTGACAGAATCGGCACAAGGTCTCTTCTGCCACAAACCGATATTATACATTATGGTTGTTAAGCCTACAATGTCCTGTTAATAGGCCTACTAGTACTCTAGTATTTTGCCTATTATGGGTTAGTAGATGCTCGGTGAATTTTGACGATGGTCCTGGTGAATTTTTCTATCCTTCCTAAGATATTTTTAACATGTTCTAAGAGCTGCCTTTATGTCTGTGGCCTGGTACCCAGGCTAAGGATAGTCTCTGATTTGACTAGCCAGCTTTGTTAGGGCTTTCAAACAGTCCCATACAAGCTTTGAGTGTACGTGCATGTAACTAAGTGAATTTAAAGTCACTTGACTATCTGAGTATATGACAATGGTTTTTCCATTTACCTTATGTCTTAATATTGTCACGAATTGCATATAAAAATAATTAGATTTTTATTAAAGATAAAATAAAGTACTTTCCAAAAATATATTTCAACTCAAATTTTATTAAAGCCATTTCCAAAAATATAATTTTATTTCAATCTTTTTAATTTCAATTCAATTCCAATTTGTGTTTAATATAACATTTAAAGTTATGTAAAACAATAACAATCTTTTCGTCTAGTAATTAAAAACTTTATTTTATGTTGAAAGTAAACAATGCACTCAATTCGGTTATGCTGATTCTACAATTTCAAAACAATGTTGGGGTCAGCTAGCCAAATTGACAAAACAAAAAATAACAACATTTTTGGCACAACCGAGGCTATAAGTTCTTCGGCTGTGACATAAATCGGCAGTAGGTAATACTCTGCTGTATTACAGTAATAAAAATAAAAATAAAAAATAAAGTCGTGACATTCCAGCTTGCTGCTATATATTGTATATTTGGGGTGTATTATAACATCGAGGATTTCTGGGTAGTTTGGGGGATTTTAGTTTGTATTCATTAAAGATTTGTAGTTTTTTATGCTGTGACTTTTATTCCTTCCTCAGTAGCGTAAAGCCAAGCCAAACAGTAAATCATAAGAAAGGTTCTCCAGTGAGTATTTTCGGGTGGCGCAAAGATCTTCCTCGACTGGAAGATCGTTTGGGCGATCCGAAATACGCAGTGGCGTACCCCACGATTAATTGGTTTGCCTAACAAACCACTTAACGTGACAATATCTCTTTTGTGCAATGATGTTTTGTAGCTATTTCTACCTTGAATACTATGGCATGTTTTCCTTAGCGCAGTGATATTCCTGTCTTGATCTTCCAATAATTTAAGGGGGTTTTATTATAAAATTTTGCAATTTGGGTCCTCTCTGTCGAGATAATCCAGTAACTGAAGGGTCAAACCTGTAGAAAATTCGCTGATGAGTTTCCACATAGCGCAATTTGTAGGTCATCGCAGGTGTTTTTAAACGAGAATATCCTTAACGCGTTCTTGGTACCGGAAGGGGCTGAAAATGGACCCCTAAAACCTGGAAAATGGGTTTCCCGCTAATAGCGGACTGAATATGCCAATAAGCGAATTTTTATTCAGACAAAAAATGAAGATCAGCCCATTATTTACAAAAATGGCCCTTATTATTTTCTTCGAAAATTCAATAGTTTTCGAGATAATGTCACTCAACAGTCCCCTCATTTCAGCTGCTGCTCTACCTGCAGGAATTCCGCTTTCTATGAATTAACGTATAAGCGGGCGGACGAATTGTTCCATATCTTGGGAAAAAATTTATATTTTTGGATGACTCAAAGTTCATCGCAATGGGAAAACCCGTAGCTACAATTCCATGTAACTTGAAGTTAGTTCGTATTTGCCAAAAATATTTAAAAAAGCGGTCAAAGTTTTTTTCAACAATAGTCATTTATTCTAATTTTGCCTTTATAATGGGACCTTGGGGGATCTTGAATGATCTTAGAAATTTTTTGGTAATACTTTTCTTGCGTTTTAATACAAAATTGATTTGTTTATTTACATTTTTTAGCCGATTTCGGAGTTCCATAGAATCTTCGGAACAAGCGGGAATTATAATCTTATGATCCGTTATATTGATTTCCAAAGCACATCATTTTAAAGCATAGATGGTCTACTTTTCGAATATATTTTTTTTATTTTTAATAGAGTAATAATTTTCAAGAAATGAGGAAAATTGTTCACATGAGTTTAACCATTTCTTGTTCACCGCGCGCTCTTTATTTTTTTGAGGATTAATAACTAGATCAAAGTAAAGCTTATATTCTGACCTTTCCATTGATATAAGTCAATCCCCATATTTGTTCTTGGTTCTAAAAAGGTTGTTACAATTATATACTTTATTTTTACGCTCCCCCTCTGAGATCCATGATATTGTTAATATTGTATATAACCTAACCTCGTGTACCCACGCGGCGATAGTAGTTGTCTGCATGTGTTTGTATACAGTATGTCGCTAATGTATGGAATAAATTCATTATAATGGAAGTAGCTGGTTTTTCGAAAAAATGCTCGGACAGGTCAATTTTGTTTACTTAAAGCGCAATTTTTTAAATAAAATTCAATTTTCCCCCACTTCCCATTTTTGGGCAGTGACGTCATTGACAATTTTTTTAAATAGCAACCCCAATTTTTTTTTCTTGATTTTGATAGATCTTGCAATTTCCTACTTGGAAACGTAATATTTGAAATATCTGACATAACAATTTTTTTTGAAAAAAAGTCATTTCAAGATCAGATACATAAATTTTATGTTATTTTGAAACACAATAAATTAATAAAAAATAATTATTTGTAATTAAGTGCTTAATTTAAAAAAAAATATTAATAATAATAATAATAATAAAACGAATTTAATGACAATTTCACAAATTCTTTTTATTAATATTTTTTTTATTATTATTTTGTTAGATTAAGCATTTAATTACAAATAATTATCTGTTATTAATTAATTGTGTTTCAAAATAACATAAAATTTATGTATCTGATCTTGAAATGACTTTTTTTCAAAAAAAATTGTTATGTCAGATATTTCAAATATCATGTTTCCGAGTAGGAAATTGCAAGATCTATCAAAATCAAGAAAAAAAAATTGGGATTGCGATTTAAAAAAATTGTCAATGACGTCACTGCCCAAAAATGGGAAGTGGGGGAAAATTGAATTTTATTTAAAAAATTGCGCTTTAAGTAAACAAAATTGACCTGTCCGAGCATTTTTTCGAAAAACCAGCTACTTCCATTATAATGAATTTATTCCATACATTAGCGACATACTGTATAATCTGTTTTGGAATCGTCGGCTTGACCGGATTATTGATGTACTGATGATATTTTTTCATTATTTATTTTGAATTATTTATTTAAAATAAAAAAAAATATTTTTCATTAAATTATTACAGTTATAAATAAAGAAGAAGTGTCAAATTTCCACTTTGTTTTTGTCTACGAGAAAGAATATTCAAGGATTTTTTTGTTGGAAGAAGAAAATAAGGTTTGTTTTATTTTGCCTCAACTTTAAAAACTTGGTGTAATTGTTCTTACGGTTGGATCATCTATTTTTTAGTAGCTCTTAGTGTTGTTGAAATGGAAGCGGATTCCGTTCCAGAATGCTTTCTTTGTAAGGAGAATGTTGTGGAGTTGTGTTGTGGTTCGTGTCGGTTGACACAATGTTCAAATTATAAAAGAAATTAAGGTATATTCCCGGAAGAATTAGAGGAGGAAGTAGAAATAGAGGTGGAAAAAGAGACAGAAGGGTTGCAAAGCGAGGAGGCAGAAATACAGCTGGAGGAAGGGAGAGAAAGGACGAGAGGGGAAAGGATAGAAACGGAGCAAAAGGGAGTAGGCGACGAGAATACCGTTGACGATGAAGAATATGTGATTCTGATGACTTGGAGTGGTTGACCACACCCTAAAGGTTGTTATGTATGTTTTATATCCAACCAATTCTTTCAAATAAATGTAATTTTTCAAAGACTTGCGTATTTTTTCCGAAATCCTGCACCCATATTATTCCGAAAAAAGTTTGCAAAAATTCGTAAAAAAGCGAAAAATGTTTAGAATGGTTGTGTGGTGAATATTCACCACGCTCTAAAAGTTGTCATTTGCTTTTAGCCATAACAACGGGATTCAAGACCTTGGCACAAGGAAAAATACATTTTTGCAATTTTCTGGTAAATTTGCAACTCAAATTGCACAGAACATTCGCTAATGCAATTATTAAGAGCCCAAACGCTACTTTGTAAAAAAAAATCAGGTGAAATCTGTCAGTAATTGTCGAATAATCGATTATTTCCGAGATTTTTATTTACGGACTCCGTAATTTAGCGAGAAGAGCAAAGGTGTTGGCGCCATCTGAAATTGGTCTCTAAAGTCCAAAAGATGAAGACCAATGCATTTCCTACCCCATCGAGCGGAAATTCGGCAAGAAACTACCATATCTATTCAATATGAAAATGATGGATTTTTCGAAGTCTGATTTTGCAAAAAATATTGGCATTGCGAAAAAATTGGTAGGGATCATTTTTGTAGAGAATGAGCTGATCTTCATTTTTTGTCTGAACAAAAATTCTCTAATTGGCATATTTAGCCAGATATTAGCGGGAAACCTGTTTTTCAGAGTTTAGGGTCCATTTTCAGCCCCTTCCGGTACCAAGAACGCGTTAAGGATTTTTTAATTTAAAAACACCTGCGATGACCTACAAATTGAGCTACGTGGGAATTCATCAGCAATTTTTTACAGCTTTTGATCTTTTCAGTCCTTCATTTACTGGACTAAGATACTTAAGTCTCAAAATGGTGAAAAAATAAGTGTATATATTTTTTTCTTGAAAGCAGTTAGATATAGAAATTGTAATTTTGGTACACATTATCCGATGATCGAACGCTACTGAGGAACGGTGCTTCTTCTTTCCCACATGTTTCTGTGGGGTAGATATTAGAAACCTTTCTTTTTATTTCTTTCAGAACTATTTTCTTTAAACAACATACTAAACGTAATTTAGAAATTTTTCACTGTTGCATTTGTTTATTATATTCAACACTTTACGTAAAAAAAATACAAATAATTTTTCTTAATATTTGACTAAAATTTTCGACATCGGCTACTAGAAAGCTTATTAGGCGGCCATTATTTAAGGCATCGTTTGTTTTATGTAAATTGCGTCAAACCGTTTTTAATTAAAAAATTAAAACCTCCTTTTTCGCCATGTTGAGACTAAAATGGTTGGTAGAACACCCTGTTAAAATAATGGACCATCATTACGAAACCCTGTATAACAAATAATTTCTGCATAGTGAAATAAGAAACAGAATGCCCTAAAGTAAAAAAAAATAAAGGCAGGAGAACCGCAAGGGAAAGTAATCTTATATTCATTCTATACATATGATACTGCAGATATAAAATTCGTAAAAACCTCTACATTTGCAGAAGACACTCAAAAGTTATAAAGTGTCACTAATAAATTCAACGAATGAACCAAAAAAATGGACAATATAACTTAATGAAGAAAAGTCGGTAAACGTTCATTTTACAAATAAAACTAGAAAAAGGAATAATTCTAGATGCCAAACTGGAATGAAAGGAGTGCGTGAAAAGAAAAGGAACTATTTATGTATTAAGAGCGAAAAATGATATTTTGCCGCTTGTGACAGAAAGTTGCCCGTGAGACGCGTAGCTTCCGTACTTGGAAATTAACATTTAGAACGCCTATAATCTGGCGCAAAATCTGTCTAGTTATAGTCAAGTATTTTTTTGCTGTAGTGTTGTCAGGATAAATTAAAAGGTCCCTGGCAACTATGAAGTTTTTCGTTTTATCCCATATTTCCTTGAATTTCACAAGGGAATGTTCTTTAATTAGGTCTGGTACTGCCGATTTTGTCAGGCCAATAGAAGAGCAGGTTTAAACAGTATTTGGTTGGCTGCCTTCTTGGTCAGTGAATCAGCAAGACGGTTTCCTTTCGATGTGGCGTGACCTTCAATCCATCTTAAAATGACCACTTTGTTGATGGATACTTCGGCCAAAGCTTCGTGCCATTCTAGTACTAACCCTGAGTAAATTCGTGGTCTGTTCAGGGTGGGTAGTGCTTGCCTGCTATTTATATAGATAAGCATGTTCCTTCCAGTGATATTTTTTCTGGTGATTTCTTCTGCTGTTATGAGAATTCCTCTAAGCTCTTTTTAAACTACACTGACACTTGCTTACAGCCCATTTTATGTTTAGGTTTGTTTTAGTTTGTGAATAGCTGTCAATTTTTAGATTTTCGATATCCACACAAATACACTGTAAGCTTAGGTCTTATGATGGCCGAGCAAGTCCATGCGACGACTCTATGGGAGAAAACCCAGGTGTGCCCCACGGTTCGGCGGCATTGTTCGTGAGCAATATATGTTCTTTAGACTCTGTTTTCTAATATGAGTTCTATGTTAACTTGCTGTCAAAGGTGAGACCTAGGCAATTCACTTCTGTTTACTTTTGTGTTTGGGATTTCTGGAGGCTTTAATTCCATTTTCGTCCTTTTTCTTGTGAAAATGACAATTTCTGTGTTTTTAGGAATGATAGACACTGAATGGTCCTTACACTACTTATGAGCTTATAATTTTTTATATTTCGTCAAGAATGTCACATAAATGAAGGTTATAGAATTGCGGAAGGATGATACGTGTTAGGTAAAAGGTAGTATGTAGTATGGAGTAAGCAGTACATCCTGAAAATAGATAACTTGCACTAGAGAAATGAATTGCAACCTTCACTCGAAGTGAAAATGAAAATGGTAACGCCATCTGACATTTGCACCTATGAGCGACCATTTGTCTTCGAAAAACACCTTTGCCTAATACTGCAACAGGTATTGAATTATATCCAAAGATAGCATTACCATTTTTACTGTTTGACTACTTATATTCTTTCGTAACCACAATTAATCTATACTAGTGAATTTGACGCTTCTGATAATTTCATGGGAGACTGGAATTAAGAATCAATTTGTTTCTTACTAATAAGGACGAAACCGGCCCAAGAATGATGTTTTTCTTAGTAATCAAAATCAAAGATCGAGTGTTAAAATGAAATTTCTATCTCTGCTGTCTTTTTGTCCTATTCTTATGAAATAATTCATAATATTTAATGAATTATTGTACTATTTTATGTTCAGTTGTAAACAAGATACAATAGGTGTAGCCTCAAAATTATAAGAAACGATTAGAGAAAGGTATAGGATATTTTATATAAACAAATGTGGGTAGAATTGACCACAGAAGTCAGAAATTATGAAATATTTAGGGTCTTATTTAAAATTACAAAATTCATATTTACAGTTCTACATACGCTCATCACACAGCTCATATATCATTATAGCTCCTATCGTAACTTCATTTCAATCCAACAATTATTATAAAAGTTATAACTGGTCTAATAAAGCTGGGATATCCTGTATATAGTATATTATATGTAGTAAATTTACAACAGATTCATTTTTACTTTTCTGTCCCCTGAATATGTTTTGTCCATTTTCGCGATAATGTGTGTGTCTGTGTGTCTTCATCTACGATAACTCAAAAACAATTAAAAAGAAAAACACCAATCTTTAAATCTTAAGTTTTAATCTATCCTGCGGTAATAAGGTTAGATTTTGGGCATAATCGGAATATATTAAGGAAGGGACACCTATAAAAAGTCTTTTTTTTTTACCAAAAAGTATATTTTTACTATTTATGATTAGGGAATAAAATCCTTTATAACGAGTTATTTGTGACGTCATTTTCTATAATTTTTGTAATTTTCTAAAATGAACCGTAATGCAGTGTTTCTCAACCGCCATCGCCGGTCCGTGGCCCGATCCCAATCCGCAGGGAATATTTGCCGGACCGCGAAAAATCCACTAGTAGTTGTTTAGTAAAATCCACCGGAAAAAATTCACGATTTATACGAAATCCAGATATATTCTCACAGATAAACGGACTAAATGTGTCTTCAAAGTAAGAACAATACGGTTTTCAACTTCTACAATAAGATGGTTGCTTTAAAGAAGAAATTAAATATCTGTTACACACGTACCTTAAATCATAAGATAATGTTCGATATATTTCACTACATTGGTTTGAGTGAAAATTCATGCTCTCTTTTTAAAGTCCTATCTTACGAATAGAGTTGCAGCAAGTAACTGTTGAGGATAAATTATCTGTTGAAATTGACATTCAGCAGGCTGTGCCCCATGGAAGCATATTAGGTCCACTGTTTTTTACTTTGTACACTTCGTATTTTTATAACTATCTAAATACTGTAAATATCATCTGTACGCAGACGACACCCAAATTTATTATTGTTTCAGAACATCCAGAATTTGCGACACCGTTAACAATATTAATACTGATCTAGCCACAATTGTGTCACTATCGGACAAGCACCATCTTAAAATTAATCCAAAAAAATCGAATGTCGTCTTATTTTGCAATAATCTTCAAAGGTCAAGTGTCTTGCCCAATCTTAAAATTGAACTTAATAATCAAACTTTAGAATTTCAAGAATACTGTAAGAATTTGAGTTTAATCATAGACTCCAAATTTCGATTTAATAAACATATTACTGATAAAATAAAAAAGGCTTATTATTCTTTAAAATTAATTTATCCTCACAGATCGGAATTAAATATTGAAACTAAAAAACTACTAACAGATTCTTTAGTTCTGTCCCACTGGTACACGGTCTATGGCCTCTTTCTGTGCCAAATTGATGTAAATAGGGTACAAAAAGTACAAAACAGTTGCCTTATTTGGTATTAGACGTAGAAACAGAATAACCCACAAGTTCAAACAAGTAAAATGGTTAAGTATGTTTAATAGACGGAAACTTCATGCCTTATGTTTCATTACAAAATAGTGAAAAAAAAACTTCACCCTATCTTCTTAACAAAATTAAATTTAGAACTGATGTACATAATTTGAATTTAAGACGGCACCATTATATTACTACACCATCCTATAATAAGGAATTGTTTAAAAGTTAATTCTCTTATCGAGTTGCTTCTGTCAGTTATCTACTCAATATACCTAACTTTAATTTATCCTTCAAAGAATTTAAAAACAAACACAGGAAACAGCTTTTTAATAATCAATATTATACATATTATTATTTTGTTATTGCTATTAAACTGCTCTTCTATGGGGACATTATTACTAATTTAAAATTTATTACACAGCTCTGTATTTCTGTATCTCTTTTTATTATTCTACACTGAGTATTTATCTCTATGCTAATGTTCTTATATTTTTTCTTTTTTCTTAAACTTTGTTTTATACATATATAAGTAGACA
Source organism: Psylliodes chrysocephalus (assembly GCA_927349885.1). NCBI lineage: Eukaryota > Metazoa > Arthropoda > Insecta > Coleoptera > Chrysomelidae > Psylliodes > Psylliodes chrysocephalus. The sequence goes on from OV651817.1 coordinate 65,648,597, forward strand.
TATATATTTTTTAATTAAGCTTAGAATAATTTAATAAAGGGTGTTGTGGAAGAATCGGTCTTAATAATCTTACACCATACCTAATATTTGCCGACTGTTGTTGTTGTTGTTGTTGTTCTTGTTGTTGTTGTAGTGTAAATTTTTGTACTACATATTTTTTTACTGGCAAATAAAATTATTATTATTATTTATTGATAATTACAATAACAGTCTTACTACAATTGAGAAAACAAAAATAATTGAACTATCTTCATATCTAGGACTTAAACTACAGTTAAATTCAGTAAATATATTTTAGATCTGGATAAAGAGTGCAACAGAATATCCCAATCTTAATGCAAAGGCGTTAAAGATTTGATCGTCTTTTTCCTCAATATATCTGTAACAGTAACGTATGAAGGTTAACCTACGGAACTTAGATCTCATTAGGCCCATTATGCATCCTCCTAAGTTGATAGGCACCTCATACCTCGTGAACCAGCCTACAGATTTAAAATAGTTGACAACATCGTCAAGACATGCTTCTTCTATATCGGCTTGTTTTAGCCTAACCAGTCAAAATGCCTGTGATCAGATGCAGACAGGTATCGGTAACTGGTATATATTCCGAAATGAAACTATGTTTTAGTTTCAAAGAATGGACACGCGTGGCGCTGTTACACACAATTTACAGAAATCCACAATTATTGATGGTGGAAAGAGTGGAAGTTGGGGGAGGAGTGTCATTTGTCATTGGCATCCATTGCCAGAATTTATTGTGATTAATATCATAATATTGTCAATAATTATTGTTTAATAATTCATATTTGGGAGTTTTCTGGATCCTGGATGAATAAATAGTAAGTATTTTGTAAATTATTGTTTATTGTATTGTCAACTTGGTCTTGTATAATTGTGTTTTAATTTTCAATTTGTTTATATGATCTTGCTGACGATTGTGAGCTTATTTTAAATTAGTGTGGTGATTTTTTGTTTAAAAGTTGAAATATATCGTATTGTTTTGTAAACACTCTGAAAAATAATCGTTTTCCCAGAATCGATCCTAATAATGATTTATTTCAAATTTGGGTATTGGTTGTTCGCAGTCCGTTTCTCAATAATAAAACAGCATAACAAATTCGTAAAAAACTATTTAGTATGTGATAAACATTTTAAAAACAAATTTATAGTTCCTGAAACTTACAGAGGTCTAACTGTTGAAGCATATCCAACATTATTCCTCTTAGAATCGGAAATTATGTATCTTGATCATGTACCAGATGAATTTCCTTCAACTTCGAATGATATACATTTTGAGCATGTTAATCAAAACAATTTGGTAATATACTCTAAGGCTTCAACTAGTCGTGAAGGTTTGAAACAATCTACCGAAGAATCTACTTTTACTGTTTGTAAGATTTGCATTTTTCTTTCAATTAAGTGTGCGATCATGGTTTTGTTTTTTATTCTCTTGGTAATGCTTACTATGTTTTTAAGGCCCAAGTACCTTGTCCTTTATATCTTTTGTTTTAAATTTATAAAATACAGTTTATCAAATTTCTAGAGGTGTTCGACGCCCAGACAGAGAACGCGCTACGTGTGACTAAGATAGCTATTGTACAGTCTGCTAAACAAATTTTAAATAGTTTTTAATATTTTTAGGTAATTAAATTTTAAAAGTGTGGAATAGTTTAGGGATTAAATTGGTCTGATTGGACTTTCTTAGAACGTTTTTAAAAGCAGCTAAAGATAGTATGTAGAATTGAAAATAATTATTATGCCATAAAAGGTGTTTTGGAATTCCTTCAACCTTTTGAAATTGAGTCAGAAAATATAAATTTTATAGGATAGCGGAAAATACCTATAATTTTTTTGTAGGCCTTTGTAAATCGTGGATATAGTTTATATTTTATTTCTACCTTATTAAGGAAAATGGTACGTACCTATTATTAATAACGGTTGTTTCTGAAACATTACTAAAATTTTCGAAATTTTGTTTTTCTACAAAATAATAAACTATACTATTCAGAAAAAAATTTATTTCTCTTATAATTTTATAAAAAATAACAGGGGAATATTTACATTTCTTGATCTATTAAACAAAACGATAAATTATCTCGACGAACGACACCATGTTCTAGTACATTTTTGTTGGTGGTTTCATGGGTTTCATATCAATTTTTTGTAATTGTAGTTTACACGTACATATACCTCTTAACACTTGTTTGCTTTACTAAAAAAGTGTGTTGTTGTGATTTACGTCGAAATAAGTCAAAAACAACTTGAAACCCCATATAAAATCAAAAAGGAGAAACGGAAAAAAATTGAGCCTGTAAATGAACACAACTCAGAAACAAACATAGCTATCTAATAATAAAAAAATAAAATTTGATTCTTGTGCAGCTTCATCTATATCATTAACTGTTTTTGGTTTTTTAATGGTTTTTCTTGGTGATGAAAATTCCGATATCTCACGGTTATCGATTCTTTTTTTCTCTCCAGAAATGCGGACGACAGTGTTTTTAGATACTTCTGTGGCTGCAGCAACACGATCATTTACATTTTTAAATGGTATTGAAGGTGAATTAAAGTTTCCTTCTCTTTTCATAAACTCTATAACATTGGCTATTATTTCGCGAGATTGACTGTTAATCACGCGGCCTCTTAATTTGCTAGTAAACTGGAGTATGGATACTTAGGTTCTATTAAACTGTAATGAGCAAAAAACACAAACGAAAATAAAAGAAATGTTTTAGCGAAATTTACATCTGACATTTACGTCTGAATGAAATAGTGAAATACTTGATGCGCAGAGTGTACTTTCATTGCGTAAATCCGTCGGGATGCCTGTCAGTAGTGCTTTCTCTGTCTAGCCGTCGAAAGCCTCTAGAAATTTGATGAACTGTAAGGAGGGTTTTTTTTGGTAGTTTATATCTGGCATCACAGGTTTTGATCCAAAATAACCAAGTTATTGGACAAGATACAATATTTTACAGTGCAAACTCAAATCACATCCATGCCCAACTCACCTAGAAACCATACCTAATATTCATTTTTCAAATAGAACTACCATTTTTTTAATTATTGATAAAATTTTTCACCTTCATACTTGCTCTTTTTAGGTTTAATTCTTAAAATTGTAAAAAATTATTATAGGAATTATTTTATTGGATAACACCCAAACTTGCCTAACACATTTGATTTTTAGATTGATTTAATTCAGATTGTTACTTATACTGTTTTTATAATTTGTTCTAGTGCAAACTTTCTTCAAACCGTTTGGAGTGGAAGAATTGCATCGTGGAAGAATTCCATCGTGGAAGCCGAAACAGCCTAATCGGGGAAGTTATAGTTACTTTACCTTTTTGTATTTATGCCTCACTTTCCCTGTTGCCTAACACATTTGACTTTTACATTGATTTAATTCAGATTATTACTTATACTGTTTTTTATTTGTTCTAGTAGTTACACACTTTTTCAAGCTGTTTGGAGTGGCAGTATTGCATCGTTGAAGACAAAACAGCCTAGTCAGGGAAGTAATAGTCACTGTACTTTTTTGTATGCACGCCTCACTTTCCTTGTTGCCTAACACACTTGATTTTTATATTGTTTTGATTCAGATTGTTACTTTTACTGTTTTTTTTATTTGTTCTAGTACACACTTTCTTCAAGCCGTTTGGAGTGGCAGCATTGCATTGTGGAAGACAAAACAGACTAGTCAAGGAAGTAATAGTCACTGTACTTTTTTTATTCATGCCACACTTTCTGTGGTCCCCAACAGATTTGAAGGGTTCAGGAAAAAAGGAGCCAAGTCACAATTATCAAAATGGAAAGCAAATTTAAATTTAGACTGACTAAATACAATAGTATATTACATTACGAGTGTGGAAAGTGACATTTTTCACACGAGTGGGAAATATTGTCGCACGAGGCGTAAGCCGAGTGCGACTATCACACGAGTGGGGAAAATCACTTTTCACACAAGTGATGTACAATATTTTTCCTACGACCACAAAATAATTTCATCAAAAAATGTAAAACCAGATTATTATAATAATTAAAATGTATTTAAAAAAATAATCAACAATAATCGTATTTATTAAATTTTCATAATTTCTAAACAAATAAAAAAAAAAATAAAAAAAAAAATCTGGCACAGCCAGGATTCGATCGCGGTCGTTGGACGGTCTCAAATTGCAAAGTTGATGCTCTAACCAACTGAGCTAACAGGCCTTACGGTAATTGATTGATCTAATCGCTTATGTGTTTAACCAGAATAAAAAGCAAATATATCTTAGTTATTTTAAAATTATTTAAAAAATAATTGTTAAAGATAAATATCTAGGATCTAATTTACAATAATTTAACAATCATATCGATTTTAGTATTAATATGGACATTACATAGATCAAAATAGAAATTATGTGTTTGACATTTTCTGACAGCTACTGCGGAAAGTAGCATATTCTCACTTGGGTGGAAAGTAAATTCTTATTCATACGCGTGTGATATAGGGCACTTTCCATAGGTCTATATAGTGTGATATGTGTCACTTTCCTAAGTGGTCGTAGGAAAACTTTTTATACTTTAAGGTAATTGATTACAAAAAGATGCTAAATCCTTGGACATAATTTTACATTCACTGTTTTGCATTTGCTAGTTTGGCTTATTACATGGAAACATACAGGTATTTTACAAAATAGAGCGGACCAGTTTAATTTTGATAAAAATGTGGCTTAGCCGCTTTTTTCTTCCTGTACCCTTCTTGATTTATAAGTTTATTAATATTTATTTTTTGTTCCAGATAAAACTGTTCAATCTCTGTGGACAATGACTTAACTTTCCAGCTAATTAACATGCTACATTTAATTATTCTATTTGTATGTTTTTTTGTTACAATAAATTAATTTTGTTGATCGTGCTTTTTAATTTTTTGTGTATTAATAAAATTTTGTAGTCAAGTTAGGATTGGTTCATACTACTCATTTTTTGCTTTATTGTAACATATATAATTTTATTGCTACAATAACGTAAAAAAGGAGTTAGTATGAATTTAACTACCACTTCCTTCCAAATAGTTTAAAGAATGGTCACCCGGCGGCTACAATACTGTCTCGAATTTTAACATTGCCGTTTCCATTCTAAAAGTAAGTGATCTGTGGCTGCAGATTCTGTTTAGTCATAGTCAAGTATTTGTTTGCTGTAGTGATATAACTCAAAAGTTCCCTGGCTACTATGCAGCTTCTTGCTTCACCTTATCCTTTCTTAAATGTCATAAGGGAATTTTTTTTTAATTAGGTTTGTCACTACCGATGCTGTAAGTCCAAAAAGTATTTGGTTGCCTGCCTTCTTGGTTAGTTGACCAGCAAGACGGTTACCTTTCGATGTGGCGTGACCTCTGATTCATCTTAAGGTGGCCACATTGTTGATGGATACTTCGACCAGAGCTTCGTGCCATTCTAGTAAATTTGTGATCTGTCCAGGATGGGAAGGGCTTGTCTGCTATCTATATGAACATATTCCTTCCAGTGATATTGTTCCTTGTAACTTCTTTTGCTGCTATGGGAATTCCGTGCGCTCAGTTTGAGTATCAGTTTGAATTACACTGGCTCTATTTCTCATAGCCCATTTTATGTTTAGGTTTAAAGATCTGGAGTATATTCGACATTCTAAGCCATGGTTTGTTTTAGATCCAACCGTTGGTGTAAATATGAAGTTTGTTTTGTTATAACTTTATGTAGCTTATGGAAGATGTATATCTCGGTGGAAGCGTATCGGGCGCTTCCTGCCTAAATCGACGTATCTCCTCACCACATTCTACATCAGATTATATTCCAATTGTGGGGAGTCGTGTCCTTAACTTATTTGTGTGAAACTACTTTTTAGGTTATGACTCTTATTAAGACAAAACATAGAAATCGACTTGTTTGTACGCCTGCTTTACGTGTTGCTGTAACTGGTTTAACGTCTAGGATTGACACTTTTATCAGCAACAGAGACCAGCAGCGATATCATTGATTTTATTTTTTCTTTCTTCTATTTGATAAATTATTTTTTGCTTATTTTGCATCTACCTACGCCCTTCTACTTCATACATTTTAATGGGCTGTTGTCTTTGCTAATATGTTATTTACAAAATATATATCATTCATATTACTTCCAGTGTTTCATTTAAGTTCTAGTAGTTTTATTCTCGATGCAATTTTTTAAGTCCGCGAAAAAGTACTAAAATATTTTATGGGTCCTTAGAGTAAATCCGGTTGAGAAATACTGTCTTAATGGATAAATTTGAGGAAAAGCACAAAATTTAATTTTTAAAATGTTCATTGGCAATAAAGATATGAAAAACTATTTCATTTACATTTTTTCCTGGAAAATAATTATCTTTAATTTATATTTTATTAGATGGGTTGTACTCAAAGCATTTGGTCACTTTCCAGGAAAGTTCTGTGATGGACACATCAGATATTTAATTTATATTTATAAGTATATAAAATGAAATTGACAGCTCTCTTTTAGATAGTTATTAACTCTCAGATAAGCGTTTGATATAAAAATGATTACTTTGTGCTATCAGAATGATCAAATAAGAAAATGTACCTGTCTCATTAGGTGAGAAATTGTAGTTTTGTATTTATAGACAGAACAAATATTTTGCCTTACCACATTACTATTTTTAATACCCTAACAGCTGTAATAAGAATTATATGCAAACAGGAACAAAACAATCATATACAGGGTATTTTTTAAGTTACACTGTATAAACAAACAGTATCCTTCCTGACATTCGTAAAACATAACCACAAATCTGTGAACTCAGCTGTCAAAAGAATCAACAGGATTGCGGTATAAACGGAGCCAGCACGAGGTTAGTACAGTTGTCAGATGAATATTGTAAACTTTCATCGATGAAACTATTAATAAAAAAATAAAATGTACCTTTCGAAGTTCCTGGCGACGAATTATCATTTTCTTTTTTGGAAGTAATGATGGCAATTTCACGACAACAAAAAAGTTCGAAATAGTCAAGACAGACGGTAACTTACGCGAACAATAATCACTGTCTTATAATGTCTAATTAGTTCGAAACGTCGGGTGTGATAGTGTAAACAGCGGGAACATGAAGCAGTCGTATTTGACGTCAATGAAGCCCGTGCACGTGTCGCGACAGCGCCGAAACCACTGACTGAGCGCCGCGGCCGTCGGGACGACGTGAGATGCCCCACCCCCAGCATCGATTGCCGACTTTGTTATCACAAATATTGCTGAGGTGCTCTGCTGATACAGGAGATGGGAAGGAAGGACTTACTGATAACCGACGACTTATCAGTTTGGTCGAAACGTTATTTCTGTATTTGTGGTTGTTAATAAAAAAGACTGATTATCTCCGAAAGTAATTCTGTTTCTTTTAACTCTTTATATATGATAAAAGACAAATTTATTCCCAGTTGAAAAAAATTGCGAAATTTCAAAAATATACTTATTGGGAACTTTAGAAAGTGTATATCACAAAAATCCAAAATATTGAGCAATAGGCTTGTTTTTGGTTGGGAAATTACTCTCCCAAAGAACATATTGGCCTTTTTTTATATGTATGAGTTTACTAAAGGTTACAATTCTTAGACATTTTTCAATATAGTGTAAAAAATACACGAATCAATTTTTTTGTGATAAGAAAAAAAGCTTGAGATTTTATCTCTCTTCTCCCTGTCTTCTATAAATCTATTTAGATTTTGTTTTAAAATTTTTTCAACACCAAATGCATAGAATCTTTTTCTTTACCATAAAAATTTGTGTTATTTTTTTACTTTCCGTTTATTTTTCTATCTTATTTCTAAATTTAAAAAATCCAAACAAAGCTTTTTTTTAAATTGTTTGCCGAAAAATAAAAAAAAGGCAATGAATAGTGACATTTTACATTTGATATTACGTTTAACAACAAAAGAGAAAATAAAAGCTTTAAATTTTTTAAATACTTGAACACCGTTATTGGAAATTTTGATATACTTCTTTTGGGATAACGGGTAAACATGTTTTGTTTTCAGATTTCCCGCGGGTAACGTCAAAAATCAGATCGGCAACATTGCACATTTCCCTTATTTGTATTATTACTATTGAAAAAAAAGTAGGGCAATCAAATACAACAATTTTCTTAAATATTTGATTGGTAGTACCTACAAAAGAAGAATGATGGTGAATCATTTTTTAACCAAAACATTTTTATGAATAATCCAGTCAAAATTAGAAAAAATCTTTTATGTAACACGTTACGAAATGCCGTTTTGTGTAACTCGTTCATTTTGCGGGACCTCGTCCCGCAAATACTTACTTGTTAAACAAAATAAGACATTTCGTAACTGGTTACATACATAGCTATAATATAACTATTTTAATTATTATTAAATTGATAAATACATGAAATTTTGCGTTACTTTTCAGACATCCATATCAATATTACTTTATTAAAAAAATCGATTGTTTTTATTTTAAATTTCATAAAAAGCATTAACGAACTGTCGTGCGAAGCCAACTCTGTTCTTTATTTATGTTTAAGCGAAATTGAGTCTGGAGTTGGCAATCGATGCTGTCCACTACGAAGACACTAGAGATCGATGCTGGAATCTTAGCTGTATGCGTTTCAACGCATGCAGGAAAATTCCTAGAAGTTCGAGAGTGAGCTTTCTAGTCAGAGTTGGTTCATCTAGACTGTTTTATTTTTTTTTTAAATAGCGCAAGATATTTCGGTAGACATTAAGTTTTAATGTAAGTGTTGTATAGTAAAGATAAATTGTAATAAACAAATAGTGCCTAAGTATTAAATAAATTAATAAGTGCGTTATGAATAAATTATAAATAAACTGTTTTTAATGTGGAATATGGTCCTTGACACCCTCCTCAGCCGCCTCAATAATGACAGTCACTACACAATAGCATATGAAGATGACCTGGTCATTCTGCAAACAGGGAATTTTGACAATAAGTATACTCTGCGAAAGAATGTAAGTAGCTCTAAAAATTATCGAACTGTGGTGCGATCAACTGTCTATCAATCCTAAAAAGACAGAAATGGTTCTTTTCACAAGGAAAATGAAGAAAATAGAATTAAAAGCTTCAGAACTCCTAAACACAAAACTAAACTTTGCAACAGAGGTGAAGTACCTAGGTCTCACCTTTGATAGCAAGTTAACATGGAACTTGCATTTATAAAACAGAGTTAAAAGAGTATACCTTGCTTATGAACAATGCCGCCAAACCGTGGGGCGTACCTGGGGTTTCTCCCCCAGAGTTGTCGCATGGACTAACACGGCTATCATAACTTACGGTGCAGTTGTCTGGCTATCGAAAACCCAAAAATTAACAGCTATCCGTAAACTAGAACAAATTCAAAGAACATGTCTCAACATAACAGGAGCCATAAAAACAATACAGACCAAAGTCATGGAAGTCTTTCTTAGTCTCACTCCTCTTGATATTTACATCAAGAAGGTTGCTCTAATGACAATACCACGCCTCCACACGGTTTAAATAGAACCTGATGTAGGATCTGGTGGGGCGAGACCTCGCTTTTGACAGGAGGCGCTCGATACGCTCCCACTGCTTCAAGCGAACATGGACTCCACCGAGATATATCTTCCATAAGCCATATAAATAGTAGAACAAATAGAAGAGCCGGAAGTGGCAGGTACGATTAATATCTACACCAACGGTTCTAAAACAAAACAAGGCTCAGGATGTAGAATATACTCCAGATTCTTAAGCCTAAACATAAAATGAGCAATAGTGTCAGTGTAGTTCAAACATACCTAACGGGGATTCTCATAGCAGCAAAAGAAATAACCAGAAACAATATCATTGGAAGGAACATGCTCATCTATACTGATAGCAGACAAGCACTACTCACCCTGAACAGACCACGAATTTACTCAGGGTTAGTACTAGAATGTCAAAGTATCCATCAACAATGTGGTCACCTGAAGATGGATCAAAGGTACGCCATATCGAAAGGTAACCGTCTTGCTGATTTACTTGCCAAGAAAGCAGCCAACCAAATACTTTTTGGAACTGGCCTTTCTATTGGCTTGACAAAATCGGTAGTGCAGACCTAATCAAAGAATATTCCCTTGTGAAATTCAAGGAAAGATGGGATAAAACAAGAAACTGCAGAGTTGCCAGGGAGCTCTTAAGTTACTCTGAAAACACTGCAGCAAATACTTGACTATGATTAAACAGAATCTGCGCCTACTCACAGGCATTCTGACTGGTCATTGACAAGTACAGAAGCATCTCCATATCATGGGGCTCTCAGAATCCGCACTCTGCAGAGGGTGCGAACAAGAAGCTAAGACCATCGAGCATATCCTTTACGATTGCTCGACGCTCCCATTTATTAGAAGATTTGTGTTCAGCGAGTATCGGCAAACACTGGCCGATATAAGAGAAGCACCTCTTGGCGACGTTGTCAACTACATTAAATCTGTAGGCTGGCTCACGAGCTAGGAGGTGCGTATCATTTCAGGAGGATGCACAATGGGCCTAGTGAGGCCTAAGTGCCGTGGGGATAACCCACCCTCCACACGTTAAGGATACAAAGAACTGTTTTTAATATATAAATTATTTTTAAATTAAATATTCGTTACAGAACTATCAGTAGATACGAGTATTAAGAAATAAAAACGATCACAATCAACTTGTTATAAAAGCTTTTATCTATAAAATTACACTGGGAAACAGTAACAAAGCCTACGGCAAACACGAAGTTAATTATTGTAAAAGAACAAACCTTTATGTGAAAAATTAAATAAAAATATTTCATTCAGTAGATAACAGTTACTAGCACCACTATCCACCTCTAAACCATCTTAAATATTAAGAATGGTTGCTTTTAACTCGCAAAGCACTTTCAATTGCTCACACGAATTTACCGGAATCAAAAACGTGCTTTTTCTTATTTGTATAACGCCGTCTTTATCCCGCAATAAATCTTCCTAGGTTTCTTTTTCGTTGTTTTTTATATCGTTTTATTAGGATAAAAGTTAATCTTTCGCGGAGGATCTCGGGCATGAAGTTTGGGAGAAACGGGAGATTGAGATACTGAATTCGGTAAAGGCAATAGAATTGGTGAATAACGAATCATGCTTTTATTTGTTTCTGTATGCTACATTGGCGGAGATGACTGACAGATACGATAATTTAATTGTGATATCAAGGAATAAATTGAAACAGTAACAACTTATCGAGACCAGTTAGAAATTTTAAAATAAAACTAGATGAAAACCTGTCTAAATAGTATTTGATGGAAAATAATTGGTCCAAAGCAGTCCAATGTAGTATTGGGCTATAAATATAAAATTAATAAATAATAAATCGTTTATTGTTTAACACATAAAATAAATATACATCACAGATAAATATTAAAGCCAATAATTAACGATGGTAAACAAATGAGTCTACTGACCAATTCTTCCTCGCCATCCTTTTACAAACAAATACATACATGTTACCAGGTAAACAAATTTTTGTGTGATTACTCATTATAATATAATGTATAGAACAGTGGCAGTTAAGAGCGGGGAGTGCGGGGAAACGTTTGCGGTAGCAAAGTACCGCCGACACAATCCCCAGGCAGAACGAGGTGAGTCGCCTTGAGTGTCGAGTGTGTGGTCAGCTGTGGCTGTAGGCGGTTGATTCTCATGCATTGTGTTCTATCGATAAAATCATTTGGTAACTAAATAATTATTTGATTTGATAACTAATAAAATCTAAGATACATATATAATATAAATATAAATTATATTCCAATACATCTTCACATTACCCTGACCAGACCACAATAACTGAAAAATGAGGATGAATTAAAAAAAGAAAAAAAGAAAAATTATAAATTTAAAGTTAAGTTACTATTAAGCAACTATTGCTGTTGAAACAATTTTTTTTTAATTTTTGAATGCATTAATCGATGAAGAGAAAGTTGGTATATCCAAAAAATGACCAGCTAGTGAGATATGATATGTAAAGGCAAACTTATATAACTCCTTGTTGTGAGAAGGAATAGCATTTTGATTTTTTGTACGTAAGTTCAAATTATGAATGTCCGTTCTACATTTAATTTTGTTGTACAAGTACGGGGGACTTTTCGTTTTTAAAATTTTATAGAAAAAGCAATTGGAGTGAAGCTTTCTACGCTTATACATACTTAGCCAACATATTTCCTTCAGTTTATGACAAATTCTATTTCTTCTCCGAATGCGATAAATTAATTGTAAGCATGCATTTTGAACTTTTTGAATACGGTATACATCCAATTTTTTGAGGAAAGGACTATAAACAGTGTCACAATGAGTAAATTGTAAAAGAACTAATGAATCTGTTAACATCTTTTTTGTTTGAAAATTTAAAATCGATCGATGGGGATAAATTAATTTTAGTGAAGCATAAGCTCTTTTTATTTTTTCTGATATGTGTTTATCAAAATGAAGTTCAGAGTCAAAAAGTAGTCCTAAGTGTTTACAATTATTACTAAACGCAAGAATGTCTGTACCTATATTAATCTGTAGTTGTTCCATAGCCAGCAACCTACGTTTTTCGTATCCGAACAAAATGGCGCAATATTTTTTTGCGTTTATTTTTAATAGGTGTCTCTCTGATAATGACTCTATTGTTGATAAATCTTTATTAATTTGTATTTGTGCCAAGTTAATGTCAGATAAAGGAAACGAGTAATAGAATTGTGTGTCATCTACGTAGAAATGGCAATTACAGTGAAACAGGTAGGTATGGAAGTTAGAAGTATAGCAGAGGGCCTAAAATACTTCCCTGTCGTACACCCTGCAACATTTGCAAACTCTTACCCTTTGTTCTCTGTCTAAAAGAAATGAGTTCATTAAATTAATGGCAGTAGCATTAAAATCTACATAATGTAAAATTGCAAGCAATATTTGATAGTAATAAAGCAAAAATAAAACATAAAGTATATTGTTGTCGAGAGAAGAAACAATATCATCTCTTAACTGCAGTTAATGGTGTAGAACAGCTATAACCGCGTCTACAGCCTGATTGGTTTAATGGTAATATTCTGGCAGTATCAAGATGACTTCTTATTTGACATTATAATATTTTCTCTAGTATTTTAGAGAACGTAGGAAGAATACTTATACTCTTTAAGTGACTAAACTCTAATGGCTTCGAGATTTTTGGTATGGGTAAAATTCCTCACAATGACAGCTTTTGGAAAGAAAAGATGCAAAATAAAATTTAAAATTTTTATATGCAATATGCCTTACTAGAACTAGTTGACAGCAGAGCTATTAGAGTGTAACGATAATAAATTACCGTTACTAAAGTTGCGCCACTGGTTTCCCAAACATACCTCGAAGAAGCGACCCAACGAGTCAAGCGTTCCCTTTTACTTCAATAAGCGAGAGAAAGGGTATCCCTTGCCACCGCCGAGAGGTATAAAAGGAGAAGCAATCCACCAAACTGAAGATCACGCCTCTAACCCAAACGGTATCCACCTAACTAATCTACTGATAAACTTCCCCATATTTAGAGCCTCAAACCGACTTTCGACCTTTGTTTCCCACCAGGGATCATCTATCATTGACCACATCCTCTTGACAGATTCCGGTACAGGACTGGTTGCTGATAGATTCTTCATTGGAGAGACAATCCCCTTCGATCATCTTCCTTTGATGTTATATACATCTCTCCTTGCACCTATTCGACCAAGAGCTACAATATACACCTTCCGAAATCTTAAAAAAGCAGATTGGCCACTTTCAGAGAACCATTTCTGCAAACATTCCTGAGCAACGCCGGCTCAATTCCCCGCAAGACATCGACACAATGGTTGTCGAAGTCCAAACCGCCATCACCCACGCCGACGAAACATCTGCTCCAATCACCTCCATAAACACAGGACAAAAGCCCTCCCCCAATTCATCCTAACTCTCATCTCCCAAAAACGACGACTGTATAGACAACATGTCCGTACCCACGACCCAGTCATCAAAACTGAATAAAACAGCCTTAACGCCCTGATCAGGCTTCAAACCAGCTTACACAAATAGCAACAATGTATCAAAACCACTCTAATTTGGATCATAGAGACGGTTCCACGTTTTGGGACAAATTTCGAATCATCACGAGTCAAAAATCCAAATCACACTCCCACCTCCAAATCGACGGACAAATATACTTAACCCCCGACGAAAAAGCCATAGTCCACAAAACCCACCTTGAAGCCACCTTCAGAACCCCCGACAACCCCTACTTTGACGAACAATTCAAACACGAGACCGAACAATACGTCCTTCAGACACTCGCCACCCCAGTCTCATCTTTAGATGTCGAAAACCTCCTCACCTCCTCATTTACTCTCCAAGACATCCAATATGCTTGCAAAGCAGGCAAAAACACGGCCTCCGGGTCCGATTCCATTCACAGAAGAAGGACGCTGAAACATCTTCCTGAAACCATCTTTCCCACCTTCACCCTTCTCTTTAACTCCTGTCTCTCCCTCTCCTATTTTCCACTTGCCTGCAAAACTGCCAATACTATTTTGATCCCCAAACCAGGCAAAGACCCCAAATCCATAAATTCATACGGACCCATCTCTCTCATATCAGTCCTAGGGAAACTACTCGAGCTTCTGCTCAAGAAAAGAATCTGGGAATTTTGTGAAAAAAGAAACATCATCCCTCAATCCCAACGTGGTTACAGATCTCACCACTCCACACAGGACGCAATCTCCTCCCTTCACACTACTGCGGTCACTGCAGTAAATTCTCAACAAGTTTCTTTAGCCGTTCTCTTAGATGTTGGACTAGTCAAAAAGCTTATGAACATAGGTCTTCCCCCCAAATCTTCAAACTCATACACTCCTATATCACAGACAGAAAAATCACCGTCAAAATGGGCAACTCCCTATCAGACACATTCACCTTACTCGCAGGTATCCCACAGGGCTCTCTCTTAGCCCCTTTCCTCTACCTCATCTACACTCACGACATCTCCCCCCCTCCCAATCGCCCTACCTCAAAATGCCTCCTATACGCCAACGATACAGCTCTAATCTTGATAGCCAAAAATTCTAACCAACTAAATACTCGAACCCAAAATCTGTTAAACCAGTGCTCTCACTGGTGTAGTAAATAGAGGGTCTCATTAAATCCACAAAAAACACCATTCATCGTCTTTAAACACCCAAATTCTCAAAGAACCTCGCAGAACCCCAACTAAATATAAATCTCCTGGGAGTCAGGCTCGCTCAACAGACTCAAGTTGACTATTTGGGGGTACGATTTTCTCGAACACTTAACTGGTCCTCTGATGTCCAACACTCTCTTGATAAGATGCAAAAACGAGCGAATATCCTTGGGGCTTTGTGCGGACGAATGGGGCGTTGCAAAACAAACACCCTTATTTACACTTACAATTCCTTTATCTGCCCCGTTGACGAATATAGAGCTGTACCCTACGGCGTACTTCCCACACACTTGTCCCACAAATTCACCACACTCGAGAGACGTATACTCAGACGTTGCCAATATCTCCCCTTTCGCTCCCCTAGCGGAGAAGTTTTCGAAAACATCTTCAACACCCCCATTTTCACACGTTTCCAAACCCTCAGTAAACAATACGTCTCTCGCACGCTGAAAAGCACCAACACACACTCACAAGACACACTACGAACCCCATGGCGCCCAACCAACTCTCACTTTTTCGAAAACCGAAAAGAAAAATCTCTGAGATTTCTCTCAGACTCCCAAGACCTCCACCAATCATATAATTAGAAACATACTATTTGTACAATATCGTGATTTAGGTTTTTGTGGTTTCCCCAAATTATATTCCACACCTTGTACTTGGAATGTCCATTTATGAGGTTGGAATTAGCAAAATTGACGATATTTTGGGGAACACAACCTACCACACAGGTCCCACATGCGCACATGACACATTAGAAAATAGCTAGGTAGGTTACTTATTGTAATTAGGTCAGACCATCCTGATAAGGAGGATAACTTTTATAGCAGGGAATTGGGAAAATAAAATGACTTAGAAAAATGTAAAATACTTATGAAAAAGTCAATAATAAACTAAAAAAAAGTGACAGTTCCGTCCGGCGAGCTGAGCTGGAGAGAACTCACTACCTTCCCCGAGTAATACGTGCTGAGTACTTCTCATTTCCTGACCTCTCCTGGCAAACGTGTTGAGTTTGTTAATTGGTAAACTTGTTGAGTTTAGCGATTTCCTGATAGACGTGTAGAGTCTATATTCCTGGTAGACCTGTTGAGTCTATACTCCTGATTTACATATCAATCTTTATAACTTTAATAACTTCATACGGTCAAAAATTTTAGCTTACTTATTTAATTCTAAAAATGAATTGAATTTCATTTTTAAAGTTCATTATATTGTTTAGTTGTTGCAACTTTACTGCGCTTAAGTACCATTCAGATTAAAATATGAATTGATTTATGAAGGAACTAATGCTGTCATTCCAAAAAAAACTATTATGGTCAATATAAGGAATTTCGAATTGTGATATATTGCTAAACTATGGACGCTTTTCTACTATTAGACAATCAATTTTAAATACATATTATTTTGTGCTATTGTGGAATATTTTTTGGTTCCTTTGTCTCAACTTCGCGCGTTAGAGTTTAGAATATGTATCCCTCGTATCTACATGCAATTGTTAAAATTATGAATGAATGCTGATTTTATTTAGTCTCGGATGTAATTTTATAGTATTTAGGTCGTAATTTTTAATTTCAATTTGTAATGTAAATTTTCCTCTTAAAGGTTTAGAAATAATTTTTATTATTTCGTAGGGGTAATTTTGTAATTTATTTGGTGATTGTCAAATAATTTTAACAATACAATTTATTATTAATGTATTCGAAATTAGAATGTTGATGTAGAAAAAGAATAGAAGACATTTTTAAAAAATCGAGTCTTTTATAATCGATAGTAGATATCCATTTAGTGGAATTGATCATTCATTCTTGTAAGTATAAATTGATGTTCCTCGTTTGGAGTATCGTAGAATATGGTCTGATATTTCTTTATAAACTTCATCGCGGTTTAATCGATGCTCCAATTATTCTAGAACCAGTAAATTTTAATGTGCCTCACGGCGGCATTGGGAAACACCAAATATTTTATACCCTAATTGCTAGATCTAACTTACTTAGAAACTCTGCCTTTATATGAATGTGCAATATTTTGAATATTTTTTATTGTAAAGTTTGATTTATATTTTATTAAAAAAGTTCTAAAACATAAAAATTAAAAAGGATGTAGATGTAAAGCAAGAAGCAGGCTTCTGAGCACGTATACCAACGCTTAATTAGAATAACTAACCAATTGTGAGTGCACTAATTCAAACTTTCGAAAGCTCCGTAACGAATTATTTTAAAACCAGAAAAGCTTATTTTTATTTGTTTTCGTTTCTACTAAATAAATAAATAAATGAAACATGCTATCATAAGCCCAATTTAATTTTAAATAATGAAGCATTTAGGTTAAATTTTTATTTAATAGTAATTTTTTATAAATTTGTTATTCAAATTACTTGAAATTGGGGGATTTTAATAATTATTTTTAAACAATGAAGGATTCAGGTTAAATTTTGATTAAAAGTAATCTTCTATAAACTTGTTATTTAAATTATTTGAAATTGAAAGATTTCAGTTAATTTTAAATAATGAAAAATTTAGAGATTTAGGTTAAATTTTTATTTAAGAGTATTTTTCCGTAATTTTATTATTTAAATTATTTGAAATTGGAAGATATCATTTTTTTTAAGTAATGAAGGATTTTGATTAACTTTTTATTTTATAGTAATGTTCTATAAATTTTTTATTTAAATTACTTAAAATTGAGGGATTTCAATTAATTTTAAATACTGAAAAATTTTGAGATTTAGGTTAAATTTTTATTCAATAGTAATTTTATTATTCAAATTACTTGAAATTGGGGGATTTTAATCATCTTTATATAATGAAGGATTTAGTTTAAATTTTTAATTAATACTAATGTTCTATAAATTTGTTATTTAAATTACTTGAAATTGGGGGATTTTAATTATTTTTAAATAATGATGGATTCAAGTTAAATTTTTATTGAAAGTAATTTTCTATAAATTTGTTATTCAAATTACTTGAAATTGAGGGATTTCAATTAATTTTAAATAATAAAAAATTTAGATATATAGGTTAAATTTTTATTTGATAGTAATTTTTTGTAAGTTTATTAATCAAATTACTTAAAATTGAGGGATTTCAATTATTTTTAAGAAATGAATGATTTAGGTTAAATATTTATTGAAAGTAATTGTCTATAAATTTGTTATTTAAATTACTTGAAATTGAGAGATTTTAATTAATTTTAAATTATGAAAAATTTATAGATTTAGGTTAAATTTTTATTTGAGAGTATTTTTTTGTAAGTTTATTATTCAAATTACTTGAAATTGGGAGATATCAGTTATTTTTAAGTAATGAAGGATTTAGGTTAAATTTTTATTGAAAGTAATTTTCTATAAACTTGTTATTCAAATTACTTGAAATTGAGGGATTTCAATAAATTTTAAATAATAAAAATTTAGGTTAAATTTTAAATTAAAATGGGAATTAAACTTATTTAAAAAAATAATAATAAATAAGTTTATTTATTTATTTGATCTTATTCCTTGATCAAAAACAAGAAACCATAAATGCCTATTTATCTAAACTACGCCGCAGATGAAGTGGGACAGCCAAAAAATTGCTTAATTTTGACTAGCTATAGCTTCGACATTTATTTGTCGATTTTGGATTTTCAGCCAGAGGTGCAAAGCTTAATCCTTGAAAATATATCTCCCTGATCCGGGAAATACAACCTCGGTACATGTCTCAGGTATAAGAAATAAAAATAGTCAAGCTCGTCACAGAAATTAAAAGATTCCCTTTTAAAATGTTTAAACTCGACATGGATGCATTAAAATGGGAATAAAAAGATTCGCAAGCATTTGTTGTTTTATTTAATGCAACAGGGGCATCAGCCCATATATGTGTAGGAAATTTCGAATTATCTGTCAAATAATTTTCATGAAGGTAATCAGAAAATTTTTCAAGTCTTTCATCTGCTGGCTTAATTTCGTAGAGTTAAAAAAATAAAAATTGTCAACGTCTTTTGGTTCCAAAAATAAAAGACCAGAACAATAGAGGAGCCACCATTTTCCAATCTCAGAATTTTTGTCTTGGTATTCTTTTGATAAACCTAGATTTTGAATTTTTCTATACCATGCTTTAGTTAAGTGGAATCGACACCCAGTAATTTTAGCATTTTGATAAATTTCTAACACTGCATTATGAATAGAAATTTTAAAATCCACTACTATTTCTTCTGGTACAAATTTTATTTTTATATAGCTTTTTTACTTTTGTCTTTTGATAAACAAAAAACTAACGGTAAATAATGGCCATTAAAAAAATCATGTATTCTAAACATTTGTTTAAAATATTTGATGCGATAAGAAAATGTACCGTCCATATAAATACTTTCTGATTCACATAAAAACTTTAAAATACTTTTACGGCTAAATATTACTAAACTTGTGGATAAATCAATAACAATTAGGAAGTCTTCATTTTTCTTGGTTTTTGGTTGAAGTTCATTCAAAGCTTTGTAAACTTCCGATAGTGATTTTGGCCAAGCTGGCAACAAGTTTCGACGTGCAGTGTAAATGTTTCTTTTAGCACATTGTAGATTACGTATTGTCAAATTTTTAGATGGCTCCATTCTAATCATTTTGGAAGGTTTTTCTCTTATATCACTTTCGGCCTTTCCCTTCAAACAATGACTTAAAACTTGTCTTTGCAACACATTTGTTAGTTCTGGTTCATGATTATGATTTACACTCAGGTTTGTTATAACTCGACTTTTTGACTCACCTAAAGTATGAAAATTTACTTTACACCTCCAATTAGTTTCTCCGAAAGATAATTTTTTGTTGTGTTTTTGAAACTTATAGTTCTCGTAAACCAAGAGAAGTTTTCCTCGTTGATTGAACATTTAGAAAAATTATTCGCCATTTTTACACTTTTTTAAAATTATGAATAGATAGACCATCTACTTTACACTAGAAATGACTATGAAAACTGATATACCTGTTAAAGGTACAATTTTACAAGTAATTAAAAAGGCATCATTTATAAGTTAATCCGGGCCTAGTACTTACAACAACTTTGTGCCGAATTTGTAGTTATAAAAGTAGGTATAATTTAAAATGCATTAGGATCAAAAGATTACGATGTGCCAAGTTTCATGCCGCCCCTCTGATCAATTCGGCAATTCAGACCGTTCTGAAGAAGCGCTTGTATCTGTTCTATTGCAGGACCTGGGACTTATTTCGAAAGAAACATCCTCTTCAGTTATTGACCAAAATAAGGTTCAAAGAGCACGTCCAAAACACCGTTTTAAACTACAAAATTAATTCCAAACTCCCAATGAAAGAATTAAAGGATTATACTTCGATGAAAGAAAGGATAAAACATTGTACCAAGAAGAAAATGCAAACAAATTTCATCAATTAGTAATAAAAAAAGAACATGTATCATTGCTTGCAGAACCTGGTCTGGGTCACATTACACCAATATCAGGTACAGAAAAAATATGGCCATATTTATAGTTAAATTTTTAAGAATTTGGCATCAGTACAAACAATCCTTGAGTAATAGGTTATGACGGTTAATACAAGTAGGTGAATAATTCTGAAAATGGCATTTAAGAAAATAATCGCACGTTAATCATTCTTACGTTTAGAAACTTCTCCGGATTTCTATGTTTAAAAAACATTTTTTGTTGTTTCTGTTTCACTCTACCCCATGGTCTTGTCGTTATTATTGCTGTTTCCTTCCTAGTTTTCGTAAACAGGCTAGCCACCTATAACTGGCGAGCGCCATTTACTATTTATTACAACACAAACAAAGAAGTACCAAAGTTTGATCTTGTCAGGACTGTATATAGGTAAACAGTAAAATGGCTTTTTGATTGGGCTTTGAAATATACATAATAGTTCCATTTATCCAATTTGTTTCCTTTTTGTTTATTATTTTTAATAGCCAATCTCCAGGGAATAATTCACCCAGCTAACCAACTTTGTGTTGCCAACGGTTAACGAGGTAGCAATTAATTTAAATTAAATAGTGGCTGCCCCGTATAATTTAGTATTTTATTTAAATTAAATACATAAATACCTAAACTTAATAGTCGTGATGAACGCTTACTTAAAAATAATATGTAGTCAAGATAAGAGTAAAATTGTAATTTTCCAAAGAGGCAACTTTAACTTCAGCAAAAATATTACTGCTATTAGCAAAGTTCAAAACTTTTGATGATTGACTACCTTCTGGCTGCTAATGAACGATACAAATTCACTGGAATGTCGAAAGTGAGTTGATATTTTTCAGTCGAAAGTTTCTAGGTATCTGCTTTAAAATTAGTTCGGATTTAGTGAAAACGTGGATAGCCTTGAGCTAGAGATGAATGTTCATTTTAATTTAAATTCGGAATAATTTTAAGGCATAAACTTGACGTACAAGCATAGCCGTTTTGGTTAAATAATTTAAGGGGATGCAAGAACCAACAAAAAATATTTATTTTAATGAGGAATAGTAAAACAGAATTGAAGGAAATTGTTGAGGAATCATAAAATGTAGTAAGAAAGATATTCTAAACGTCAGATGACGAATTTGTTAGAATTGAGACACGTCTTC
>OV651817.1:65677839-65827030 GCA_927349885.1 Psylliodes chrysocephalus
GAGGGACACCGGAAGAAGCTTTTATACAAATTAACTGAAAACCATGGTATTCAACTTTCAATTTACGATTACTTAAATATGATTCAAAGAAACTCAGAAAAGACCAACAATGGAAAGCTTGTTCAAAAGTATACTATGATCGAGGCGATCAAAGGCCTTGGAAAAGTCAGTATATATAGCTTCAACCTGGCCACCCCTATCAAGGTTTTCTGCAACATATTGTGTAAAGCATATCAGATTGGTCTCTGTGGATCTGCCTGGAAAAAAGCCGTGCTGTGCCGTAGATATAATCGATTTTACATGAGCGAAAAGTATTTCATAAAAGACATTTTCGAAAACTTTTCCAAAATTGCTAAGAATGGATATAGGTCTGTAGTTTTCTATGATAGATTTGGATCCTTTCTTAAAGATTGGACAGATTTTACATATCTTCCAAATACTTGGAAAATTGTCTTCTCGCAAGGACATATTAAAGACCATGGTTAAAAGTTTGGCTAAAATATTTGCACAATCTATTATTAAAAATGCCGGAATATCATCTGGTCCTCTAGTATTTTTAGGTTTCAATCTTTTAAGACCTTTCATGACATCTTCTTCTATCGATTATTGACTGAACCGAATTTCTTTACGCGCTTGTTAAGTTTTTCGTTACGTTACGAAGTATTATTAGTGACGTTAATGTGTGTCTTTTTGTTTTCGATAAACTTGTTTAAATATCTTATTTTCTAGTTTTTAATTTATTGTGACAGTGAATAAAATTGGCGTCTTAAAAAACTCTTTTAGTGGTTTTTCGCTAGAAGAAAAACTACAAATTAAAGAATTAGGCCGGCCAATTCCCGATTTAAAAATTAAAAAACAAAGTGGAAGTGGGCAAAAATCGCGGTGTCATAAATTTAATAAAACTATATACGATAAAAATAATTGGTTGTGTGGTTGCGAAGAAACTAATAAACTGTTTTGTTTTGTATGTGTTTTGTTTGGAGGTGACGAGACTTGGTCAAAAAAGGCACAGACGATCTTGTCCATATATGGGACAAAATGAAACCCATGAACAATCTAAATGCAAATGAATAATGTTTTTAGCTTTTCCATGCTTGGGTTAAATATAAAAACTCAGTTAAATTCGGCTTATCGTGATGTACTAATTAAACATAATTAACAAGTGGATAAGAATCGATATGTTTTAAATCAAATTATAAATTGTATAAGGTTTTGTGGAACTTTTGAGTTTGCTTTAAATGGTCACGATGAGAAAGATAATTCAGAAAATAGAGGCATATTTGAGGAGCTGGTGAATTTAAGCGCCGAATTAGACAACGACTTAAAGGTTCATATTCAAAGTTCAACAGCTTTCAAAGATACCTCAAAAACATCCTAAAATGAACTTATTGAGTGCATGTTAGATGTTTATCACGAAGAAGTTAGGAAAGAAATAGAAAATTCTTCTTTTATTGCAGTGATTGCCGATGAAACGACAGACGTTGCTTGTCAATTTCAATTACCTAGTTATAGTTTTCAGATATTTGTGTAAAGGACGACCAGTTGAGAGATTTTAGAGGTTTTACATGCTCGATGGACATGATGCCAAATCAATCGCTGAATGCATTTTAAATGTTTTACATCCATTATTAAAACATAGTCCAAATAAATTAATTATTCAAAACTATGACGGCGCGTCTGTAATGAGTTGTGGATTAAATGGTGTTCAAAAAATTAATAAACAAACATATCCTCTTGCAAATTACGTTTATTGCTATGCACATCAGATGAATTTAGTTATGACAAGTGCATGTTTTGTCAATAAGCAGGCTAGAATATTTTTTCTAATTTATCTGGTTTGTGCTCTTTCTTTTCCACGTCTCTTCAAAAGAACAAAAATTTTGGATGAGGTAGTTAATCGCAGGTTGCCAAGATCTTCCCAAACACGTTGGAATTTTCAATTGCGAGGTGTCCATACTGTTTATGAGAATACAGTTGTGGACATTAATTAAATTATTATACCGGGTAGAAAAATTAATAGTTTTGGTCCTCGGCTTGCCTCATACGCGTACGTGCTCAGATCTGTACCCGCCTTAATGTTTAAACAAAACACAATTTTATATATAATCTAGCCAAAATAAAAAAAATATTTTGTTTAAACTGGTTGCATAAGCTATTATTTAATG
Organism: Psylliodes chrysocephalus; assembly: GCA_927349885.1. NCBI lineage: Eukaryota > Metazoa > Arthropoda > Insecta > Coleoptera > Chrysomelidae > Psylliodes > Psylliodes chrysocephalus. The sequence continues at coordinate 65,680,005 of OV651817.1, forward strand.
ATTATTCAAAAAGGGTTTAATTATGGACATTTTAACAGATTTATCTCTTAAGAGGAAACCAGACCTCTCGCGAAAGCAAAAATATTTTAAGCATTTTCTGATATAAAATTGTATTTATATGCGCGCCACTGCGAATATTTCGTGAAGTTATGTGCCTTGAGAATATTGAGAGCTTTAAATTTATGCACCCTACAGTGACGTTTAAGAAAAAAAGGTGGGAAATCATCCCATTTAAAAACAACTAGATATTAAAAAAAAGCAAATTTTTATAGATTTAATACAGAATAACCGTAAATGTTTTTCTTTAATTCTTTTTAAAAAGTTTTAAAATAAATACGTTTCAATGATTTACAAAATATTTAAGGTTGTTCCACCGTAAGTTTTGTTATTGTTGGTGTTTTCTTAAAATTTCCCAAAACTAAAGGCTCAGAAAGAATTATAAAATGTCTATTAAATTTCTATAAAATAAGGAAACAGAAATTTTATACATGAATTAGAAAGTAGGCCTTCGGCCTTTGTTACGGGACCGAGCAAGTAAATAATATAGAAATATCTACGTAAACATATATTATACTCGTATGTCATCTATACTCATTTATATGCTGCGTTTGAATATCCGCATCCCATGCATTTTTTACATCTCGAGCGTTTGTTAATCCACATGGGACACATCTGTCCTACTACATTTACGTCTAATGAATCACGTGATAAAACATCTCCGATGTGGATATTCAAGTGGATATTCAAACGCAGCAATAGTTTGTCAATTATTTAAAACAGACGCATTATTTCTTCTGTATCTAGTATCACAAAAAAAAACGATAACCATCTTTATAATAAACTCAATTAAAAAGTAAACAAATATTTATTTGTTCTTTATATTTCTTCGATGTGGTCTAGGTCATTAATATTATATGTTATGTTAAATGTATTTTTAATCTGTGTCTAAACATTGTGGCTTCAGATAACAACGAGGGAAATAAAAGGAAGTGGCAAAATTTTATCGAATCGTGAATAATAATATACTTAGAAACAATTTACCTATTTCCTTAAAAACTTTGACTAATAATAAGATAATAATTTGCTATTAATAATTATGACAGTAACTGCCAAAATGTAATAATTACATTTACTACTAATTTCTTACTACCAATCATTATCATTCTTCATTAAAATAAATGTTTAAAATGTCTGTACAAAATATACAAAATGTACAAATACTATACAGGGTGGGATTCAATTATTTTGAATATAATTTTATATTTTTGGGAATTAAACAATTTTTATTAAAAAAAGGGAAATTAAAATATCTTGTGTTAGCGTTCTTTATAAGGAAAATTATTTTTATTATAAATAATTTTTAGTTTATTGCACGGCTTATAATTTAAAAAAATACTAAGTTAGTAAAATTAGAGAACATCAGATTTTTGATTGTATTGGACAGGTAACAAAAAATCCCCGGACATTTTTTGTATGTCTATATTACCCATGCAACATCATGCCATGATTTTTTGGTGTGCGATACGTCATTTGATGACGTGAAAATAACGTTATGGTAACGTGAGAATGTCACAGCGAAATGACGTCATTACATATCGTCATTTTGACGAATCGATATCATATTAAAGTAGTATATCGGGTGTCCTAGGCTAGGCAAATTGATGTCATTATCACGAATCTACCTAACGTCAAAGTAACATCTATAGTGGGTGTCCCAAGGTTGGATAGAATTATTAAAAATACTAAGCAGATAAAAGTTATTTATTTATTCCAAAAAAACACATATAAAATATTTTATAAAAAATAAATTACACTGGTAAATAAAAAAGTCATGAGCAAGAAACCAAAAGGAATAAAAGGACAAAAGAATATTAGAGGAACTGATACAACATAACTAAAATTGTAGATTTGATTTTAATTGGGCGTGGGCGAGCATGCTTTACGATTTCATCATCGATTGACAGCTTTTTTAGTTGGCACCTGTTTTCTTTTTGTAGGTACTCTATCAGCCTTGGAATGTAGACTTTTTCAATTTGGTACATCACTTATCATTACCATCTAAAATAAAAGAACTATTAAAATACAGATCACTGAAAATTCTTAAAGATAGAAAGTAAATTGCGTACTAGTTTTAAAAACTACGTTCTCAGAGGTATACATATATTCTAAGTTTATAATAAAAGTTAATAAAAAAAAAAGATCATATATTCTGTGAGATGATAAAAGGTATCTAAATCAAGTGACCTACAAATCTTTTATTTATAAATAAACTATTAAAAAAAATACCCTCAAAGAACTCATAATCAAAAAATAAAAGTATAACATTACTCAGCAGTCTTATATTTCTTTATATATTTCTTTATAAAGGCGGCCAAAAGACTTGTTTTTTTACGCAGCGTCAGCCATTTTCTGCTCACCTCACAACCGCCAGACCGTCATCATCCGGTTTTTCAAACTCAACAATGTAATACCTCTGTAAAATGCCAAATTCGGTTTATTATACTTTATTATTTTGTCACATTCTATTTTTTACCTTTTTCTAAAACATCTTATCTAATAAAGTACAATTTAAAAATGCACCACGTTCACAAGGTCACGACTGTCACTCACGAGAATCATGAAGATGGAGAAAACAGGCAACAACAATGACAATTGACAATATGACTTTGCCAGAAATATACGAAAAAATAACGTAATTGTGACGAATTCTAAGTGACTTCTATTCTATGTCACCAATGCGACGTCAAATACACGATAAATTAATACTAAAAAACTACGTCATAATGATGAGTCTGTATTGACGTCTAATTAGCATTGCCTAATTAGCGTACACAATGTCAAAGTAACGTCATTAATTGGGATAGTGATGTTTCTGACGAGTAAACCCAAAAAATCACGTCATAATGACGGTACCTTGCTTCTTGGACGTCATTATAACGTAATTTTTTAGTATTAATTTATCCGAAATACAATATCCTAATCAGTAACGTGTATTTGACGTCGCATTGATGACATAGAATAGACGTCACTTAGAATTCGTCATAATTACGTTATTTTTTCGTATATTTCTGGCAATGTCATATTGTCAATTGTCAATTATCATTGTTTTTTCCTGTTTCCTCCATCTTCATGATTCTCGTGAATGACAGTCCTCGTGAACTTTTTGATATTTGATAAGATGTTTTAGAAAAAGGTAAAAAATAGAACGTGACAAAATGACAAAATAATAAAGTATATTAAACCAAATTTGGTATTTTACAGCTGTATTGCATTGTTGAGTTTAAAAAACCGGATGATGATGGTCTGGCGGGTGTGAGGTGAGCAGAAAATGGCTGACGCTGCGTAAAAAACAAGTCTTTTGGCCGCCTTTATAAAGAAATATAATATAAGACTAGTGAGTAATGTTATACTTTTATTTTTTGATTATGAGTTTTTTGAGGGTATTTTTTAAATAGTTTATTTATAAATAAAAGATTTGTAGGGGGTCACTTGATTTAGATACCTTTTACCATCTCACAGAATATATGATCTTTTTTTTATTAACTTTTATTATAAACTTATGACTATATGTATACCTATTAAAAGGTAGTTTTTGGGGCTACTACCTCAATCTCCGGTAAAGATTTTACAACTAGATACACAATTTACTTTCTTTAAGAATTTTCAGTGGTGTGTATTTTAATAGTTTTTTTATTTTAGATGATAATGATAAGTGATGTACCAAATTAAAAAAAGTCGAAGGTACCTTAGATCTACATTCCGAGGCTGATAAAGTACCTACTAAAAAAAAAAAAAAAAAAAAAAAAAAAAACAGGTGCTAACTAGAAAGCTGTCATTCGATGATACTGAAGATGATCAAATCGTAAACCATGCTGGCCCATCTCCATTTAAAATCAAATCTACAATTTTATGTTGTGTCATTTCCTCTAATATTCTTTTGTCATTTTATTTCTTTTGGTTTCTTGCTCATGACTTTTTTTTACCAGTGTAACTTTTATTAAATAAATAACTTTCATCTGCTTAGTACTTTTAATAATTCCATCCAACCTTGGGACACCCAATATAGACGTCACTTTGACGTTAGGTAGATTCGTGATAATGATGTCAATTTGCCTAGCCTAGGACACCCGATATACACGTTACTTTAACATGATATCGATTCGTCAAAATGACGATATGGAATGACGTCATTTCGCTGTGACATTCTCACGTTGCCATAACGTTATTTTCACGTCATTAAATGACGTGACGCACACCAAAAAATCACGTCATAAGGACGGCATGATGTTGCATGGGTAGGAATTAGTTTAAAATAAAAATTTTGTTCGAGAAATCAATAATCATAATTATGAGTATCTATCTTTGGAGGACAATCACATATCATGATTAATAAAAACCTTAACAAAGATGATATTGTTCAAACAGAAAATTTAAAAAACTAAATTTTTGTATTTTTTGTTTTTTTTTTTTTTTTAATTTTTATTAAATATCTTTTTTTAAATTTTATTTTATTAGTGCCGTTTTCTAATGTAATATAAATGTTTAAAGTTAAATAATAGGATGATTTACACAAGGTAAAAAAGTAAAACCTTCGCAAAATCGAAGTTTTACTACTTATTCTCTCACAGCCTTCGTCCATGTAAGCGGGTGAATCCGCCTTTGCAGATTCCTTTCGTTACTGAAATCGAGAATGTCTATTCCTTGCTGATGAGTGCTAATAAGGCTAAAACCGGTCCAAGAATAACGTTCTTTTTGGTAAGCAAGATCAAAGTTTGAATCATCAAATATTAATTTTTATCTTCGTTTTCCTTTGGATATAATTCAATGTCTGTTGCAGAATTAATCAAAAGAGGGTCGTTTTCCGAAGATTAAATGGTCGTTCGTTTTATTTTGTAACACATGGCATAGATAATTTATTGTTTTAATTTATTTTACGTTTTGGTCACATTTAAGTTTGGATTTATTTTCTTTTATAAAAATTTTTGACTAGATGTTTCTGATAATAGTTTTAAATTTACTAAAGAGTATGCCCATAATCAAATTATTTTGATTGATGATTCCTAATGTACGCTCAAGTGCATGACATAGTATGGTGGAACGATAATTCGAATAAATTTGAATTCCTTAGTTTTGTAGTTTTTATAGGAAATAAAATACTTTCAAGAGCTGAGCAATCAATATTCCCATGTAATAATTTACATATAAAATATAAATTTTATAACATGAAAGTTCTGTTTAATTCACGCGATTCCAGATTTATTTGCTATAAAATATATTACGGCTTGGATTTTTGTATTAATTTCATATGAAGTGGTATTTCAAATATCTTTTAAGTTTTTATTTAATTTCAAACAAGACTGATGATTTTTATTTTTTAAAAATCTCTTAAAATCCATAAAAAAATTATATTACAAATTTTTATGGTTATTTGTTTTATTGTGTAAATAAATCCTTAATATTTTCGAATTATGTTTCAATGTGTTAGTCCTATCCTGTGCACTTCAATGCGCAAGCGCGTGGTTCGCTTTTTTTTTTTTTTTAAAGATGGCCGCCTTCAATTCTACGTCTCTGATGAAAATAACATTTCCTATCTCTTCTAATCCATATCTGTGCTTGTGATTATACTACCCGAAAAATGGTGGACGACTAAGCGAAGCCGCCATATTTACAATTCAAAATATAAATTGAAACTTGGCAACACTGAATTAGTCATGCATGTATGCATGCTTTTCGTGTTAAAAACCGCTGTTTTTTGTCAATTTTTTTGCAAATAAAATAACTACGAATATCAAAACTGAAAATATAATGCTCACATTTTTAGACACCATTATTAGAAACATTTCTATATAGCCACAGAGGTATATTCGCTAAAAAGTATAATATATATTAATATATTTTTTACGAACCATAGTGTAACTTTACGTTCCATATTTTTTGAATTTTTAAAGAATTTACTTTTATAAATATTTGTTTTAATTTTTAAAAATTGTTTAAAAATCCTATTTTAATGGCATCAAAAAATTGATTCTAAAATTATTAGTAACGAATAATTAGCTATTGTATCAGCAAAAAACAATTAAAAATTATACCGGGTGGTATTTATATATTTTTAATAGGATTATAATTTTTCCAAAACTGAGAATATTTTTAAATCCAAATGAAACAAGATAGATTTTAGATTTTAGATTTTAAATCTTTTCCCATTTTTATAGGATACTCAAAAAATTCCTAATTCTTTAAAATATTCAGCTACATTGTAGATATTTCTAAATATTTAATAACAATTTAAGGGTCTGTCGTGGAATCCGGAGATTCAGAAAATTTTTAAACAATTAAAATTAACTATTTTTTTGTAATTTTCGTAAATAAAATGATGGAAAATCAGAATTTAAAAAAAAATTAATCAAAAGAACCTTCCCCTTGTATAAAAAATTTTACCTTGAAAATAACAACGTTGCCCAGTTGTTAATTTATAAATATTTTCCAGGATAATTAACAAATTATAAATTAGAATAAATGGTAATAGACTAGCCGGTAATAAAGACGTTTTTTTAAAATATGTAGCTTTTAATTAATGATTATTATAGGTTTTTAACATGTTCTAGCCAATTATCTAAGAGAAAAGGTATTGAAGAACAATTATTAAACGTATGCATTTTTACAGCATTATTTTTGTTATTAAATAGACCACGAAAAGCTACTTTGCCTACAATAGCGGCGTGCACATGCGTTGCAGTAATTTTTTAAACATTTACTATTTTGTAATTACTCAGAATAATTATTTAACAAATAAAAACGGATTTAATATAAAGTTTATATGGTAGACTGTCAATTTAAACAGTTTCATACAGGTCTGTCGTGTAGCACTATTTCAAAAACAATTTGAATGTTGCAAAAATTGCAGCAATTTTTGAACAATAATTTGACGTATGCTTTTTCACAGCATTAAATTTAGATACTTATGTGGTACTTTTAGAATATGTACAAAAGTAGATAGGACTAAGTCTATAATTTCAATTTTTTTTAAATAATTTTTTAGAAACGGCATTACAATTTTTGAGCACCCTTTGCAAGTAGGAAAACTTAGCTTAATGGGAGGTAGAGTACACTTAGCTGAGTTCAAAACACCCCTATACTTAACCTTCAATCTTACTCGTTTCTGAGATATATGATTTTTTGTTAAAATTAAAATCGGCCATTTTGTTTGAACGGCTAAAGATATTTTGATAAAATTTTGTACAAAAGTTACACTCTCCTAGGTTAATCGAATACATAATTTAATTTTAATAAATTCCAGGACCGGACCTCTTTTTTATATTGCTCTTCTTAGCTAGCATATCACCCTATCTTTCTGATGAAAACAAATTTAAAAGTTAAAAAAACTAGGTATTTTATAAACGAGCTGAAATCTCAATTTAGTCAACTGCCAGTATGCGCCAAATTACACCATCACTCATTCCGTCCAAAACATGATTAGATAATGTAAAATTGTATAATACCAGTAGGCTTGTGTCAAATAATATCATTTATTTAATGTACAGTATTTTGAGCTAAATTACTTTTGTTCATAAGTGTAAGTTTCTAATGGTATGAAAATAAGTATTTCAGGATGCCGTTTCAATTTAGTAATGAAGAATATGTAGAATGTAGACATTATTTTTGTGTTCGGTTTTTGTAACAGAAACGGTAGAGCAGCAGTAAGAGAGTATCGCAGACGCTTTCCTAATCGCCGTTTAACAAATTCTAAAATTACAGGTTTTCGAATTCAGTAAGCAACATGGAAAGTTTCCAACTACAGTTAAACATGAACATGCTTCGAGAAATAATCTTCGACAAGAAGAGGAGATACTGCAGATAACTCAAAATAATCCTTCTATAAGTGTAAGAAGAATTAGTACTGAATTAGCAATACCGATAACAAGAGTATGGAAAATTTTAAGAAAAAGAAAATTTTCATCCATTTCATGTACAAAAAGTATAGCGACTGGTCCGCAGAAGGACAATATCAAGAATTTTATTACTGATGAATCCCAATTTACACGTGATGAGATCAATAACACTAGGAATGGTCATATTTGGGCAACTGAAAATCCTCACACTGTATTACAAAAACATTACCAATATAAATTTTCTATAAATGTATGGTGTGGTATTTATAAAAATCATTTAATATGCCCTCATGTTTTTAAGGCAGATTAAAAGCTGAAGTTTATTTAAATTTCTTTAGAAACATCCTGCCAAATTTGTTAGAAGGAATTATTACCAGAGGAATGTGGTTTCAACACGATGGTGCTGGACCTCATTTTCAAATACTGGTCAGAGATCATTTAAATCATTGTTTCTCAAATAGACGGTCCTGTCAATTGGCCACCAAGATCTCCAGATCTAACACCTCTGGATTATTTTTTATGGGGCTACCTTATATCAGAGGTGTACAACGAAGAAATGAATATCCGAGCACAGTTATTGGAAAGAATTAATAATGTATAACAACATTAAAAATAAACCGGAAATAATTGACAAATCCATGAAAAATCTATTAAAACGTTCGCAGAGGTGTACTGACGTTCATGGTGTTCATTTTGAAAATATAATTTAGTTTTAATTATTTGTTTCTGTTACTTTATCAAATAAAGTGAGCCCGGTCCTGTGTAGATGCTCAGTTTCTTATTAGAAAATGCAGTACCTAGTTAAAAATAAATGAAGATAGTACTTAATTTGTGTAGAGTTTTAAAATTACAGAGTAAAATAATTTGATTTCAATTTTGTAAATACTGATTTATAATATTGTAGTCGCCATTATAAAAATTTACTGTAAGAAAATCAAGATGGTGCCATTAAATATTATTACATTATTTGATTTACTGATCTACGTACTATTTAAATGTGCAGTAACATTTATTAAAATCCGATATACAGGGTGATATTCTAGCTAAGAAGAGCAACATAAAAAAAAAGAGAGTCCGGTCCTGGAATTTTTTTAAATTAAAATATGGCTTTAATTACCCTAAGCGAGTTTAACTTTTGTACCAAATTTTATCAAAATATCTTTAGCCGTTCAAACAAAATGGCCGACTTTAGTTTTGACAAAAAAACATAAAACACCCTATATCTCAGAAACGAGTGAGAAAAAAGGCTAAGTATGTTTTGAACTCAGCTAAGTGTACTCTACCTCCCATTAAGCTGTATCCACCTAAATCTGAAACCCTGTATATTCATTTTCGGCCTAGTTATTGAATTATAGAGAAAATCCTGGAACCGCTAGAATTTTTAATTTTTTATGTAAAAATGTTTGAAACATCAACTTTACCCTTCAGGTCACATCCACCTCTCAAATTTTTAAACCAATAGAGGAGGCATGTGACACCACCTTTTAAAGGATTTTTAATTCTCTGGTCAGAAACCTAGGATGTTTGGACATTGCTTAAAAAAAATACATTTAAAAAGTTTAAATCTATATTAATATTTTTGGATATGGGTTTTGTAATAAAATTCTGTTCCTTGTATATATAAATCTACCAAATCAATAAATAAACGAGATTTTAAAAACTTTCACCATTTGATACTTATAATAATTTATTGTCAAGAAATAAACAGCTCTCAGTTTAAGCATATACTCAAAATTATTTTCATTCAGAGTTAATAAAATTCAATAAAAATTAAATTTTTTTCTTGTAAAGAATATCCAGAAATTAAAATCAAGTTGATTTCTAAATACAAATTCTTTGAAATGCGGTGTCACATGCCCCTTCTTTTCATTTAAAAATTTAAGAGAGGTAGTTACAGCTCCAAGCAGTGTGACTTAAGGGATAAAGTAAGATACATATAAAAATAACGTTTCAGAATTTTCTATACAAATCATTAATTAGATCTTACTGTATATTATCTTGTTTAATCGGCATTTCGTTTTAAAATATCCCAGTTTCGGCCGGTACATCTATTTCAAACATTGATTTTTTTCAGTTTAATTTTGCAATTATATACAGCTATCTATATAATACCCCGTATAATTTCTTATAATAATAGTGCAAATTGTTGTGTTATTTAATAAGTCTAGTGTTAAAGCTGCAAAGCTCCAAGCTCATAGCGGTTGCTGCAGGTTTGCGAAGGAGCATATGAAAGCTCTCAAATAGTATTTCATAAATTTTTTTCATAAACTTTAACGTTCTATATTCTTTTTTTATAGATTAGAATTTCAAGCAAAGAAAGTAACACATTTAGATAAAACATTTAGTTTTTTTATAGTGTCTGATAGTGTAGCTGCGATTTTTGTAATATCCTAAAATTAATATTTTTAAAAATTTTTAACTAACTAGTTCACTTTTGTAATAAGTATATTTTAAAAGATCCGGAGGTAATTATATGAAAACTACAGTTTATTCACAACGAGAATTTTCATAAAGAAATAGGTACCTGTGACACAAAATAACTGAAGATTCTCTAAATAAAAATAAGAATATTAGACGAAACATGGTTAAATAAATTATTAATAAATATTACTAATTTCCGAATTACAAACATTCAAAAATTATTAATGGCTATAATTTTTTGTATGGACTTAAAACGAATGTAAAACACTTGTGCCGCCATCTATGCACTGTTAACCAAACTTATCGATTTTTATTCTTAGAAGTGTATCCATAGATTAGGGCAAAGCGAATAGATGAAAAACTCAATGGTTAAATTCTGAGGCGATGTGCTGCTATCTATCAAATTGGAGTTGTACTAAATTCAATATGGCCGCCAGGAGCGGGCTTTTTAAAATTTAACTTTCTGCTAGCTGTACAAAAATGTAATGAAGAAAATCGAACAAAAAAAAAATAAATTGGAAAAATATTTGGCTAGTTTCAAATCATAAAAGAATCATATTTTGACTGTTTTATGATTTGAAACTAGTCAAATATTTTGCCAATTTATATTTGTATTTGATTTTACTTCATTGCATTTTTGCATTAATTTCAAACTTGAAATAAAATGCAATTTATTTAATTTTTTTATTACAGTAAATTAACGCCGCATCATATAATTTGTCTATTTAAACATGGAAATACTCAGACAAACATGCATTTACACCTTTTAAATATTTATAAAACAAACCTATTAAAAATGTTTTTTTGTAACAAAATCAGCATGTATAGTGCTCAAGACATTTATAAAAGTTTTGCGACTTGGAGTGGCAAATATGTTTGAAAAAATTGAAGTTGAAGCATCATCATTTAAAAACTGAAAACAAAAATAAATTAAAATAACAAACCAATTATTTTAACACTGAATCAAAAACAAGTTTGTAAATATTACATAGCATTGGTGCATTTTTCTTAAGACACTTATTACAAATTAGTTGGTTATTCTTAATATGACGACCGCATATTTAATATGTGGTATAAATTGCATCACTACCAATAACTTGGAGTGCTTTATTGTTCGTTGCTGAAATCCATCTTCCTATCTTTTGAAAACATGCTTAAAATTGAAAGGTATTGAACAATAAATCTAGATGAATCAAAATCCAATACACTTTCTACGGCTTCAACTGCAACAGCCATTTTAATTTTTGTTTGAAGTTTTGCTGACTACTGACATTTCGATACAAGCGCCATCCCGTTAATTGGAGTGGTACTAAATAACCTTTATAATGTTTTTTCATTTGAATTACCGGCCCCTACAACCAGGTAACATGTTTCTTGATGTGTACAACCACATTGCGGTCTATATAGATGTTGATTTTTTTCCTTTTTGTTGTTAAAATCATGTGCACTATAGTTTACATCAGGATTCACAACAGTGATGTGCGAACTGTTTTCCTAACCTCACAAAATTTTCTAAAAACGATTTGAAACGTTTTCACCGATTCTTTATACAAACACAAAAAATAAAGAGAAAAGCGTTGTCTATAGAAGAATTAATTTATTATCTAGAAAATGATGTGTCTGACATTTCTAAGTGAATCTGTTTTGTTTGAAAGAAAAGACAAGATATGATAGTTTTTATGGTAAAAATGTGCAGAAACTCTTAGTATTGATGAAGAATGTGATGAACCCGATTTCCAAACCCCAGTTTTAGAAGATAATACAAATACAGGGGAGCAAGCAGTTGACACTTCTTCAGTGCCTGAATCTACTTGTGTTTTATTATGTACCACACCAAAACATATTTTTTTTAGTTAAGTGTTTGTTTGTTTATTTTTCTTCAATACCTAAATAAAGTGTCCAACATAATAATTTAGACTTAATTTCTTTAATGTATATATCCCGATGTACACTTGTGCACAAAAAAATTTGATATGGAACACCCTGTAAATTATTTTAACTGTATCCGAAATTCTTCAAAAATATAAGTCTTAAAATTTTATTCATTCAAAAAAAAATCAGGATTGAAACAGAAATGGATCGTATTCGAAATATTTGAGAAAAAGTGTAAATAATCGAGTTACGGAGGACTGTCAAATTTTCGGGATTTATTCAAAAACCAAAAATAACTGACAAAATGTAATAGCAGTTTGGAAATGGTAATAGAATCCTAAGAAACATTGCCAATTTAACCGATTTTTAGCTCTTATATTAACCGAGATAGCAATACATGCAGCACCAGTTAGGGACATAGTGTATAGTCGAAATAAGTTTTTGGGCAGTAGTAGCATAGAATTTAGAGGGGATGAATTTGTTACTCATCCATGCCGTACGCCACTGGCAGTTTATTCAACTGTTTGTTTTGCTGATTGCTGTATCTTATGATACCAAAAGTGTTTACCGAATTTAGCAAAAAATAAAAAACAGTTATAGTCATTATTATTATTTTAATTTTCAACTTTAACTGTTTCGGAAAGCAGTAATATTTTATCCAAGCATGTTTCGTTTAATCGTCTTATTTTGAATCAGAGAATCTTCAGTTGTTCTGTATACCATTCTTAATGAAACACCCTGTAGCTATTACTGGGTTTCGGAAAAATATCCATAACAAAATGTGGAAAATTGTTGAAAGGTCAAAAAATAACAGATAGAGATTTGAAAAATATCAAATCGAAAGATAGAGGATCGAAAAATAGAAGGTCGAAAACTAAAACAAGAAATTACAAAATATCGAATGAAAATCGCAAAAACAGTATGAAAAACTGAAAAATTAAAAATTCAAAAAATAAAAAGCCAAATATTAAATACCTAATGAGAACAAGTTTGGAAAGGTGAAATATCAATTTCACACTGGCAAAGAAGTTGAATTACAAAAATATTATGTCAAATCCTCAAAATTAATCTCAAATTTTAAAATTACGTTTCTTTTTTCATAGGAGGCTCTTTCTCTATTAGTTTTTGGTACTGTACTGTAACATTATATGGTGATAATTTTTTTTATCAATCTCACCAATCCAACTCCTTTAAAATAGTTTTTAATTGGTGTAATTTTGTTAAATAAAACATCACTGGCACAAATATTCAAATGCTTTTCCAACATGATCGGTGGAAATGAAAGAAAGAGCAATGAACATTTTTTTCATTAAGTTGAAATCCATTATCTATATCATACTTCTAATAGTACAAAATCCCAACTTGAATCCACCTTTTTTCAACCTTTTTCCTGATTAAATATATATTTTATAGAATATAATCTATAAATAACACTACGTGCCAGGGTTGGCGCCCCATATCAGGTTCAAGCTATTTTTAATTAAAAATTACATGATTAAATTTTTATCGACAGTTATGGGTAAGCTTTTTTTCGAAAAAATTTAATACCAATTGAGAGGAAAAGATGTAAATAAAATGCCAAAGTAGAGTTGGCTACCTTTTTCCTGGCCATAATACTGGGTTGGCAGGTATAAATAGGTAAGCTGATATAAGTAATTTAACCTCTTAATTTTTCTTAATATTTTATATAAAGGGTGAGTCATGAGGAACCTTATATACTTCTACCCTATTATGTAGAATAATTTTGGGGGTATATCATATAAAAAGTATCAACTTCCCTTTATTAATATGAATTTTGACAAATATTTAAGTGTCCGTAAAATCTACAAGGATTACTACATTTCTCTAATTTTTAAATGAAACTGTACAAGCATTTAACTCATATCCTTAAAAAGTGAAATATTCCAGGATAGGCTAATAAAAAATTCATCTCGATGATTCATATAAAAAGTTCTTCCTGTATACGATTTTAAGCATGTATAGCCTGGCGACATATACCAAAGGCGTGGCAAAAGGTGAAAGTCATATACCTCCCTAAAGTAGGAAGGTTTAATGACATGACGCCAAAGTCGTACTGCCCAATCAGTCTATCGTCATTCATACTGAAAACGCTAGAAAGACTAATAGATAGATATATACGAGACGAAATACTAAGAGAAAATCCTCTCAGCGACCATCAATATGCATATCAGCCAGGAAAGTCAACCGATTTGGCCCTGAATGATCTTAACAGGCTATTGTCAAAATCCCTGGAGGATAAAGAAATGGCAGTAGCAACTTTCGTAGATATTAAGGGAGCTTTTAGTAATGCTCAAACAAGATCTATAATTAACGCATTAGCAATAAAAGGGGTACCAGTAGTCCTATGTCAGTGGATAAAAGCCAGCCTAGAAGAAAGGGTAATAACATCATCTCTAGGCGAAGCTACACTGACAGCTAAAGCAGGCAGGGGCTGCCACCAGGGAAGAGTATTATCACCCCTCCTCTGGTCAGTCCTAGTGGACGAACTTATAAAAAGGCTAATATCTGCAGATTTTTACTGCCTAGGGTATGCCGATGACCTGGCGATCGTCATAAGAGGCAAGTTCGTAGGTACAATATCGGAGCGCACACAAACCGCTCTAAAGATTGTCGACGAGTGGTGCAGAGAGGAGGAACTAACAGTAAACCCTCACAAAACCACAATAGTCAACTTTACAAAACGAAAAGTACCAACAGGACTAAAGTCACCAGTACTGAAAGGAGTGAAGATTCCATTCGATCAAGAGGCCAAATACTTGGGAGTCATCTTTGACCACAGATTAACATGGAATCAACAATTGCAAAAAGTCACCCAAAAGAGCACAACGGCCTTCAACTTATGTCGAAGGTTGTGTGGAAAAAATTGGGGATTACAACCAAAAATGTCCCTATGGTTATATACCAGAGTCATAAGGCCGATGATAACCTACGGGTCGGTGGTATGGTGGCCAAAGACTCGGCAAGTTGGAGCCATTCAACAGTTCAATGGTATTCAAATGCCAGCATGCCTGAGTACCACGGGAGCTATGAGAACGACTCCAACAGCAGCTATAGAAGTCATGCTAAACCTAACACCATTACATATATTCATTCAAGGCGAAGCCAGGTCTGTCACATACAGACTGTACAAAGGTTCATAGCACATAAGCAGTTTGCGTGGACGTGACTACAGCGAGCTATATAAAGGGTTGGAGAACGACCAAATAATGGGAATGCCTTCAGACCAAATGCTTCCAAAGTATAGCTTTCAAAAGCAATATAAAGTAAGTATACCAGACAGGGAAGCGTGGACGGGAGGACCTCCTATTCATGCAGATCTCACCTGGTATACAGACGGCTCCAAAACCCATGAAGGTTCAGGAGTAGGTATATGTAGTACCAAGCCAAAGACAGGAATATCACTGAGCTTAGGTAAACATGCGACATTATTCCAGGCAGAAATAGCAGCAATACATCACTGCGCAAAAGAAGTATTAAGACAGAAAGTAAATGGAAAAACCATTGTCATATACTCAGACAGTCAAGCGACGTTAAAAGCACTCGGTTCCATGCAGGTACACTCAAAGCTTGTGTGGGGATACGGCAAAGTGAGAAGCAAAAGAAGCTTGTAATCGGATGAAGGAAGTTGCACAACAACTTGAACTCTCCACCCAAGCTGTAGTAGCTGAAATATCTCGAGGACTTTCCTTAGCTACTACGGCACAACTTCCTTCAGTGTTTACTTAAAAAAAAACTGTGAAAAAAGTTCGGAACGAGCTAGGAGGTACGCCAGCAAATCCAAGAAATTTAATAGAACTTGTGCTTCCTGAAAATTATAAAAGAACTACTGACGGTGAGCTGTTCCTATTATTTGATAGTGGTCCAGAAGAACAGCGTATTTTGTTATTTTCAACACAAAGAAATTTAAGTTTTATGGAACAATGCGATCATTGGTATGCCGATGGAACATTTAAATCAGCTCCAGCATTGTTTTCTCAAATATACACAATTCATGGAGTGCGGTATAGTAATGTAATCCCGACCGTGTTTGCACTTCTCCCGAACAAAACACAAGAGACCTATACACGTGTTTTTC
Source organism: Psylliodes chrysocephalus (assembly GCA_927349885.1). Classification (NCBI taxonomy): domain Eukaryota; kingdom Metazoa; phylum Arthropoda; class Insecta; order Coleoptera; family Chrysomelidae; genus Psylliodes; species Psylliodes chrysocephalus. Next base: position 65,696,283 of record OV651817.1, read on the forward strand.
CACAATTAAAGGTGGTAAATCCGGGTCTGCAACCTCTAACAATAATGATGGACTTTGAAAGAGCCACAATGAACGCTGCACAAACGGAGTTCCCAAATGTGAGAATCCGCGGATGTTTTTTTTTTATTTCTCGCAGTATATGTGGCGCCATATTCAAAGTGCAGGATTAAAACGCAGATATATTGAGAATTCTGACCTCGCTCTTCACCTAAGACAATTGACAGCTCTTGCATTTGTTCCAGAAAACCATGTAGGCGAAGTGTACGAGGAGTTACTCGATAGCGATTTTTATACACAAAATGAAGAACTGTTAGTGCCACTGATAAATTATTTTGAAGACATTTGGATAGGAAGATTAGATAGAAGAAGACATCGAAGACAACCCCTTTTTCCTGCAAATGTATGGAATTGTTACGATCTGGCAGACCAAGATATACCTCGAACTAATAATGCAGTCGAAGGATGGCACAACAGCCTTTCTTCTCTTCTGAATGCTGCGCATCCCAATATTTGGAAATTAATTGATTCCCTTAAAAAAGAATATAACTTAAATGTGTTAAAAATAGAGCAGTACATTGCGGAGAATTTACCTCCACGTAAAAGAAAATATCAAGATACAGTAAACAGGATAACAGCTATGTTGTCGATTTTCCTAACAGACCAAATTTAGAATATTTAAGAAGCATTGCTCACAACTACAAACATATTCAAATAATGGCATTTAAATAAAAAAAATTTAATAAATAGGAAAACTGCAATTGTTTTGCAAAACCAAGTTTGCATTGTCATTAAACTTAATTGTTAATGTCAATTAAAATTAACTATTTATAGTAATTCAATAAAATTATGCGTCCTTTTTTCCAGCGTACTTTTGTCGTATATCCCTTTTTATTATTCAAAATTTAATCTATGAAGTGCGAATATACCATTTTTTATGCATAGACCTTAATTTATATTATAGAAACTTATTTTGCAAAGTACGCCTAGTAAATGTGACGTTCTATCTCCACTTTACTGCACTCCTCTTTTATTCAGACTATATGAACCGTGAGTTTAACTACTTTGGATGCACTGGGTGCTTTGTGAAACTAGACGCACTAAAAAGAATATTTATAATCGGAAGTAAAATTGATTATGGACTTGGATGAAATAATCGGGATAGAATAAAGTAGAGACTTCATAAACACAATTTTTCGATATAACAGATGGACGCACTTCGTGTAACGGAAAAGTGTAATGAAAATGGCGACTTGAGTCGTACTATGATTTATTTGAAGTCAATAATTTTATATTTAAAGACTGACGGAACGAAAATGATTTTATATTTAAATGAAGCTCTTTTAAAAAATTAATCTTACCAAAACTGACTATCTCGAGTTTGACATTGACGTAAAAGTATAATTCAAAGGTGCAAACATTTTAGCATCGTCATAGCATCTCCTCTTTATTCTATCTCAATGCATAAAATTAATTGATGCAGAGAATGCATAAATAAAGAGAAAGAAGAAAAATAATCTGATGAAAAAATATTGCTTTATCGTTATAATTAATTTTATTTAATTGAATCCAGAGCTTTGATAACGTTTTAGGTGTGAAACGAATTTATGAAGTTGGCTATTAATATCTGTTGATGAAACTCAAATTCCCTGTTAAAGATTAATTTATGACAATGATATATTATTCGAAGATTTTGAATAGGTATACATTAAAAAAATGACCAACTTAAAAATAATTTAAAATAGTCAAGATGTAGCGAAAAGTTAAAGTTTAAATTTTAGGATATAATCCATTTAAAAAATCGCAGCTAGAACGTAGACACTTTTCCAGCGGTCTTAGAGATCAGAAATCTGTCAAACACGTCTGACATCAGACAGATACGAATAATGTAATTCGTACTTATGTAATGCCGAATGTGTGTGACTATAAAAAATAGCAAAACGTTATCTACTCAGATTTAAGAGTAATTCCACCATTAAACGTGTTAGAGTTCAACTTTTAACGAAGCCCAACAATTTGACATTCAAAAAAGGAAAACAGTGTCCAGAGAGGTATTAGTAATAGAAGAACTACCAAAAATAAAGATTATTGCTTCGTTTTCTCTGAGATATCAGAAATTACTCCATTAAATTGTGCTTTGACAAGAATACGTTCTGCTAAATTGTGTCTCCAGGACCGCTCATGCTTTCCATTATGAAATATATTTTGTCCTTTCAATGATCCTCTTACCTGTTTGCGTGCTAGAATCAAAAAACGTACTAGAAGTTTCTACCGTCATAGAAGCAATGGTACCATCCATAATCTGGGTGGAGGAGTCCCTTCTACCGCGGTATCTTTGGCAGTCGTCGCTCTGGGAACTTTGTCTTCTGAAGTTTCTGCATCTAAAAAATTATTCGATGAATTATGGTTGGTATACTCGATGAATATCAAATTTAAAGAAGATATTATGTTAAAAATATATAAATGAAATGAAAAAATTACCTAAAAAACTACTATATGAAGAAACACCAAAATATAATTTTATATTTGAATTCCGACAAGCTACAAAGCCTTCTTAATCAAGTATACAAAAGTGAATTAGAAAACATATGTTCCAGTGTTCCTGTGACAATAATATAGTTTTGAAAAATCACAAGCACGTAATAGATGAACAATAAAGAGAAGAAAATAACGACCGGCACTTTGAAGGGATATAAATTTTTACACAACAGAGGTACCCTAAAAAACTCGTGTATGCGAACTCAAAATATTCAATGAAACTACACTGCCAAAACTACATTTATTTCTGTTGTACTTTGACAACGCTCCACCATTAATAAGTCGAGGCTGCAGTGGCTAGGGTTTTGGAGGTAGCCTTATCTTTCCTTTTTATGTTGTTCATCTAATCTATGCTTCAAGCCACAAAACCATTACTCCTACACTTAAGATAATAATATATAACAAAACAATATATTTATCAAAAGGCGCGTCCTAGCTTGTTTCAGAGCTTTTAAAATGTTTAAGTTGTTTTTTTAAAAATTCATAAAGTTAAGATATATTTAAATAATTAATTGAAGTTGTTAAGTATACCGTTAATTAATGAAAAACATTTCCGTAATCAATGTAATTTAACATTTTTAAAAGAAGGAAGTTTACTATGAAGTTGTTAGAAAGACATTAATAGAAGTAGAGGCAAAATCACTGAAAAATATACACTGACTGGAGCAGATTACCAATAAGTAAATTTATCACTAATAAACAACAGTGCCAATACTAGGAGAAATCGTTATGATCAATGAAGACAATTTAGAAGAATAACATAAACTCAAATTTTTTGGAGTAAATGGTAAACTGATAAAAAAGTACAACAATAAACTAGTGATATGAATATTTTAATAGCAAAAAACCTCTTATGGAATGGCCATTTCTTTATCTATTCGACATACAAATTCGATATCTGATTAAAAAAGAATATCGAAATATGGAAGGAACTTCCTTTCATTTTGGAAAATCACACATTTTTAAGACACAAAGACATAAGAATGTTTTCTCTCTACTTAAGTACAGAAATATCTTTTGATAAGATTTTCAGATCAGTCCTGATATTCTTTGACAGTCTGGCAAACTATATAGGCACACGCTGGCATCTTCGAGGATCACCAATTTGGCTATACCGATCTCTACAAGAGCTCTGTTCCTCTTAGTCTGAAAGATGGGATATAGGGTTTCTGGCGCTACGAGATGATGCGACCTGTTAGTGTTGGGAATTGAAACTTGGATAAGTTGTTTGCGACTCGGCTCGGCGATCCAAGATGGTGGCCATAGTTTACGTGAACGTTAAATAGAAAAATCATGCGCAGTGATAAAGTCAGAAGAGCATTAATGCATATCTCCATTGGTATTGTCCCGATTCACACCGGAAAAACTGAAAAGTGGGGGAATAACGTTAAAAAGAAAAATCAGGTACAGTGGCAATGCCAAAAAAACCTAAGTCTATATCTCCGCTATTATTGGACATAATCAAACAATGACATATTATCATGTACAGTGGCAATGCCAAAAGGGCATCAACGTATATTTATCTCCGTTGCTATTGGTCAAATCCAAAAGAAAAAAATAAAAGAGTGGGGAAAATTACATGTATATTAACGCTTAAGAAAAAAATCACGTGCCGTGGTGAAGCAAACAGAACCCAAGCCTGTATCTCTACTATTACTAGACCTAATCGAACAGTATAAACGGCATAATGAAGGAGACGTGATGTAGATTACTGATAACGAGAAAAATCACACAAAGTGGAAATGCCAAAAGGACATTAATGCATATTTCCATTGTTGTTGGTCCAAATCGAATAGAAAAACCATGGGACGTGGTGGAAATGACTAATACAACAGCTAATGCAAAGCGACAAATCCAAAAGGGCATAAGTTGATGTCTCCGCTATTATGACTTCGATTTACATGAAATAAACAGCGCTATAAAAGAGACGTGACGTAGATTAACGTTAAAGAGAGTAGCATAACCACATTACCAAAAAGGTGCTAACGAATATCTCCTCTATTTGATTCTGTTCAATAACAGCAAAGATATAGACTGAGGTCCTTTTGGTATTTCAACTGTTCGTGATTTTAAGTTAGTTGTTTTTAAATTCTCTAAAGTAGTTTTTAAGTTTTCTTGCTGCTGCTCTTGTTGGAGATCTATTCGACTGTTTAGCTGACCTACCTTATGCCTGAAATTTTCTTGAATTTGCACTAAGCCATTTATAATCTCCACCTCCGCTTTTCTATGTCTTTTCTCCTTTTCCTTCTCTTCTTCCTTCCTAGGCTTTTCCTTTTCCTCCTCTTCTTTCTTCCTATGCCTTTCATTTTTCTCTTCTTCTTCCTTCCTACGCCTTTCCTTTTCCTCCTCTTCTTCCTTCCTACACGCCTTTCCTTTTCCTCTTTCATCTTTAAAAACCATGCTGGTGGGCCTGAAGTATCCATATCCGTTTCGTGCACAGTTGATCTAGTATTTACCATGAATAGAGTGCATGTTTTTGGTATCACAATTTATTTCAACTCAACTTTAACAACAATTATACAACTGATAACATTAACATGTAACGTCTATCATAAAACTAAAAACTGACGTCAGGATCATCTTTATATACTTGCTTGACTTTTCTCGAACCTTCTCGAGCTGTCGTGTAGAATCTTCTTGACGGGTAATGACATTTCTGGACTATTCTATCTTCTTTTACTTGTACTTTTACTTAAGACAACCGCAGCACACTGTAGGGCGATGAGTAACATTTCACTTCTTTTTCTGTCTGTATGTTTCCTATAATAGCCGCAGGCTACTGCAGGGTGCTGCATAAGAATATGCTTCTAGACGTCTATACCAATAAAAAAATACATTTTCGGTCATCCGGTTTTGCTACTTTTGGTGTAAGGATTTACGACTAATAAAATTCTGGATAAAGCTTAAACGTGTTTTTTTTTTGAATCAATGATGGTATTGCAATTATTTTTTGTATCGATGAAAGGGTTTATATATGCAAACATAAATTGCTACCTGACGAAAATAGAAAAAAAAAACACTCTTTGCACAGTTACCTCTCCAGCGTGACGCCTATTCCAAATTCCCTTACGATTACTTATTTTACGTGCTTCTGTTTTGGTGAGCTAATCTCTCGAGAAACAGCTGCAGTAGATTATCCGTAGCGATAGAGGTTAATTGGGCAGTATTAGGACTACCATTTTTGACGTGAAGCTTAAATAATCTACCAACACGATTCCTGATTGCTATGAGGAATAATTTTTTATCCAAGAAAACCTACATTAGGTTTTCGAGAGAAAGCTACTTGCCGTGTGTTTCTTTAGTGCAGGCAGGACGGATAACAAGTTTTTATTTGTGGAAGGTACGTACCATACGTTTGAGAGCTTGATATTTTTCCACTGGTCATTGACTTGTGTCTCAATTGATAAGCTACCGTTCGTAATAGCTCCTACTGAGTCTCCATTAGCGGTTGTCACATTGTGGTCTTCTCCAAAGTACTCGAACGATTAATACAAGTCACGTTTGTTAATGATGTGTTTTGTGGCCCCATTGTCGACAAACCTGTTCTGAATCACATTCAGCGACAAGAACGATATCGGTACAGGTACATAATGTTACGTGTTTGTTAGCGTTTCCGTTAGCCATTGTTGGTTTTGGCAGTTTAGCTTTCCATTTTGTGCACTGTTTAATTCCATGTCCAGTGTTTTTTTTGTAATAATGGCAGGATATAGTCTTGGCTGATTTTTGTGTGCTAAAACTTCTGGTGTTATTATTTTATGCTTTTCCGTATGCACTTTTTTGATGTGTAAGGTTATCGATGGTTTTATTGGATTTCAACATTAGTTAGCATCCAGCTGGATTCGAAGGAAAAATATTTCACTGGTAATGTGGCCAGAATTTTGCAGATTAGTAACGTTTCTGGTAAGTCGCAAGCACAGAAACTATTTTATGCTATTTTATCGTAACCAAAGTCGGATTGTAATTAAGTTTGAACATGGCTTCCGATACTTAAAGAAATTCATGCATCTATCGTACATTTTGTCCTCTGTGCTGACATCAAATAGTCTGTAGAGTTCCAACCATACGTCTGTTGCAGTAGAATATCTCATTAACTTCTGTTATGTATCTTCTGTCATGTTCGCGGTAAGAGCTAGAAATGCGAAATAATGTGCTTTCATGAACATTTCAAATATTTTCTTGAATATTTGTTTTTGTGCTGCAGTATCATCGAAAGCCACAGATTTTTTTAATTTGCTTTCAAGGACAACTATGGCGTGAAGGACTCTCCTCAAGAGAATACACAGTTTGTACCAATTGGATCAATTGTTTATTTCTACCAAAAGTCCTACTTGGATTCACATAGTTTGAAAATAAATGTCAACAACTAAGGAGTATTTGTTTTCTATGTAGAGACAGTCTGTCATTTTGTAACCAATGAATTTCTAAAACCATAGACGGAACTGGAATAAGAGTGTATGGGCCGAGAACTAAGCACTCCGAAAGCTTGGGAAAATACCCAAGCATCTTCCAGGCTGAAATTCACGTTATCTAGAAGTGTATGCAGTTTAACATCGAAAAGAACTATCGTAGAGAAGAGATTATCGTCATGTCCGATAGCCAAGCAGCCATCAAAGCGCTGAGCTCTTACGTAATCAGCTTAAAAATGCTCTAGAGATGACTAGAACAATTGAATGAGCTAGGCGAGAAAAATAGAGTTACTCTCACTTATGTCGCGGGACATAATGGGGTACAGGGTAACGAAATTGCAGATAGTCTCGGAAGAAAAGGGGCTCTAATACCCTTTGTAATACCTGAACCGTTCTGCGGTATTAGAAGTTACATAATATTAGGAGAGATTAATAAAGAATTGGGCAGTAGAAGAACTGATAATTGGAACAATCTCTTGGGACTGAGACAGGCTAAGATACTTCTGGGTGAATATAACCAGAAAAGATCGGAAGCCTGCATCCGCCTAAGCAAGAACAGGCTACGCATTGTAATAGGGATTCTTAGTAGGCCGACTTAATGGACACCTTAGTAAACTGAGAGAAGTAGAAGATAGTGAGTGCAGATTCTGTGACGAGGACGAAACCTCCATTTACATTCTAACTGAATGTGTAGCACTTCAGAATCCAAGGGCACTATACCTAGGAGCATATCAAATAGAAGAGGGAAATTTACCTAACTTGAGGCCACTCCAAATATATAGGCAGAGATATTTCCTTGCTGCATTAGCGAAAGAAGATGACACAATAGATCTTTTATTTCGCAGTGTATCAACACCCCATTCCCAACATAATATAACCAATGAATTTGAAAATTCTTTGTTCTTTTCATCTTGGTCACATTGAGTTTGGAATTATTTTCCCTTTAATCTAAAGTAGGTATGTTTTAATCAATAGTCAAAATAGCCATCAGTTAAATCTAATAGGACATCAAATACAACATTGGCCGTAGTGTTAAAAGGTCCTAAGGGGTCTATAATTTATAATTACTTGAAGTATAGGGGGTTGTCAAAATAGACAAAATAAATAAATGCAGATTGATAACTAAAAAAGAATATTTTTGTAACACACAAACTATAAATTTTCAAAAAGTACTATTTTTTACTACCCGAACAACTAGCTTCACATTGAAAGAACAATACACAACTTCTGTTTTGGTGCTGACTACTTATCAAATAGATTTGTGGCGCTATTTTACCAATTAAACAATGATCACAAGCATATTCCTAACTTCTTTACTTAATTATGCGTTGTTTGAGTTGCCAGTAATTACCTTATCATCTCCTCGGTGGTTGATTGTCTTCGGAAACCTCGAGCAATGAGGATCTCTTCCGTTGTGGATTGTCTTCGGATTGCTGGTCGGTAGTTTTCGACTGGCAGCGGAGTGCATCGATTGCATGGACTTGGATCTCTGCTTGAGCAACTAAACGGGTTAAAGAAAAGTAAGTTCCGAATTGGAGTGCTTTTAAATTGTTCACTTTGTTACTGTTAAACAATGTCCGACGGTTACATTGTGATTGCTTTATTACTTACAGGTTTATATTTTAAATTGAATTTAATAAGAAAACTTTCGAAGTGTTATAAATGACGACAGTAGCAAACTCATTTACCTAACGACGCAACAATTCGTAAATGTTGTCGTTTAGAAGAGCCATTTATTTATCTCTAAAGTTTGAGGTTGTATATGTAGAATATTTGAAGTTTTTAAGTATTTTAAGACGTAAGTTTGTTTTTAAGTTAGTATTGTGTGTTTTATATAAACGATTATATAAAACTATGTCTTCTGAAAAAATCTATTAGTGTTAAAGGAAAGATTATTTTTTTTTACCAGAAGTAGGAACTGTAGCAGACTTCCAAGCAGACTAAAAGATAAAACAATTGACAAATTAAAGACAATCCTACTAAATAAATCGTCGATCTAAAGCACACATATTGTAACTGCAAATTTAATGTTATAATGATCTTAGTACCAATTCGCATTTTAAGCCTTCTTTATTGGCCACAAACATTGTAGCTCCAACACTCACCAAACTACAATAAAATCAAATTTAAAACTGAGAATTAAGGCATTTAATTACACTTTCTAGTACACCTCGCTGAAGTGTAAATTTGCGATTGTCACAAAATGGGTTTTTGGAGATACAATAAGTGTATCACATGCTTTAGACCGACGAAATATGACCCACCTGGTCTAACGACAAGAAAAAGATACATATTTGGCCGAAGAGGCCAAAATGCAGAAGAAAAGATAAGAGACTATATCCTGACAATACAAGAACTTGGAAATGTAACATTGCAAAGACAGGCTTATTTGTTGTATAATAAACGAACATGTTAAAAGAAAACTTCTGTCTCAACCAAACATCACTTATGATAGTGCCAAATAAGTCATTATTTAGGAAGAGGCAATAAAGAAGCAGTCTGTAAACTTAGCGACAGAAGTGAAGTGCCTAGGTCTCACCTTTGATAACAAGTTAATACATCAAGAAAACAAAGTAAACAAGCATACATTGCTTATGAATAATGCCATCGAACCGTGGGGCACACTTATGGTCTCTCCCACAAAGTCGTCGCATGGACTTACACGGCCATCATAAGACCTATTTCAACATACAGTGTAGTTGATAGATCCGCAAACTAGAAAAAATTCAAAGAACAGCATGTCTCAACATAACAGGAGCTATAAAATTCACACTGACTAAAGCCATAAAAGTCATTCTTAGTCTCACTCTCCTTGATATTTACATCAAGAAGGTGGCTCTGTGGTAACAATAAAACGCCTTCACACGGTTGAAATAGAACCTGATGTAGGATATGATGAGGCGAGACGTCGCTTCTGGCTCCCACTGCTTTAAGCAAAAAAACTTTTCTTATCTTCTATTCTAATGAGAATTTTAACTGTTTGTAAAAAAACTGCCAACAGTAACAAAGTGAACAATTTTGTTCATAGATATGGAGACATTTTCAACACACCTAGAAGAATCTGGAGATCTAGGTCCATGGGTTCTTGCAGCCACGCTTGTTGATTGTCTTCTCAATGTTCTTCTGCCTCGTCTCACAGGACTGTGGTCGCGGTCTCCAGATCTGTCAGGGCTCAGATGAGATCTAAAATAGAAGATTGTTTTAATTATGTTTGAATATTAATTATTTCTGATATTTAATTAGGCAGGAAAAGCCTAACATTTTTCAATAATAACTGGAGTTCACATCGTTTAAAAATTGATATAAATTAAAATTCTAAAAAACATAATCAAAATAATTCAACTTGCAAATTTTGAGATATTACATATTGAAAAGCAAGACTATAAATCAAATACTTGCTATTCATTGAATTATCACATAGAAATTAATAATATTACCTAGAATCCCTTCTGCCTCCTCTGGATGCCGAATCTGGACTTAATGAATCTCTTCTTGCTTTGCGACCGTTCTCATCTACGTCAGGGCTTAAAGCGGGTTGTTGAGGTTGACTTCCCCTGCGATTCCAAACTCCTGGTGGTAGGCAACTTTCATCGTAAGCCGTATTCTGACGTTGCAACCTAGAATGTTTGCGTTCCGGACTAGCGTGGGATCTGGAATCTCTACGCCCTAAAAACAAACGTTAAAGCCACGATGTAAGTAGGGGATAATGAGTAATGCAAAATGATCAATACACAGAAAAAGTGTATTGATTAAGTCCTCAGTTTTGTTAAATAAAAGGATAATAATTGTTATTTCATCATTGATAGATTGATGGAAAAAGACAGTACGTTGCCATACCGGTGCCAACTTTAATGCAACAGTTAAATAAAAATATACATTTTTGTTGTAGTAATTTTAAGTTTATGTATTCATGATTCAAATTAATTTTCGTGCGCCTATCATTTGTCACTTGTTATTTGTTTATTTACATTGTTAGTTATATGGCGGGCTTCATGGTAATAGTGTTTTTGGGTTTCATTTAGTATTTATTTAAATTTAGTTTCTGTGTTTTTTTAAAGGAAATTTCTTATTTGTGTAACGATATTGTTACCTATCACCATACTAGTGTGCTGCGGTCATCATAAATAAAAATACGGGCAAAAGAAGATAGAGAATAGTCTAGAAACGTCTAGAAATGTCATTCCCTGTCAAGAAACATCTGGATGGTTCGGTTTGAGAAGGTTATAGAAGGTTAAAGCGAGCTATATAATTCGATGGTCCTGACGTCAGAGTTTTATGACAGACGTATGGTAAAATTGTAAAAGTTGAGCTTAAATAAATTGAGTTCCCAAAAACCAGCATAACATTGGTGACAGCGGTGAGATATAAAATTAAAATTACCCAAGCATTCTATTCATGGTAAATACTAAATCCACTGCGCACGAAACAGTTATGAATACTTCAGGCCCACTAGCACGGTCTTTGAAGATGGAAGGAGGAAGAAAAAGAAAGGCGTAGGAAGGAAGAAGAAAAAGGAAAGAAGGAGAGGCGTAGAAAAGCTGAGTTGGATATTAAAAATGTCTTTCTACATATTTAAGAAAACTTCAGGAAAGAGGTAGGTCGTTTAACGGTAGATTAGATATCTTAGCCCAACAACAAGAGAATTTAAAAACGAATTTAAAACAACAAGAAACGGATAGAGTAGAGTTGCAAAGGCATATTAGAAATGAACTGGTGAAGAATTAGTAGCCATACTAGCAAGATGATTAAGTCACCCTCGTTTGACGGTCAGACGACATGGAAAACGTATCGACTCCAGCTCGAGCTACTGCTAGAGCCAATGGCTGGGCTGAAAAAGAGATGGCGGTTTTACTGACGTCAGAGTTTTCAGTTTTATGACAGACGTTTTACGTTCATGTTATCAGTTGTATAGTTGTAAAGTTGAGTTACCAAAATCCAGTGTAACAATATTGTTGGGTTTATGCGGTTGCAATTCCAGTTAGAAAAGTAAGTTTTCATCATATTCCAAAGGATATATGCAAAAAAGTAGCCAGTTTGAATAAAATGGGTAATTTTTGTTGTTGACTAACAACAGTTTGGAATACTAACCTTTTAATTTTACATAGTGGTAACTTAATATGTTTTAGGTATTGAACTAAACTTTATTGAACCTGTTTTTCATTAACTTTTAAATTGTACTAATTTTCCAACTGCAAAATATTCGATCCAATTCTGCATCAAATCAACCTGTATTTTAAATATTTAATTTTACAAATGCAGAATATTTAATTTAAGTCTACATCAAATCAAATTCTACTTTAAATTCATGACGGTGATTGGGTAGGATAATTCTGCGGTCAACCGGCTTGCTAATGGAGATTTTTGGAATAGAGCGAAGATCCAATGAGAAAACAAAAGATTTGTCTCTCTTTGTTCCGAGCTCCGAGAAGGCAAATATCATTAACTGATAAGCCGACACCACCAGTTGATAAATTTCAATACAGGTTCCATCTTAACGATAGTATTTTTTCCGTTTTCTTTTCATTAAAGAAGTCGTATTTATTTGATTTAACTTAACCTCAAATTTTGAATTTGATTTTGGATTTATTATTTCACGCTATTGTAAATGATTATTGAACCGTGTATAAAAACCCCGTTTTATCCCTTTATATCACCTGGAATTTATTTACTGTAGCAGTAGCAAATAAACCTGCTAAAATAGCCTTTAGAAGTTTGTGTCAAGAATATTTTGACCTCTGAAATATTTAGTATCTCCATCTGGCGCTACCAAGCCTTTTTGAAGCTATATAAGAGAGCCTTGGAGCAAATAATATTAACAAAACTGGCGCCGGAGTAATTTCTGAACCGTCGTCTTCTAAGGTAAGGATTATTTTCTTTAAGACAGGCAAACCATCTTACAAAACCACAGAAATACTGATATAATAACGAGTGATTTAAACATTTTTTTCTACAGTATGCCAGACTGACAGACAGAGATTTGTGACTGAGTCACTTAAAAAGAAGAAGAATTGTACTCCTCGAAATACGTGATTCTTTTCAATAACCAACTTTAGAAGCTTTTTTTGGTTAATATCTGACTAAAAATAATTAAAAAACCGAAAAATACACAACAAATAATTTGCATACGCATAGTGAGAAATTACATAAGCGAAAAAATTAATTTGAATGGCGAATAGAAGATAATAAACTACGCATATTGACGAAAATATTAAACATTTAAAGGCGTTTTAGACTTTGATAACTAATGCATTAAATATTAAAAAGTCAATAACATAAATAGGTAATTTTCCATATTCATACTGACCCAGACGTCCGCATTGGGTTGTAGAATCCCTCCGAGTGGCCAATAACGGATGAGTTGGAGTTGTGGCAGTAGTTGTAGGTACAGTTGGCGAAGTAGCTGGTGGAGTTACACTAGAAGTTATGATAGTCGGAGGTGCTGGAAGTCCTTGACAGCCCATATCAGACGTAGTAACAGTGGTTCCAACGCCGGGGAATCCCAGGAACTGTTGCGGCGCAGAATCAGATGCTGTTGAAGAAGTTGAGGGACGTTGATCTTGCCTAAATAACAAATATGTCAAATATTATTGTACATTAATTATACGTTATATTAATTCCTTCCATAAAATAGTACCAATAATAAAAAAATTATTGTAATCGTGAAGAGATTATTTCAAGATCATCACGTTTTGAGGTCCCTAAATTACAAAAAACATTTTTCCCCATTTCGCCGGTCTGTGTGTCGTCTTCTGTCTGTTGGCGCGATAGCTCAAAAACGGCTTTAGAGAAAAACTGCACATAACTTCTGGTCAGTTATATATAGGGTGAGCAGTTTAAAAAAATTAAATTTAAAGTCGGCTGATTTGGACTAAAATTGGTATCTGAGTACTTTAGAGGTCACAGAGAACAGATCCTACATAAGTTTTTGAAAACACAAAATGGTATTGAAAGGAATTGTATTTAAACAAAAATAGTCTCGCTTGAGTGGAAATAATAAAAAAACGTCCTTCTGATTTGTGTAACTAAACCATTTTAAAAGCAGCCAATCATCCAATAATGGTAAACGTAACGAAGCACACAAGAAGCTGTATTCTGCAACTATGGGAAAAGGAGTGTGAGTACTATCTCACGATTTGGCCTTACTGCGCATGTGACTCGACTAAAATTATAAGGAATCATGTCAACAGCGAGAGCAGTGTTGCAAGAAGCACGATAATTATCGTATGTATACGATATAGTTACTGAAAAAAGTTGAAGACTCCCAATATTTCGTTTTAAAAGTTACGAGTTTTAAATCCTATGACCAGTTTTCGAGATAAAGGGCGTTAAAGTGGAGAATTGCTGATATTTTACTTTAAACTAAAAAGCTAGATTGTCTCCATGTAGAATATATAAATTTAATATAAATTTTGCTAATATGTCTATTAAAAGGGAGAGTTTAAAACAGTTGCAGCTCATGACCAAAATATTGGGGCTTCACAATGACAGAGAAAATACATCTCAGTATAGATGTAGGTAAACAACTTTCAGAGTTTTAGAAAGGTATAGGTATAGGAAGGTATAATATACCAAATACTCTGAAAGTTGCGCCACAGATAAATTTTTCGTTGAGTAAATATATTTATATACAGGGTGAGCCATCTAGCTAACCACCAAAAAATAATTATGGTTTAAAATTATTAAAAAGACGACCCTGTATTTTTTTCGTGACTTTTGAGTAAGTTAATAACATTACATTTGGTGTGTAACTGTAATAATTTGGCAATTATTTTAATTAATTTAAAGATTTTACATAAAGATCTGATATAAATTTTCAAGTACTTTCCTTCATTTGACCTTAGAAATATTAATAACAGTTATTATATTATCAAGTAAATTAAATATTTGAGTTGATCAAAAATTTCAAAGAAAGCACGTCTCAACTAATATTTAAACGATTTGGGAACGAGGAGAAGGGAGAGTGACTGAGTGGGCCGGGCGTTATTCTGTCCGACTATCCACCGACGCCGATAAAGCGTACCTCGGGAATTTTAAAATAATTTTCAAAGTTGTGATTAAATAATAAATATCAGCCAACCGATTTCAAACTTAGTGAAATCGAAACTACGTTTCGAGCAAGGTAAGCCTTCCTCTTTCACTATATTAAAATTGTGACAGTTCCTCTTTCATTTGCCAAATTATTTAGTTATCTCTCTTCGTAGATTTTATAGGAAGTCATATAGTTTATTTTTTTGACTTTGGTAGGTACAAGATTCAACGAGATTTCTGACACGTTTTGCCATTAATTCTTATAGTAGTTATCGGTACTTTATTATCGTCGGGTGATTTACCGAATCAGACGAGAACCTCAGGGTGGATCTTGTACCTCTAAACATATGACATATTTAAAATTGTTACACGTTTAAATATATTGAGTTAAATATATTGAGTTGTTAAACGTTAACCTAGTTTTATCTTATGTGTGTTACGAGTTGTTGAGTTCAGCCCGAGTTCCATAAAGAGGAACAATCCCTAGTCCAGATAAGCTATGTAATCAAATCCAGAGTTCGATAATTGAATAATTATTTAAGTGTTCCTTTTAATTCTTAACCAATACATACATAACTGTGGAATATATATTCCATCCTCATCAGGTTTTCCTTCCTCTTTTGTCAAAAGACACTCCGGGTACTTTTGCGAAGCCTCGGCGAACCTACCCCCGAGTAAGGACTATATGTGCCTATTATTAGTTTGCCAAACTATTTCCTTAACCCGCTTGCACTATTCATCACGGGGGAAAAATCTTTTATTTTTAAACCTATTATTTTATTTTTCCTTTTTTATGGTGACAGTCGCTGCCTTTACACTTACAGTGTACCCCCCGTTGATGACTAGAGTCCTTTTCGCCACTACATTGTTATTTAGTGACAGCAGTTACTTTCTAAGTGACGGTGGTTGTTACATAACCATAAGATTTTAAAATATACATGGTGATCTAACTGTTTCTATTATACTGTATAAGAAATGTGTACTCTATAATATTTTATTGCCAAAATACCATATTGTGTAGTATTTTTTAAAAATATGCTTCCCTAACGTCACAGTAAAATTAATGAGATTTTGGAAAAACTATATACCGTCATACACCCTTCCCTGTATCTAAAAACATTTTTAATTGTACGTATGTACTAATGTATTACTAAAACATGTAGTAAACGTGTTTATACAACAGAAATTTATTCTAGCTTGTAAGTTTGAAAATAAAAATTACGAAAAGTAAGCAATTTTGAACTTTCAACATATCAAAAACTAGTCATAGGATTGAGGTGATCCTATTGACACTTTTGGTTACTAGATTGAGTACAATAACATACAACAGTCACTTTACATTAGGAAATAAGTGCAGGGTCCTTTGGATAACAAATGTGTATGTTTTAAACCTACATATAAAATGATAACATCCAAGACATCTTTAAAAATGTATATACAAAAACAAACGATCAAAATCAGATTTTTGGTTTGGTGATTTAACCTTCTACACTTGTCTACAATATATTATACTAATTTCTTCAACATAACAGATGAAGCAACTTGGTTATTTTATTTCAACAAAATCTGTTAATATATTTTTAATTTATAAATAATTATAAAATTATTTCCTAAAACTTTTAAATACTCTAATTGGAGTTCCCTGTTTTTTTAAATTTCTATATAGAGGGTAAAAACTTTACCAATTTTTTGACGGATTAAGAAACAATAGCCCTATAGTTTAATCTGCAAGTAGGTTACTTATAACTTTACTCAGAGGTGAAAATATTGGCTCTTAAATCACGAAGACACTTTAAATTTACCTACATGAAAAAACTTAAAGATAGAACGTGAATATAATAGATTTGGGCAATATTTCATTAACTGTTATTTAATTACTTTAATTTTGATAAACTGACATTAATATTTTTTTATTGATTTATTTAATTATTATTTATGAAACCAGTTACGAAATGCCTTATTTTATGTAACGAGTGAATATTTGCGGCACAAGCAGAGTGAGTTTTCACAACATAAACGAGTTACGTAAAACGATATTTCGAAACGAGTTACATACAATATTTTTTTCTAATTTTGACTAGATTATTTACAAAATTGTGTTTTGGTAAGAAATGACTGACATCTAGGCATCCAATATTACTATTTTCTTGTATTGTTAGTTGCATATGCATCATTTTATTGACAAATAGAGCATAATATTAATTATTTATTATCAACGACTTGTGTCTTTATATGGCTTATTAAAGTTATTTGGTTTTTAAAAAGGTGGGTTATTTGATCGTGTATTGGGTTTTTATTATTTTGTGTTGATTTAGAATGGAAAATAAGCACCAAAACAACATTATTACTAGGTTGTAAGTTTAATCAAATTCTATTTTTATGAGTCAGCTTGTCCTTCTTTGATATAAACTTTAAATAATAATGTATATTATTGATTTTAAAACCAAAAAAAGGTTTATTTTTCGCAACTGGTAACATAATAAATATTTCAATACCAGTTTCATAATTTTCAACAATATGCAACTTGTTACGTAGATCATTTTAAGACTTGCTGCGATTACAAAATATGTCACTTATATGTTAAAATTAGAAAAATATGCGAGTAATAATGAATATTTCATTTTTTATTAATTTGAGGAAACAACTTATTTTAATCACTCACAGTATTGATTAAAAGGGCTATTGAAAAATCATGCCACTCTACTTTTTCTCTGAAGTGACGTTGACGTTAATATCTTTAAGATTTACACACGTAGAAATCTTTTTAAAAATGACAAAAATTGGTTAAAGATCCGAAAACTCAAGTATGCAATTTAGAAATATGAAAATAAACAAATCAATTCCCCTTATAAAATTAGGGAATCTATTTCATGAAACCCAAAGTGAAAACAAACCGAAAAAAGTAAAATAGCAGAAAAATCACGTTACATTTTTTTATTTTGGGGTCGTGTTGTTTTGAATTCAGTTTCATATTATCAAATTGCATATTCAAAAATGCTTTCCTAGTATGAATGTAAGTGCATCAAAATAATCATAAGTGTAATCTTATTGGTTTGATGAGTTCATCTATTTATTATAATTTTTTTACCTGTAGTATGGTGTATCTGTAACAGTTCTGGAGTCCCTCCTTTTCTTTTTAGCGGCAACAATCTTGGGAGGAGGAGGGGTTATGGCTGTAGAAGAATCTCTTCTACCGCTTCTCCCACTTTCTCCTGATCCCCGTCTTGAAGCATGGTGGGAATGGCTGGAAGAGTCTCTACGGCCGCTTTTACTAGACTCACCGCTGTAGAAGATAACAATTTATGTGGTTAACGGAAATTATTTTTAAATTACAGAAAAAATAGTTTAAAGTTTAAATAAGCTTAATATTTTACGTAGGACACGATTCTTCTAGTAGTTGTTGTCGTACAGGAAAAAATAAAATTAAGTTTTAAATTAAGGTCAAAAGAACGGATCTAATTAAGCAATTCTTAGTTCTTGTACTAACTCACCTATCTCTTCTAGATGTAGCTGGATAGTTTGTACTACTAGGACTTACGATGGTAGTGGTAGTACTTTCTTTGGGTTGCCAAAGCTTGGCAACCTCAGATTTGAAATCTGAAATAGCGGTATAGTGAGAGTCTCGTCGAGACTTAGAACCCATGCTTCTTATGCCCGAATCTGCGCTAGACTCTCGGCGTTTCCTAAAAATATAAAAATCAAGTTAGATCAAAAAAGTACTTCAACTTTAAAAGAGAGTGATCATTGTAATTAGGTCCTACCAAGTCGGACCCACGTTTCATATTATTCAAATAGAGATGTGAGTTATGATAACACAATCATAGCAAATACAAGTAAAATTATTCAGACGCAGCAAGTCCAAGATAAGGCGTCACCAACAAAACTAGTTTATTGCCGGCATTTTCTTGCTATTACATTTTTACTTTTATATTGTTAAGACATGAAATAAAGTTCTACTTTTGTAAAGTTTTCTTCATTAAAAAAAAAATTATTAGCGAACCTAAAAGTGGCGCAGTCAGTAGGATTGCCTAACGGTCTCGACTACAAAAATCGTGTCAAATGAGTACATTTTAATAGTTTAACGGCAAATCGAAATGGCGAAATAAACTGAGCAAAAAGTGTACATCCGAAGTTTAAAGAATCTGGACGAGGACCGACCATATTGCCAAATCCAGCTAGTTTGAGATTCTGGATGAGGACCACATTGCCAAGTCCAGCTAATTTTAAGAAAATCAGGGAGAAGAAACAGCATGGCTCGACCATATGGACAAAATATTTCTGGGAATTGCGTGAGTAATTTTTTTCTCCGTTAATTTCAAACATTTTATTTTTTTAGTTGAATATATTAATGATTTTTGGGATAAAATAAAAATTGAGAGAATATATTATATTTATGTCTGAGATAGACGAATTAGTAAATATTTTGAATAGTAAGTACTCTTAGAACAGATTCCTTATTAAATTTAGATATTTTACCTCCTATAAGAGAATCAGATTCAGAAAGTTCAGATTTAGAAAGTTCAAATTCAACTAATTATCCACTTTTGCATTTATATGTAGACACTATTCCAAATTTTGATGGAAACCTCCATATATTAACTGTATTTTTAGATGCTTGTGAAAGTTTGATTGGACAATTTTCTGATTGGCCAGATAATGCAGGCTTTAATACAGCTGACACACTTTCATGAACCTTCTCAAGGTCCTTCTTATGATACTTTTGATAATGAAGTTTTAAATTTTCGTGTGGAAGCTCTAATACAAGTTGAAAATGTAATTAATCCGAACATAATGAGATCAAATTTACCCTACATTTTTTTTATACCAGAATTAAACGCAAATTTCTTAATAGATACTGGTAGCAGTAGAAGTTTAATAAACTGTAGATTGGCTGAAGTATTTTATAAAAAATATATTTTTAAGGAATATTTTAAAATACAAACAGTGCATAATATAAGTCATCATAACAAGGTAATTAAAATTCCCATTTATAGCATCTTTAATGTAGAAGAAGAACAAACATTTCATATTTTTGATTTTAATAAAAATTTCGAATGTCTTATCGGAATTGATCTGCTCGAACAATTAAATGCATCGGTTGATTTTAATAAAAAAATTAATTATTACCCCATCAACAAGTATAGTTAATGAACCAGTAAAAATAAAAAAAGAAACAGCAAACACTAATATTGAAACATTATCAATAATTTCTATAAATGCTCTAGAATACGAATCACTTATTAATAACCCTTGAGACATTGACAATGAAACCCTGCGATTTCTTAGACGTTTATCTAAAAACCCAGTAGAAGATGACAATCTCGACAATAATACCCCTAACCAATCTAAAATAAAAATATTGTCAGACATACAAGTTAAACCTCATGATAAACCAACAAGAAATGACAGTCTTCAATCAACCCTACTACTGGTCATTTGTAAGAATTTTTGACATTTCAGAAGTAATAGACGAATTTAAGTCACTACAAGATAAATTTTCCGACCTACAAACGGTAATAAAAAATAAATTTATAAACCAGACCAAGTCATCTTCGTTAATTTCAAAATATTATTTGGATAAAATTATTATCCAAATTAATCAATTAAACCCATCACTTGAATATACTTATAGAGGAAAACGTGGACTTCTTAATAGTTTAGGTACAATAATTAAATAAATATCTGGAAATTTAGATCAAAACGATGCCGAAAAATATGACAAAGCCATAGAAATCAAAATAAGATGAAATCTTTAATTAATGAACAAATTATTCTAGTTGAAAATTCTTTAGACGTATTCAATAAAAGTAGTCACGTCTTAGCTCTCAATCAACTAAAATTAAAATCTCTAAAAAACACAGTTTAGAAACCGCTCAAATCCAAAATTAACAAACTTTTGAAAGTGTCTATATTCAAGAAGTCATATATTAAATATCAGTTTTATATCAAAATATTTACGATTTACTAGAAAAAAAAATTTCAAAAATAACTCGATAATAGATCCTAAAGATTTGATTAACCATATTAAATTAATCGATAGCAACTTATTAAACAACAAATCACCATTTCAACCAATTTTAAACAATATACTTAAATTCGAAAAAATAATGCAAATTAAAAGTTATAGTAAACACAATTAAATTATTATTATTATAGAAATCTCAATTTTGGAGAGAGAAAATTACGATTTATATCAAATTTTCCATTTACCTACTCCTAAAAGCAACCTGTTCCAAATGATTATTCCTAATTCGAAATTACTTATCCTAAACGATTAAAATTTCATGTCACTTGACTCAGAAGCCAAGAAATTAGTGACCAAGAGTTTATCTATCATGAATCAGTACCAACTCCATTAGAAAAAGACGCCCCCTGCAAAGTTTCCTTGTTGAGGTTTTCCAAGAACCTCACCAACTGCCAAACCATCCCTCTCGACATTGTGGACATAAAAATTAAAAAAAATTCGTCAAAATAAATGGTTGATCACCTCACCTCAGAACACAGTGGTCCAAAGAATTGTGCGGATAATGTCCCATTAAAAGGAACATTTCTATTAGAACTAATCAATAAGTGTAGTGTTAAAAAAGGTAAAATAGTTCTACGTAGCAACGAACCTGCCAAAAACTGAATTTAAAATAATAAAACTTTCTAAAGTTAATATTTTTTCTACAACTATCATTATATGGATGTATTAAATGCGTATCTAAGGCAACATAAAGCAATCCATATATCACTAGTGAGAATATATTCATATTACACGATTTTTGTCAATTATACCCCACTAGAATTAAAAATCATTAGATCTAGTATGCGTGTTAGTTGACAGCATGTTGACAGTTATTCGTTGTTCCCGATTCTTTTTTGAAATTAAACTTAAAATATTAAGCCCGTTTTAAGAGTTTATCAATTAAAAAAATGGAAGACGATGATTACATGGAACTAACACCTCCTGAAATCCGCGACGCTGCTAAAGTGGCGTCGTTGGAATTATTACCTTAAATATCGAGGAAAAATTATGAGATTGCATACAACAAATTCATGTCGTGGAACCAAACAAAAAATGTATCCTCTTTTTCCGAAGACACTGTGCTTGTATATTTTATGGAAATTTCTAGTAAATACAAATCGTCTACTTTATGGACAAACTATTCCATGCTAAAAAGCATGTTAAACAATGTCGACATTGATACATATCCGAGATTACGTGCTTTGTTGAAAAGACGATCCGAAAATTACGAACCTAAGAAATCTGAAGTTCTGACTGATGAACAAATTGAGAGGTTTATAAAGGAATCCCCAGATTTTAAATATCTTGGAACAAAGGTAAAAACTCGAATCGAAAATCAAAATTCTTTAACTTAATCTACACATTTTTTTAAGGTTGCCTTGATTATGGGGGTCATGGGTGCTTGCCGATCCTGTGAATTAAAGAATATGAAAATTGGGGATTTAAGATGTTTTGAGGGATGTTTTCAAGTAAACGTGCCATACACAAAAACCAAAGTCCCAAGGAATTTCACAATTGTGGATAATGTTTTCAAAATAGTTAAAAAATATATAGACCTCTGACCCGAAAATGCACCACAAGATTTTTTTCTCAATTTCCAAAAAGGGAAGTGTACAAAACAAGTGATAGGAATAAACAAGTTTAGCGCAATGGGAAAGCAAATTGCTACGTTTTTACAATTACCAAACCCTGAGAGTTATACTGGCCATTGCCTCAGGCGTTCATCTGCAACATTGGTTGCTGATTCTGGAGCTTCAATGAAAACATTAAAACGCCATGGAAGCTGGAAATCCGCCTCCACAGCAGAAGGGTACATCGCCAATTCAAAAAAGAACAAAATAGAAACAGCTCAAGCAATTTTAAGTCAAATCAATAATGAAAATTGTGTTGGTCTTAATAATCCATCATCTTCTGATAGTGATCGTCATGATTCTGTACTCATCAATAGCAACACTAATTTTTCTTTAAAAAACAATCTCAATGATATTACCGGAGCTATTATTATTTCAAATTGTAATGTTACTATTAATTACATCAATAAATAACTTTAAACGAGTTCCTGTATAAATTGGCGTTTTATTTCACACGGTGGCTTAAATACTCCTCATTTGAAAGGTCTTTTAATTGTGAACAATCTTGTCAATTCTATTTATAACAAGTTCAAAAAATTTTTTCTAAAAATCCCCTTTTCGATTTCGGTGAGCCCCCGTATTCAGTTGTAGATAAAGTATAGTATCCAATTCGTGTATAATGGACCATACTACACTTGAATATTTACAACACTCGCTCGCTCGTGTTCATTCTCGTGTAATATGGTCAACATTACACACTTATTGAATAATATACTATAAAACTCTAACGATAAAAATTCTATTTACCTTAAACCCATTAAAAAACTCTGTAAAGTTTCAAAAACAAAAACTGTAACATATTTTTGATAATCCAATCCATTTTAACAATATTAGTGTTTGGACTATATTGATTTATATTTTTATCGCATTTTATTTGTTATTTTGCATTTATTCATATAGAAAATATAGGAATAATTCATCGAAGAGGAGCATCAAGGAAAAAACCATTGGCCAGCCCCCGGATTCTCCTGCAGGCATTTTCTAGCTTTAACATTTTAACTTTTATATTGTTAAGACATAAAATAAAGTTTTGCTTATGTAAAGTAAACGAATGTGTATCATTAATAAGCAGTTACCATTAAACAGTAATAGGACATATTTTGTTGTATGTTATTTTGAAAATATGGCATAAAATATTGCCCCTTTTTCTATACTAAGAGCTTATGCTTCATATGAATATGACTAGACGTAGTTTCGTAGTAGACGGACCAGTTTGTTGGATATTTTTGCTGTGCTTTTGACATTTTCTGTAATCGGATGGTGACCTTCAATAGAAAACTTAACATATTTTGAGACGAACGAAGACAGTTGTGACAGTCCTATGTATAAATTCACTAGAGTTCATGAATTTATTGTAATATATACAAGTACAGCTGTATGTTTAGCTTTACCTTTGAGTCGATATACTGGGCGTCGGTCCAGACTCTACGGTGGTTTGCCTTCCCCATGGCAACGATCTTGCCAAATCGGCCAACGTTTCCCGTCTGCATAACTGTTTTTGTTGCTTCTTCGTACTCCCACCCCATTCTCTGAGGATGTCCGTAAGCTGTGCCAATGAACTGCGTCTTCTTCTTGTGGCACCAGACTGCGGAGGGGAGGTCTCTTGGGTTTCCGTCGGGGGTGATATGCTGCATATTTGAGTGGCTGAGTCGCGACGTCCTCCTAGTCTCTGACGTAACGTTGATTCTTCCACCTAAAAATTATTATCAGATATTAGTTTCGTTTATCCATCATGTGATATATTTTACAGAATTATGCCAGTGCCAATTTTTTGACAGTCAAAAATTTAATTGTAACCACAGTTTACAGCTATCCTTGAGGAATTGGTGTAATGAAAAGAAATATAACAGACAGGATATGCATACCACCCTGAGCATCATTCTTTATAATACAGTAAGCTGGAGAAACAAAAATGGTAGAAACGACTTGATCTACATAGATGTAACTGAGAATTAAAATGTTATAGAATGCACATATTCTCGATGGCAAGTTAAGGCTTTTAACAGAAAAAACTACAGTAATTACCCTGAAAAGCAAAATCGTTAATTAAATAATTATTAGAAGTAATTTTCAACCTTTGACAATCATTCGATGTGTCAAGAGGATAGTTCAAAGCTCTAAGCTCAGTATACTACCACATCAGATTTCTTTCGGTTCCGTATGATATTGTACTACGAAGTACTATTCCTGTTCTCATTTAGGGCTGTTGCATTAGCACACGATTTGAATGAAAGTTTCCTCTTCATATTTTCTACGTCCTGTAAAGTGTCCAGTTACCGTTTTTTTTTTTTCTGCCAATGTTTAGTAGTTGGAAGGACCCTCTATAGGTTTTAAGGGCTACCTGGCTTTCATAATAAAGACTCTTATTTCTCTAATAGAGTCATTTAGCATTATCTGGACACAGGCTTCTACTGCTGTTAATTTAGTCTGGAAGACTGTTGATAATGACTCCACGTATTAGACTAATGATCCTATTCTGACTTTGCCTAGTAAATCTCAACTGCTGTGATATTTTGCATCATAAAACCATCCTTATATTTATTCGTCTTATACCTTTCTGATATTTTAATATCGAAAAGTTCCATAAAGTCATGAATAGAAAGTATTCTGTCTTTGGAATATATAGTTAGAACGCCAGAAGAACATCTAAGAATATTAACCCTTTCACTACTAAAGGTACGTACAAGTATCGCAAAATTGCCAGACCCTTAACTACCACACCTGGAATTGTTTCAACTAGGCATTTTGCTTTTTTTAGAATTAGTTATTAATTTATTTAAACTACGTATTTTTACTGGTAAAAGTACCAAAATACGCAACTAGTATGTGTTTATTTTATATTATTAAAAATAAATACATTTTATATATGAACAGAAATAAATTTGATATATGACAATAAAAGAATTAAACATTGTAGTACTGTAAAAAACAATTTTGATTTTCGTTAAAACATAGAAAAACACTGCAAGTAGAACAAATCATCCTCTTCTTTCAACAAATTTTGGCCAGTGATTTCCTATGTTGCCGAATTTCGGATGAAACACTGTAGGTATAGCGTCTTCCTATAGGTTTAATTCCGTGTACAGCCTATAACTGTCATTTTTTTTTCATCTCTTATATTTTTGTATATTACATATGTATTTACAAAAGCTAATTCAATACAGCCCCAAAATATACGATGGCACCACTTTCTGGAACGTCTATCAATGCCATAACACTGATGTAATTGGTCGTGGTAATTAACACTCCCTACAGATATGTTATAATCTTTCACAATTGCAGGTGCATTTACATATGAAGTGGTACCATCTTGCAATTTTCGTTTTACTTGAGTAGTGACAGTACCATGAAAATTGTAAGTGAAATAACTATTCTGTTATCTTTCCACTTGTAGAAAATAATACCAGTGGTCAAAGTCACCTCATTACAATCCCTCTCGATCCTTTCTTATGATGCTAATGTCCCTTCAAATTTTAGCAGATCAATACAGTTGAAAAAATTATCAAAATAAATCACCTTATTTTTATTCCACTCTTTTTCAGTTAACTGCAGCACAACTATAGCTCCCAAGGTGTAATTTGCATGTATATTATTAATTTCGTCTGACTTTCTCTGATTTATTTAAAATTTCTTAACAAATCCATGTCTATCAGATAAAACACAGAATTTGTAGCCCCTCTTTATAGGCATTTTTGGAGTGTACTCTTTAATTGAAGAGCGTGCCTTAAATTTTACAATGGATTTTTCTATACACATTTTTTGGTCTTCCACACTGTTCGAGAAAATTAAAACTTTATAAAGTTTGTCTTTATTTTTGTTTGGTATAACGCTGTTATCGTTAAGATGCAAAATAGAAAGTACAATTTAAAATCAATTGCGAGACATAGTCTCAGCTACAAGTCCCACTTTCAAATCAACTGCTAATGACCAGTAGCTTTCAATATTTGGTAAAACGTGATATCCCATCAGAAACTGTATTCGGAAAAATGCGAAAATGTATTCTTCTGTAATGTTAACACCTTTAGTTTTTTAAACTGCATATAAATTTGTTTGGAAGGTAATATTTTGAACAGTTTCATCAAAGAAATTAATAAATACAGCTGAAAGCGTTGTAAAATCCGCAAGGTAAACTTCCTTCCAGGAAACTGCATTTTAATTAGGCCATGGAGTACATGTTTGCATGGTCTTTTTCCGGGTACGCTCAGGTCCTTTTTATTCTTATTCTTATTCAACGTCTGGCTCATTTTTAGGTTCCTCTGGCTCATTTTTAGGTTCGTCTTGCTCATTTTCAGGTTCTTCTTTCTCATCCTTCGGTTCTTGTTTATTATCTTGTACTGTTATATTATGTATATCAAGGTATCTGGTTTGATGGGTACCTTCCTCATTGGAATCAGATTCAATGTGTATTTCTGTACTATTATCTAAAGGGGATAGAAAATCGTTATTTTGTACCAAATATAATAATTCCTGATTAGTAACGACCGTTTCCTTTTCCAGTGGGACATTATTCTGTAAAAATATAATATAGAATATAAAAGCACGACTATTTAATACCAAAGGTACACTTATAAGTATTACTTAAATAATGTTATATCTTTTTATAAGCAACCACAACATCAAATTTTTATTTTAAATTAAAAATTAAGCTTTTACTTAAAAAATCCACCAAAAATCAGAATTTTTAAACGGTTATCATCAGATTATAATACACTTACAATCGTGGAAGTGCATACATACGACACCTATCATCTAGTTGGCGCCAATTTCACATTTCACAGTGATGTTTTTTTAGTTGCAGAGTTTAAGTAGAAATTGAAGGAGTTAGAAGCAAAAGGCTACAAGTGACAAAAAAAAAGAAATGGAATTATTCAACGTTAAAGTTTTTGTTTTGTAGTACAATTATGAAGACTAGAGAGAAGAGGCGAATCGGCAATGGTCAAATTTCAAATTTCAAATTTTCGTCTTTATTTTTAGAAAGTTCGCGAAATTGACTATAGTTGGCATGTCGAATAACAGCGGTGTCAATTTTCTATATAAGTCAATGTAAAATGAAGTTATTTTTTAACAAATTGGCGAAAAGAAGGCCTTTCTTGCCTTTTTTACCCTCATGAGGCAAATCAACATAAAATTGGTGATGGCAAGGCAGTATATGGCCTAATAATGTCCTTAAATTCTCATATTTTTCATATGAAATTTTTAATGCGTTCTTGTAGTTTGTTATTGCGGTATTCCAATGTGAAGGTTGGTCTTCTCTTTTTTTAGCTTAGAGCACTTGTCGGTGTAAATTGGAGCCCAGCTTTCAATAAATAAACACATTTTAACGTGATCTGAATTTTCTGGTTACCTCATCTTTCTCTAGATCTTTTATGTTGTCATGAAGATATTGGAATAAGAGAAAATCGTCATCACTCATGCATGTGACAATGAAATTTTTGCTTGTTTTTTTAATAATGTCAACCCAATCATCAGGTATAAATGCATGAAGGTTTCTTCTTCCTTTTCTCAATTTGGCCAAAAGCTTCATCGCACTCCAAGTATGAATGCCTGGTTCATAAAATGTGTGGTCTATTCTTTCCAGATTAGTACATTGAACCAGATACATAAATAGCTTAGCTATGTTTTTATTTTTATTCTGTCCCCCACAATAATCAGAATAGGCGATTAGATATTTAACTTCTGGAATATACTAAAAATGTAATAAACAAGTTAGCATTAAATTGTCAAACAAATATAGGTGTAATAAACTTTACCTTCACCAGACAAGAACCAACTTCTTGAGAGCGTCATGAAGCATTTGTATCATTCCAAGTATACATGTAAGATTTGCCAGAAATTACTTCATGTATGCAAAAATTAAAGGTCCACAGTTGTTTGAAGTAGTATACCTTATTAGTAGTGAGCAGAGGCATGGGTAGCATTTTCTAAGTTAAAGCCACATACTTTGATTTTCTTTTACTATACGGAGAATGGTCGCACTGCGCAGCTTTCTGAGTGCCTTTTAAAAGGAGATAGAAAACTCCGCCATTTTGAACCCTTATTACGTGTTGCCTACATCTTGGCGCAATACTTTTAATAGGTGCGTTTTAATCATCCGCTTCTGCTTCGGAATTGTCGGTTTTCTTGTTTTAATCTGACAGGTTAAAACGACTAAACCGACAATTCCGGAAGCAGAAGCGGATGATTAAAACGCACCTGATATTTTGCTTGCTGCTGTCAGTGTCAGTGAATATTATTTTTGAAGTCACAGTTTATTGCTAAAGAATCAATTAGCTCACTCGGACCAGTTGAAAGTTCCAAAATAACATCCACTCCAGGGATACAAATTTAGGATACGCAGAAGACTGCTGTTTTATTATAGGCGATTGTCATATATTGTATTATCTGAGTTGCACAGTGTATAAACTGAAACATTGAGATCAAAAGTGCCGACGCAGAGTGAGCGATCTGATTCTTTAGCTGTAAACTGTGTCACAGGGTTCAAAATGGCCGCGCCCTATGTTGGGCGTGTCGGACCTCTCTCTTGCCTCGTATAGTAATCAAAGTATGTAGTTAAAGCATATTAAGCGAGTTGAGATAGAGAGAGAAAACATTCTGTGCAATATTCAGTGTCTTTTTTCTTGGCAGCTGTGACACTTACTACAACTCTATGATGTGTCGCCAGCTCTGTTTTACTTTGTGTAATTACTTCGATACTGGGGCTTATGGAATTTCAAATGAAACTCGGTACAAAAAATATGCCTATAGTATGTATCATTTGCCGATAATGTGTTCAATTCTGAGCACCATTCAAGACAAAGGGTGTACATCTTTCTGATATTTTGATTATTAGCTAGATATCTAGAGGAAAAATTTTGTAATCGAGAGTAATGGCTCTTATATCTCGGGAACATTTTGATGTGTGATATAATGTCATCACGTCTCGTTTTACTCATTTTGGATGTTTGCCACGTTGATCGGCTTGTAAAAATCCTTCAGTGGACAGTTTATTATACACCGTATTAAATTTCCGATTAGTTATTCCTAATAGTTTCAAAAAGAAAGCCTTGCAGAATTTAAAGCCCATCAGGGGTATTCGGGTGGCAATAGATGGCACCACAGGTATTAAATTCATTTGGACTTTTTACTACCCAAATCTGTACCTAACTCATTTTGTGGCAACCATGCACTTGTACCCTTTTGCTTCTAACCCCTTCAGTTATAAACGTACTTAAAAGTATCTTCGGGTGTTCAGAGCCGAATTATCATCTTATATTGTAAACAAATAGGGAAACAAATTTAAAGGCTTAATAAATACCATTGGACGCAATACTGCGTCATTGGAAAATTCATATCTGGAAGTGAAAGGGTGTCTAACTACAAAAGTTCGAGGCCGCAAAGGACAATGATTTTTGTAGTGAAACGCACTCTATTATTCTACAAAGACCAGTAATATTTAGTAGTCTAAACAAGGAAACATATTACTAAGCTTTCTGTAAAGCATGCTAAACACAGAAATACATTGCTAAGCTATCGATATAAAAAATGGCGATAAAGATGAAGCTGGGCACCAAAACGATGAAGAAATTGACAAATAGATGGAATGATATAATAGAAATAAAGAAACACTTCTCTATAAACCTTTAAATTGCTTTCAAACAGTAGGCTGACAAGCCTTGAGATGCTAAATTTACCAACAGTATACGTAAAAGAAATCTTTGTTGATGTCAGTGGTAAAATGTGTTCGCATGTGCAGCAGAAGAACGGATGTAGTGACGTCGTTGTTTATTGCTTATCGGTATATTACCAACTAGTGACTCGATCTGTAAATTGCAGCAGCATTAATATGGTGTCATTTGTTTTCCTGCATATGAGAGCGATATTTACTATTCACTCCAACACACGCAAAGTAGGACTGAAGTTATGACTGTTTTTTGTATGTTCATATAGTCTAAGACCCAGTGGACGGCTACTTGTATGTATTTGACCAGACCTGAGTTTTTGTGCACTGAGACCCCTATACCTACCATACCTGAGATAGGGAGTCACTAAGCCCAAAGTGGTGGACGCGGCGGGCGCTTAGGTAAGACAGGTATCGATTTTTGGTAAATTTTAAATGCATTTGACCACGTCTGCCGTTTTGAAATTTGAAAATATATTATTATTATTATTATCAGAAAACAACAATGGCAAACCATTATCGCGTGGTTTAACATTTTGGCAGACAGTTTTGAAAGTGCTGAAAATAACAAAATTTTGAAAGTAATTGACCAGATCTGCCATTGATATATTTTATTTATTAGGGTCTTAAAAACTTATATTCATCACGGCAGACGTCTTCATTGAGTACACACGTCAGCAGACAACAAAACCTTAGCTACCATCTGATCAGATGTATGTGTATTACGTTCCTTGTTTCACATCAATATTATTTACGTTATTACTTTATTTATAGGAATTAATATTTAATTTAGTAAACTATGGACTAAAATTTATAAGTTTGATAACAAAAAAGTAAATATATTTCGAAAGGATCTCAAATATTAAAGTATATTGCAGATAACAAATATTTATTTTATTTTCTTCTTTTTATTTATTTAAGACAAAATTAAAAATAATGAACTAAAAAATGAATCATGCATGCATTACAAAATATATTTTTTTTTATTGATTTGAATTTTCATTCATTATCATCATCGGAATCATATCTGTTGTAGTGTGACTCGTCTTCGTCATCCATTAAATCGAAATCTGTAAAAATAAAACGTAAATTATAAAAGTAATTTGTAAATCGATCCGAATATATTAGATAAAGAATTGATTATTATGAACTTACTAAGGACTTGGGTAATCAAGTCACTCACGGAAGTTGGGAGCTGATCTCCTTTAAACCATTTAAATACCAATTTGTCGTCTTGCTCAATCCAACCATACTCTAATGGGTCCAATGTAATAGGTTGCTTTTTGTAAGCATTTTTCCAAACTGTTGAAATATAATATAGATGGTTGTTCAATTGCAGACGAAGACTGTGATGGAACGTTTTTTTTTTTAACATCTGTCGACATCTGTCTTTTAAATGCTGTAAATGTCTTGTAACAACTACTATAATATGCAGAATCATAAATTTCGTCCGGTAAAATGATATCTTTATATTTATTTATGAAATTTTCGTAACCTTAAAATCTTCTTAAATTTTGACACAGTTTCTTTTGAAAATATCGGTAAATTATCAGTTTTTACCGTGTCACAAAAAACACACTTCAGTTTTTTTTCACTCGACATAATTATATTAAATAATAGACTAATCAACAAAATAAAAGAAAGAATCACTATATTAATTTCACAAAACACGAGGTATCTGTATGAAGGTTTACAGATATACTGAAAACATCTGGCACTAAACGTTATGGTGGAGAGATATCTGGACCCTCTCAGGTATAAAATCTGAATTATTTGAATATTAGTATCAATAAAAGAAAATGTTATAGGCTAGAATGAGTACAATAGTAATCCATAGGGGAAAAAAGAAAGATAGCTATCGACAGTCTATGCATACACCTGGCCGGATAGTAGCTAAGATTTTGTTGTCTACTGACATGTGTACTCAATGAAGACGTCTGCCGTGATGAATATAAGTTTTTAAGACCCTAATAAATAAAATATATCAATGGCAGATCTGGTAAATTACTTTCAAAATTTTATTATTTTCAGCACTTTCAAAACTGTCTGCCAAAATGTTAAACCACGCGATAATGGTTTGCCATTGTTGTTTTCTGATAATAATAATAATATATTTTCAAATTTCAAAACGGCAGACGTGGTCAAATGCATTTAAAATTTGACAAAAATCGATACCTGTCTTACCTGAGCGTCCGCCGCGTCCACCACTTTGGGCTTAGTGACTTCCTATCTCAGGTATGGTAGGTATAGGGGTCTCAGTGTACAAAAACTCAGATCTGGTCAAATACATACAGGTAGCCGTCCACTGGCTTTTAGACTAATAGAAATGCATTTAATATTATGTTTTAAGTAGTCGCTAAGTCGTGATATCTATTATAGTGATTTCTTAATTATGTATGGAAATTGCGCCCATACATTAAAAAAAAGCAGTGTAACGATGAGATATTGCATTTTTCTACTAAAATAGAATAAAAAAAAGTCATCAACGATTTTGTTATTTCTACTATTTGAATTAAAATTTAATAATGAAAAAATTCTCTGTAAAAAAATTAATTTTCGTCGGTATAGAAGACATAAAAATGAAAGAGTTTAGGTTGTATTAAAATAGTAAGTACGTCTACAAAATAAAATGTTATAAAACGAAACGAGTTTGCTTAAATGAAGAAAGTTTAACAAAGACGTAAAGCAATACTTCAAAACCATACGTTTTTAAAGTCTGCATATATCTCACTTTTCTGGTTTTATTTGATAATTTTATCGTATTCCATTTGCAGTTAAGGAAACACATTTTGACTGAAGTAAAACGATTAATGCACTTTTTACTACAAAATATTCTTTGAATGTAAAGTGTCTAAATACCGGTCTTCTCGGAATTGAATGACAATTTGCATATATATGATTCTCCCCATTCCTCTGTAATAACTGTATATTTTTGTCCTTACAATGCGTTAAATTAATACCTCACCCTTTATTTTCATTCGATTTGATCCA
Organism: Psylliodes chrysocephalus; assembly: GCA_927349885.1. Lineage (NCBI taxonomy): Eukaryota > Metazoa > Arthropoda > Insecta > Coleoptera > Chrysomelidae > Psylliodes > Psylliodes chrysocephalus. The sequence continues at coordinate 65,729,538 of OV651817.1, forward strand.
TTGTGATTTTTTCTCCTAAAAATATAGAGGAAGTAGATAGATTATAATGAAAAAATAAATTGGCGACTGGAAAAATTATGGATAAAAAATTGGACTGGAATAATGAGGAATAATAAGGAGAAAACTTAACATTTTAAGCAGTGTTTCATTTGATTTGTTTTTCATCGATCCGTCTCTGCAGTTCTCGTATTGTTTTAAAATTAACAAGGTGATTACATCACCCTCTCTTCCATGACAAGCTACCAATGCCGTAATGAACGAATGATTGATCAAATTGTAACGGGCGTTGTTATTGACCCTCATCCACATATTGTTTTCGAACAGAAGCACTTTTATAATTACCAGCAACAGCTTCTCACACGGCTTAAAAAATGTAAAACATCTAATAAGCCATACCTACTGGCACTCTCATTTTTTACAGAAAGTATTACAAATTAAAGGACTGTGTGAATAGTTTTCTATGAAGAATGAAAAGATGTACATCGTGAATAAGTTATCGTGTCTATGTGATGTAAAAAAAAAAAACGATTTTTTGTGAAAATTCCTTAATAAAACTATCAGTTGTAACAGGTGAACTAAAATTTTACCCAGATTTTCAAACAGACAACTTATATAGGAAGACTCGGCTCCTAAATACAGTCCATACTAGAAAAAACAATCTAATTTATCAATGGGTGAGTCAGGCATTTATGTTAGACTTTCACAAAAATGTATAAAAAAATTGGTCACTGGAAATTAACTAAGTAAATTTGATGGCAAAAGTGGCGAAAAAAAATGGTGGTAAATAAAATGTACATCTAACCTGTTCTCGCACAAGATCGTCCCATCCGTTGCCTCCTTGCCACACCAGGCCCACTTGATGTGATAAAATCGGTAGATTGCACACGAAACAAATGGCTGTCATTGTCCTGAAAAAGAATTCACTGTCACATGTGAGACAACTCGGGCGATTTTCGTGCAATTTTTATCATTAAATTAGAAATCAATTTAGGTTTTTTGAACAAATAAAAAAATGGTTTGGGTGATTACCTGACAATGATTTTTTTACTATTTAAGTTTTTTTGAATTTACAAATTGATTTCTAATTTGATGAATGTTTGTCTATTTTCGGAGTAAATTATAATTTTTTTTTAAATAAAAAATATTAAAAAGAAAATAAAATAATTTAAAAAATTACACATTTGTCAATTGTATTAGAGATGAAAAAAGTACAAAAAAGTAACAAAAAAATTAATATTGAATGACCAATGCAAAAGAAAAAGTAGATTTGTAAGAATATACTTAAAAAATCGAAAGCAAACATAATTGAAAAAGGGCCAAAAACTGCAAAAAATATTGCTGGAAATAACTATAAATTTTGAAAAAAAAAAAAAAAAATTAAATGAGAGTAGAAATTCAAAAAAATATGTTATCGATTATACAGGGTGTATCATTAAGAATGACACATAGAACATGAGAAGATTCTCTCATTAAAAATGAAACGATTAACCGGTAGCTACATGCTTAGGTAAAATGTTACTTAATTCCAAAATACAGTAAGTTAAAGTTGAAAAACAAAAAATTAATAATGGCTAATATTTTTATTACTTTTTTAATAATATATATCTATCAACAAAAAATCTTTTAAATAAACTTTGCCAGTGGCGTACGACATAAGTAAGTAACACCTGCATCCATTCTAAATTTTACACCACTGTCCAAAAACTTATTTGGACTATAATTTTAATTTTTTTTAAATTGTTTTTCGAGAAATTCGCACACACATGCGGATACTTTTTATTTTAATTCATTTTGAAATTAAAAAAATTTAAAATTTAAAAATTTTGCATTTTTTGCAGTTTCCAACAAAAGTACATTTTTATTTAAAAAAAGATCAAAACAGTTAAAATTATAGTCCAAATAAGTTTTTGGACAGTGGAGTAAAATTTACACATTTACACAGTTTATTTAACTGATTTTTTGCTCTGATAGGTGTATCTTACGTTTTTCGAATTTAGTAAAATTAGAGCCATTAAACTTTTTATATCTTATATTTTGGAAACGAATAATATTTCACCAAAGCATCATTCGTTTAATTTTTAATCAGATAATCTTCAGTTCTTTCATGCCGCATTCTTAATGAGATACTCTGTATAAAAATAAAATAGAAAAAGAAAAAATATTGAGAAATAAAAATATAGTAAGTGTGCAATTTTGAAAATCCAAATTTGGTAAGATAAAACATAAATATTTTGGAAAGACGAAAACCTAGGAATAATAAACAAATTGGGTAACTTAAAAGCTAAAAAAAAAAAAAAAATAAAAAATGCCTTAAAAACAAATACATAAATTTTGAAAATGGAATGCAACAAAATATATAAGTATAAATTAAATAACAAGCAAAAAATTAAATAAAAACCAAATTTTATTATTTTAAGAAAAATTAAAATAAATGCAAAAATAAGAAAACAATAAAATTAAAGATAAATTTGTTAAAAATAATTAAAAAATACAAAATAAAATATATTTTTTTTTTTTTAATAAAAAACAAAAAAAAAGACGGATATCAAAAAAAGTAAAAAAGACGAAAACAAATGTTAAATTTTAATTTACGAGTATGCTAATACAATTGAAATATACAGGGTGGCTCACGCTCAACGGGACGGAGCTTTATGGGAAAACGACCAAAATTCGTTTGGGATGAATACGTAGGTTACAGACGGCTACAATTTAAAATTTGTTAGATGTATACAGGATGTCCCACATAAGAAAAAAAAATTAGTTCATTAAAAATTATTCAAACAAGAGTAAACAATTAATTTCTGGGAGACTTTTTCCCCTTAAAAATTCAAATAAATCGAAAACTAATAATAATAGTAATAGGGAACCTTTAGTTAACTGACATTATTTTTGATGTAGTTTTTAATTCTAAAATAAAAAATAGGGTGTTCAATTAAAAATAATATAACTTTGTATATTTTCTCTTATGTGGGACATCCTGTATACATCTAACAAATTTTAAATTGTAGCCGTCTGTAACCTACGTATTCCTCCCAAACGAATTTTTTATATCTTTGGTCGTTTTCCCATAAAGCTCCGTCCCGTTGAGCGTGAGCCACCCTGTATACTGTCGCTTTTTTAATATTTTTTATATTTTATTACTATAGAAAAACTTTACACCGAAAACAGACTCTTATAGACTATAATTAAACCTAAAAAATCATGAAAACCATGGGTGTATCGTATTTCAACCAAAAACCAAAATGAACTCGCACGAGTATGGACAAAACAGTGTGATTGATCAGTGCTTGGGTGTCTCGATGATGCCTTAAAAAACTATAGCGGTGCACAAAAACGAACGTACCAGAAATGCATGCTAAAAAAGTTTGTATGTACAAAAGGCAGTCACAAAATGATTTTAACAAAGCCCTCGAAGGGCTGGGGTGTCGATTCCCCCAGTTTCGTTGCGTATTTAAAATTCCTTTCAAGTAATTGAAATTTAATTTTTTGTTAAAGTATCAGTAGCTCGTTAGGTAGAGTGATAAATGAATTTGATGTTATAAATAAACGTATTTACTGACAAAAACCATTTAACTTACACAAAGATAATTATTGTTTGGTTAATTGTACTAATACCCTTTCTAGAATTTATCCCCTTGCTAGAGAAACTCTGATTGAACGAAGTTCTTGTTTTGCGAAGAAACGCAGATTATTTACTGCCAAGGACGGAAATCTAATCTTTCAAATGTGGTAATTTTTAATGAGATTATTAAAACAAAATAAATTCCACATACATTATTGAATTAAGCAACAGGTTTCTTCTAAAAATCCTTTTTATGCCTTTTATGTCCTAGGATGTGTTATATAATAGACTTTAACATGTCGGTCTCTCACATTTAAACTATCATTGGTAAAAATAAAAATAATTAGGTATTCAAATTGAAAATTTGTGGAAGATGACTTTGTTAAATAAATTTATACACAGTTTTAGAATTAGAACATGTTAAAACAAACATGAAATTACAATACTAAAAATTTAATTATAGCAATAAAGAGATTAAAGAAAATACTGGTTAAATTAAATAAGTTTAAAGAAATTGTCTTATGAGGAATGTTCTCTGAGATGCTGTAACAAGATCTCCTCGTTTGGCTGTAAAGAACTTGTAGGTATTGGTCAAAATACTATTAAAGGATAACTAGCGTTTATTGAAAGTAAAATTGATACAACAAGAATTGACTTAAAATTCAAAGTGACATTTTCGGTATCTCACACAACACAGACGTATCACAAATATATTGTATAGGGCCATAATATAACATTAAAAAATTAAACATTACACTCCCACTTTATCAATGTGTTTGTAAAGCCTAATGTCCCCTTATGTTGCTAATGCAGCAAGGAATTGTCTCAATGCCAATAAGCACCCTTCTTGTCTCAATGCCAATAAGGACCCTTCTAATCCTATCGTCTCAAGAAAGTGTAGGATTTGGAGTGGCTTCAAGTTAGGTAAATCTCCCACGGCGTTGCGAAAATCCATATCTTAGTGAACAAATGAATAAATAGCTTAATGTTTTTTTGGAAAAAAATATAAAAGAATTTTATCAGAACAGAAACTTTCACAGAAAAAAGAAAAAAACTTGGTACCTTCTCATATTTCCTGTTTTTAATATCATTAAATGTCATGTTATTAAAAGAAAATGGTCCATTTGTTTAAATATTAGAAATTTCCTAATTTACGTAAAAATACTTTTTCAAGTAATATGGAGGAACAATATTTCTTGGTATATACCAACCACTGATGAGCAAAACAAAAATGGCTTGTCTGGTTAAAATAACTTCAACAAATAGAACAAATCAATTCCAAGATGCTTCCTCACAAAATTAGAAAACTGAAATGCTTCAGTTACTCCAATGCATATTTTTGTAGATGCCAGAAATTATGCCTGCTAAAAATCTTTGGCAAATTTGCCAATAAATATGGTTTGATTCTATAATAGTTATGAGTTGGTTAAGAAATAAAGATCATAGAAAATTGTTTGAATACGTAACATACAGGGTGGCTGAAATTAAAAAAAAACCTCAATGCTTTCGAATTGAAGATATGTGCTAACAAAAAATATTGTGGCTATTGCAACTACCAAAAGGCCCTGAATTCTTATATAAATCAGAAAACAATTGGCCTTCGGACACGGTTTAAAAAAAGAGAAGATTTTACGGAAATATTGGCGAATCATGACATACATATTAATAATGTAACTACATTTTTAATAAATCTAGATAGATTTAGCCTGTTTAAAAGCTCTATACGTAACTGCATATACTTTAGTTTATTGATCTTTAAACCAAAATTCAAGTTAATCCATGGTACCTTAACTTCAGAAAAATAATAAGTAGACATAAATATTTTAATAAAACATGGCCAAATTGAATATTATTATTATTAAATCCCTTGGAAGTCTCCAAATAAATCCCAAAATAACCTCTACGAAATAATAAATATTACTATTGAACAAATTTAATGAAAAGTTAAAAATATTATGTGCACCTGGGGATTTGAACCCATCTATTTGTGTTCTGTGTACACCGCTTTAACCAACTGAGCCGTCTGGACATCCAAATTGACTAAAGAATATAAGATTTTTAATCCAACTCGGTGACCGAAAATTAATTTTTTTTTTAACAAGCTACTAAATCAGCATCGTCTGGTAAAGATGCTAATGCTAATGCTGTGTGTATTAAGTTTTCGTTAAAAGTAACAACGCAAGACAAGGGATATACAGTATCGGCTTTTGAACACCTCTAAACCCCCTTGGCACAAATGTGTGTGAAAATTACATTAGAACAAGCAAAAAACGAATAATACCAGCGATGCAAGTTCATACGGCTTGGCTAACGTTACAACGCGGTACAAACTGTCAATATCAATATTATTTGCCTCCTGCTCGCCCCAATGCCAACTCTCTGCAATATTTACACGACCTTGTGTATCGCGTATTGGAAGACGTTCAGTATTTTGTTCTGTATGTAGTAAACAATCGGTTTTGAAGTTACAGTAACTTATTGGAACTATAACCGATAAGTTCTTTTAAAAGTAATTTTTCTCAAAAACCATACACATTGACAAGAATTGCTTCTTTAATCACATTTAAAAAAAAACATACCATAATTTTCATAAACAAACGTTTGTTGTTTTTTGTGTTTGGTTAAATGATTTTTGGACTCTTTTCGTTATTGCATAATACACCCTAGGACCCAAAGCTTAAAAATAACATTTGTCTCACTGATGAGAACCCTAATTATCATTATACACAGCAACCTGCTGGGATTGAAATTTGGATGTCGCTTCAACAGAAATTGAATTATTAACTGCTAGTTCGCTAATAATTAAATTTTATTTCTTACATTTTCCAGGAATTAGTTATCTGTGTAAATCTAATTCTTCCAGGACCTAATCCATTATACGAATAAATAAAAACTATACCCCGATAACTGATACTGTAGACATTAAAAGGAATTCTAAATATGCGTAAACTTTTGGGCCTGAATGCAGACCTGTAATGGCGTAGGCGCGGTGAAGGTAACTGCGCCATCGTTCATTCTGCTGGGGTGCGACCTACTCGTTGGCTGGTTTTCAATGGGGGGTAGGTTACTTTGGGTTGGGTTTTCGTCCCCCAGATGGCGACACCAATCTTGAAGTGGCTGACAAGCTAGCCTGCCTGTGTATTGTTTCCCCTGCTGAACACCAAACACTTAAAAGTGCTGCTAAACTACACATAATTTGGATGTTTGTGTTGTGATGGTGGAAAGTGGGAAAGAGTTTTGTTTTATTTTGGATTTATGTACAACGGTTTGTGTTATTTGTAGGGAACGAGAAAATGCTTTTACCGTGCGGGTTTGGTTACATTTATATTTTCCAAACACTTTTTTTAGTAATATATTGCTAAGAAATTATACCCTAAGTGAAAAATGTGATATTTTCAAATACAATTTTGTTTTGTTTTCGATGTACAGAGTCTTAAACAATACCCTTGACCCACGTGACAAAATGGATGTCATTTTTATTTATTTTTTTGATTTACCAGATCACGTGGTAATGTTCAGAATTAAATACATGGTGTCATTAATTATCGGACATGGAGTAATTGTTGTGTTTCAAAATTTGATGATTGAACCACTTATATTGAAGTAAAATATATCCAGTTTTCTAAATAGAGGATGGTAAAGTTAATGACTACTGATCTTTCCAAAAATACAGGGTGCTAAAATTGATGATTACTAGTCTTTCTCGCTATAATTAATACATGAGTCCCAAGTAATAATTTGATATTTTATAAAAGCTGAAAAAATATTAACAGAACAAAATTTCCGAAACATTCTTTCAACAGTAACACAAAATGGGCGCAGTTTTACAGAACTATTTGGTTCATTTGTAAATTGTAGGATTTGTTGAATGCAGTTACCGAACAGTTACTAAACTGTTTTATAAATTTTTAATTTTGAGGTTATGTTGCATATCAAAATCAGTAAAATTTAAGTTCTAGAATTATTAAAAAAGATAAACTCAAGTTGATAATAGTAAAATACCAGCAGTTATCTAAGAGTTATCTATAATGGGTTTTAGATATAATGTATGTATATCCTACAACAAAGTCATTTTTGGAATTGCAATTACTGTTAATTATGTAGCCTATATAAATGAAATTTTGAGGTGCTTCGAGCTTGAATCATATATCTAATATTTTTTCACTCTGAAACTAAAATTAAATTTACGCAGTTGTTTTTTAGTAATAAGATTATGCCTAATATTACTTATGAAAAAATCTATTTAATTAACATTTGTTTTGTCTTGTACACTAGTAAAATCAACAGTACATTTGGCTTTGGAACTATCTCGGATTTTTGTTAAATAGGGCGGCTAATTAGAGGTATTATGAAGTTCTATTAAGACAGAATGATGTTAATAAAATATTCCAATAATTATTAAGCTTTATTAGTTATTCGGATAAAACAGGTTCAGAGACAGGCCTTCTTCAACATGGCTTGTTGAATATAGTTTCAAATTGCTGCATGATTTAAACCTATAGAATCTTACTAAATCTTTTGCAGTTTAAGTAAATTAAAAACATTAGAATTGGTTATACAGCTTTATAGAGCAAACATAATTTATAATATTGCAAGAACAAACAATTTTAACATTATTTAATTTTTCTCCAGGTCACCAATACTACGGAACCCTACACACTTAGTACCATAGTACAAAATAGTACACATCTAGTACTCAAATAGTTTATATAGTACTCAAATAGTTTATATAGTACTCAAATAGTTTAGTTTATATAGTACTCAAATAGATTATATATTACACAAATAGTCAACATAGTACACGAAGTATAGATATAGTAAACAAAAGACAAAAATAGTACAAATGTACAAATAGTACCGTCAAACGGGGTGAAGTCGATCGGCAGTGGTGTAGTCGATCAATCCGGTGTTTTCACTTGTTTTTAAGAATTATGGCAACAATGCATTACAAATCAGCTAGTTTGTATTTACATTCGTGTGGCCAACAGCTAAACATCCATTATACCGGTGGTGCTGGTTAATCGTGAAAGGTGAGTTTTCCAAAAATAATTAAGCAGTAAAAAGGAACATTTCTCAACCTGTAAAATATGTGAAATCAAAAATTTGCACAGCCGATTCTGTAAAAACTAGGTCTGTCCGAGCCCCTCTAGGTAATAAGGAATATGTTTATGAAAGGGTGTCTACAATCAGATATGAAAATTTTTTTTGTGCGGTTTCAACAGCAATTTTTTTGTGCCAAAATAAAACAATGGGGTGAAGTAGATTATTTGGTTTTAGCTGTATTTTGTGAGGCTATGAGGTTATGTTTAAAGCAATTTGTTTTTGTGTGATTTTCTCATGTAAATTTCGTGTGCTAGCATATGAGGGGTGTTTGAGGGGTGTTGGGCAGGGGGGGGACGAATCGTATTATTTTTTTCTTTATTTTTATAGATGCCACGAAAATACGTAAGGAAGGTGGGTGCTTACGACCCGCGTATTTAGAGAGAGCGCTGAATGCAGTGCTCAAGAGTAGACTGAGCAAGCAAAGAGCGTCAGAAAGGTTTTCAGTGCCATATACAACACTAAACGATCACATCCCTTGACATATGGTGGTCAAACATTGTTAGTGAATGCTTTGCAAACCTGTGCTGAGTGAGGTTTCCCATTAAAGCCCATTGATATTAGGCGAATCACGCAGCAATATTTAAATGAACGATGGCATCACTGAAAAGCTATTTACCAAGAATATGACAGGAGAAGGCTGCTTTAAGGACCTGATGAAGAGACATCCCTGGCTTACAATCAAGCTTGCGGAGAATACGAAGCAAGTGAGAGCCGCTGTAACATACGAGATTATTGATAAATATTTATGAAATGTGGGATATCCCACCACAAAACGTTGTAAACTACGACGAGACAAACTTCGTTGACGATCCCAGGACTGTAAAAGTGGTAATGAAGAAAGGAAGCAAACACGCCTACAGGACACTTGATACCACAAAAGGCAGCGCAATAGTTATGCTCGCAATAGCTGCTGATGGAACTCGTCTTCCCCCCTTATACAGTGTACAAAGCTAAACACCTTTATGAAGGATGGAATTACCAGGAGCAATGTACAACAGGTCTCCGAAGGGATGGTTTGATTCTGAATTGTTTAATGATTGGTACAGGACTTTAGCACTTCCAAATTTTCGAAAATTAGAAGGGACCAAGCTGCTTATTGGAGATAACTTGCAAAGTCACATTACTATCAGTGTGCAAAAACAACAATATTAAGCTTGTCTTACTCCTAATTCTACCCACATGCTCCAGCCACTGGACGTGCTTATTTTCTTCCACTTAAAGCATCATGGAAAAGAGTACTGGAGGAATGGAAATGAAAAATAGGGGGGTTTTGCCAAAAAATGTATTTCCCAGGATATTAAAAGCCGCGGTAGAGGTGCTTGGGAATTGCGAAATGAATAATATTTTAGCTGGATTTAAAGGATGCGGCCTAGTTCCTTTCAATCCCGATGCTGTTCTTGCAAAGGTAAAAAGAAAGAAGCCTACTACGCCGGAGGCAGGAAATAAGGCAGAAACTTCAATGACTGTAGGGCTTGTAGATTATCTACACCAGCTCAAGACTGGGCCAAATAAAGTCCCAACGCGAGGAAAAAGACTGAATATAGCCGATGACAAAAGCATAGGCACCGAAGATTTGGAAGAAGAGAAGCAAAGGAATTGCAAGCAATCCAGAACGAGTAAGAGACAAACAAGTGACAGCGAAGACGAAGAGGGATCAGATGACTTAGAGACACTGGGGGTGGAGGAACAGAATATCAACATAAGCTATTATGAAATTGGAGAAAGTATCGCTGCGCCAGCCAACACTTTTCATCCATGCGGCAACTGAGATATAGGAGACTTTTTCATCACAAAATATAAAAACAAACAAGAGAGATCGATTTTATATCGCTAAAATCATTAAAATCTGAGGGACTGAAATAGTTGTAAGCACATTGCGTAAACATCCATGAAACAAATCTGTGTTTTTCACTTTTCCAAATGTTTCGGATGAGTCTGTCATAAGCATGGAAAAGATTGTCCGACAAATCAATTTAAAATTAGTAAAGCGGGGCAAATATTTCTTTTCCCTTAGAGAAGAAGAACTGAAAACGCTCCAGTAAGGGATTTTTATGCGTTCGTTCGTTTCATAAATTTTTATAATTCTGTTTTTTAGTTTTGTTTTTTATCTGTCTTTTTATTTTTAAGTATAATGCATTTATTTAAGGTTTATGTTATTAAGAAATCAATAGCTGTGTAAAGCTCGTCTAAAGAATAAACGTTTATATTTTTTTAATATGCGTTTTATTGCAAAATTCTTCTGCAAATATTTATATTTTTTTATTATTCACTGATCGACTTCATCCTAGACGGTCCTGAAGTAGGAAATATGCATTTTAAAAGTAGTAATCGACTTCACCCCGCACCTTGGGGTGATGTCGATCACCCTTTATTTCAAAATAAAACAAAACGATGCTCCATCTACGACCTTGCTCCAGTCACCAGTCGACGACTTAAGCATCAAGCAAGTTATATTTTCAATTTCATCAAAATCCAGTTATTAGTTTTTGCGTAATCTCAAAAAAATATATTTTTTTGATCGATTTCATCCCGTTTGACGGTACCTACACATAGTACAGATTGGGGGTAGGTAACCCCAACTATTTCTAAAGCTAACTTTTTATAAGTACTTAATATATTGTTATTAAGAATAGGGTCTTAAATATTACCACTACCCACCCCCAGACCTTAACTCTGGATGCGCCACTGTAGATTCAACTCATCATAATACGACTGCAACTCACTATAGTCTAGACTACAATGTTTGTGTATAACAATTATTATTTATAATTATTTTAGGTAAGCCGGATCTTTAATTAAAATGACCAAACAAACGAACAAGAACTCTAAAACTATTTATAAACCATCGATTTTTCGTTTGTTTTTTTTTTTCTTAATATTACATTGGGATGCTAATTTCCGGCTGTCAGCAAATGATTTTTTAAATTAGAATTTTCGGTAGTGACTTCGACAGGACTATTGATAAAAATATCAGGAACTCTAGAACTTTGTCGAACGCTATAATAACTTTACCTAAAATATGAGATGCTAACTTCACCCACTCACGTGAGCGGTTGTTCTGATCAAATTGGATCCGACCAAAATACAAAAGCAATCCTATAGTTCGGAAACTGCGTGGGCGCGGAGAGAGACAATAATAATGGCAACAGAGCATGTTGTTCATTATAGGAAAAATTAATGATGACACACTTTTTGCTATAATATTCTCGTCTAGTTAGCTATGGCTCGATTTTAATTAGAGATAAATATTTTTGTATTTTACTTTTATTGTGCCTATTTTCAAATTATTTTTAATAGATTGCTCTCTCTCATAAACGAATTTGGAAATATACACTACTCATAACGATAATGGTGCTAATTTAAAAAAGTAACTTGTTATTACCATGACCTAAATAACAAGCGCATCTAGAAAAATCAGACCAATAGAAAAATTGTTTCCTAATAGTTTACCGAGATTTGAATGTTATATGAATACAATCTAATGTATTTCTTGATTGGATTAATACATTAATTATGGTACAGGATACGAAGTAAGGTCGATCTTCGTCCATCTGCTTACCGGATGAAGGGTATTTTTCATTAAATAAAATATGTTGATAAATATACCGCAAATGGGTTGCCTAAAAAAATACTGTCAAGGATATTTTTCTTTTTTCTTTTCTTTATACAGATAAGGAAAGTAAAGGAATCAAGATGAAATTTATTTATGAAGTCAATCTCTATAATTCTTCTCCTACACATGATTTCCATAAAATTCGAGATATTTGAGGCAAAGTGCACATTTCTAATTTTGAAGATAACTCAAAAACTGATAAAGAGAAAAACACCAAATTTTAAACTTAAGCTTTAATCCATCCTGCAATGAGTTAATTCAATGTTGGGCACAGTCGTAGTATCTAGGGGATATAGGTTGTCGTTTTTGTTTACTTTTAGAAAATAGTCTTGATAATAACTTTCATTCGGTAAGCAGACGGGTAAAGGTCGACCATACGTCGTATCTTAGACCAGGGTCTCCAAACTACGGCCGGCTGGCCAAATACTAATGAGATTTATATAATTGTGATTTTCCACTGACAGTAGTTTATAGTTGCGGGCCAATTTTACATATACCAATTATTAACCCTAGAACTACAACGTGGAAGACCCAACTCACAGACCACAACATGGGGTTACGCATGACCTTATTTAAATTTAAGCATTAAATAACGAAACACGTCTGGTTTTTATTAATTTATTTCACAAAATACATTAACAAATTCTTGGAGACTACAATTTTTTACAGAAAATCAAAAAACGTCAAAAATGTATGGCTTGCAGTCCTCACAAATACATAAACTATGTTCAGCACATATATTTCTATTGCAACTTACACATATATGGCGACTCTTTCGGTCTCGTTTACGTGGACAGATAGTACATCTTCCTTTTCCACTACGATTATCTGTGGGTTGCTGAGCCTCATCAGGCATTTCAAGAAATTCACGGAGACTACGACGTAGGTTTCGGGGTAAACGTTCGTTTTGCACCCTTATTTTGATTTGGTCTTCTGGCCAACGCTAAATTTTTTAAAACTGTTCTTCTACTTTCTTTGATTTCAATTTTTTTGCAGTTTTTAAGAACAAAAGTATTTACAACATTGCCATCCAACATGCCGTAAAACAACCTAAGAGGCCAGCGCCTTGTTTTTCTTGCTACAGTCTTTGAATGGCAGAGTTGGTCAGACGTGTCAACTCCACCTTTTGTTTTATTGTAAAAAATATTTATTTCGGATTTTTGTGTGCCCTCATCTATGTCCGATTGAAAATTAATTGTGCTTAGCAAAAGAACACGTTTTTTTTTTCAGTACGGCAGAAACCAGGGTCTTATTAGCATCAAAAGCAAATGTAAATGAAGGAATTTGCTGACACTTGGTTTCTAAATATGCTGCAGGAATTTTTCTCTTATTTTTGCGTAAGATACCGACCATTGTTAGTTTCTTTGTAAGTAATTTATCGGCCAGTTCAATAGAGGAAAACCAGTTATCCATAGTTTTGTTTCTGTTGGTATTTTCAATATCTTCTGATAGCCTCAAAACATATTGGGTAGGAATAGATCCTTGACGCGGATCCCTAGTTTCATTTCTAATGTACGGTATCGCAGAACACATATAAAAGTTTTGGCATCGCATATCATAATGACCTTTAAGTCATATTTATTTGGTTTGCTCGGTATATACATCTTGAATGGGCATCGGCGTCTAAAACTCAAAAGTTTCTCGTTAACTGTAACATATTTAGAAGGCGTGTAGCTGTCTTGACAATTTTTTACATATATATCCTAAACTTCTCTTAGCGCTGCAAGTTTGTCCAAAGCCTTTCTATATGTTCTTGTATTTTTATCATCAAATCGCAGACAGTTCAAATGAAATTCAAATCGATTTAGACTCATCGTTAATCGAAATATTGGGATCCCAAATTTTGTTGACCACAGTTCTTCTAATGATAGTTTACTGGCTTTTAGGACACCAGCATAATTAAATTGAGATTGGGGGTTTTAATTAATTTGAATTATAGCTGGTTAATTTTCAGTTAAATTTGATTTTCAACTATTTGTTTATAGGGTTTTCGTTTAAGTAAATTGAGATTGGGGGTTTCAAAGGCAGTAATTCTGCTTTATTTGTATCTTGCAAATATCTTTGTTGTGTTTTTTGATTAGTATGTTCTACTATTATGGATAAAATGTCAGAAAAAAATAACTGCCGAATTTGTTTTAGATTCAGATGTTGTCTAGCTTTACCTTTTGGTCCGGGTAAGTGGATTACAATATTTTTTCTGGATGTTTTTGAAAACTTTGACTGACAAGGATGTGCATAACACTTATATCCATTACGTCCATATATAGATGGATATTTCTTATTTGGAGAAGGTGATGGTGTGTTTTCTTCTAATGTGTTTTCTTCTAATATGTTTTGATATTCAATATTTTCTAATATCTGAATCTCATCTTCTTCTTTATCATATTCCAAAACGCCATCTTCGTCTTCACTTTCGTTTTCACGTTCCATGTTTTCTTCATCTTCGCTTCCTTCTTCATAAAGAATTTTCCAGAGTTCCGCATCATTTAAAGGTCGTTTAGAATCATACATTTTATATTCCCTGCAAAGTATATGGTATTTCAAACATACTTTATGAATATATATATAAAAAAAAGTAATAAAAATTGTATCTACCGGAACAAAAAACTTCATACACAAACCACAACGTGTAGTCAAAAACGCAATAGTCATCAAATACTAGGTACGTGTCAAAGTAAACATATCCGAACACACACTAACCGAGACAGGTTATCGTCACTTGAGGATAGCCGAACCCCCACCTGTCTGTCCAAAATACAAACATGCGTACAGTCTTAAATGTAGGCACAAGGGTCACCGGCGACCCCACGTTGAAGGGTCACCGGCAACCCCACGCGGTTCTAGGGTTAAAAGAGATTTGAAATGCTCATCGGTTAACTTATATCTGTGAACATTCTTTGTGTCATTTGGAGAATGTTTTTTCAAACAAATAAGTAGTACCTAAAACAGAAAACAGCCCACGAGCAAATTTATGCAAATTAACAAATTGTACCAGTGGAAGACTCTTATAAAATACAACAAAGATGAGTTTTGATATTTGTTCTGAATCATATCATTGCACTATCGATATAGAATGCTTACTTCCACAGCCATTCAATATTTTGTAATTCGATAAGATGGAAATGCTTTTCATTCAAAAAAATTTCGATCACTGCTCGAATTTCAAAAAAGCGCTGAAGGACTTTTCCGCAACTAAACCAGCGTATGGCTGTATGATATATGGTAAGTCATTTCCTCCCATCTCTTCAATAACCTTGCAGAAATGTCGGTAATTCAGCACAGTGGATCTGATGAAATTAATAACTGATATGACTGGTTTAGAACTTCAGACATATTCAAACATTTTCAGCACACAGGTGCAACCACACATGTTTCTGCTTTCATCACGTGTTTTTTCATCGAAGATTCTTTTTTTTAATGTCATTTTCAACTCCGCAGTAGTCATGCCATCAATACTATCAATATCAAGAAGTTCTTCATACACTTCATAGCCCTTGTTTACTCCTTAAATAAAAATCAACACTGGAGCAGTATCTAACACATCCGGTCATTCATCTAAGGCCAGGGAAATCACTCAAGATGTCCATTTTTGGTCAGACAGTTGAGATGATATATTTTCTGCAATGTCTTGTGCCCTCAAAACAACGGTGTTTGCTGACAAACTGACAGTTTTAAATAAATTTTCCTTTTCTGGTCACATTTCTTCGGCTACTGCAGTTACGCATTCTTTGATTATTTTTCCATCGGTGAATGGTTTTCCACGTTTTGAGAGTTCAAGAGCCATACGAAAGCTGGCACGAGTTGCACCCTCTTGTTCAATATTGACTTTCGTAAACAGATAGTGCTGCGATTTCAATCTACAAAGCTTTAAATTTTTCTGTCCGCATACTTCCTGTATATTTTGGGTAATTTCAAAATGTTTCGTTTCATAATGACGTTTAATGTAATATTCTTTGAGAACGGCTATGGTTTCATTGCAAATCAAACAAAGCGCCTTATAACGAAATATTAAAAGTGGCCAGGTTATGGATTTTGTCACAAAATACCTATAATTTATGAGAAAAATTAATATTTTATTGCTATTATTTACCTTATACCTTCATATTTGTAAACGAATATATTACAAAATAACTAATAAAGCTTAAGTAAGTGAATAAAATCTAAAACCGGAGAAATATCAAATTTCAAACACTATCTCCCATTTAATGCTAATAATGTCCCACGTGACGTCACCGTCAGTCAGCTGCATGCGCAGGAACATACCGTTCGTCTGTGTATCGTGAGTGGCTCAAGCTTGTTTGATGTTGCTTGGTAACCAGTCAACCTGTGACAGACTTAGGGCCCTATTCAGTAATTTATCGTTTATGGACGACATCGTTAAGCTAACGACAGTTCAACCAACGACTTTTATAACGTTAATTTTTGAAACTCTATTCAATAACAAAGTCGTTACGTTGTTTCTAGTTACCAAATCTGAATGATGATTTCTACTAAGTTGGTATCATAATTTAGTGTTTTGTGATGAAAAAAAAAGGAATGTTGATGATTATACCGGATGTTTAAATTAAAGTGTTACAGTTAAATACCGCCGAAAATATGCATTTTATAAAAAAAAGTTTTAGACAAAAGTTTTATAGGTTTTTGGGGGAAACATTTTGGCTAAATTCATTTTTTTTATAGCTGACCATAATAATGCCATATCGAGGTGAACTTTTTTTTTTCAATTTGGAATCCTATTTTTTACAAAATAAGAACTTCTGAAGGAAACATTTTTTATTGGACTTCTACTTATTGAGTAACACCTACTTGAAAAAAAAATGGCCATATTATGGGTAGCTATAAAAAACGATTTTAGCAAAAATGTTTTCTACAAAAAACTATAAAACTTTCGTCTGAAACGTTTTTTTTTTATAAAAGGCGGTATTTAACTGTGACACTTTAATTTGAACACCCGGTATATTTGACATTTTTTTGGAACGTAAACTAAAAATTCTACCAGTAGATATATTCATTTGTTTTTCAGAATATATTAATTGTTCTTAACCTACAACACGATCAGAGGGTCGATTCTCGACTCATAGGAATTCTGTTTCTCGCGGGCCATTTGCTGGTCCTATTGTATGTAGGGTTTATTTAAATGAGTATGGATATATTAAAAAAAAACTGAGAACTATTCCAAAATAATACAAAAAACAACTCGAGAACAGTACTAGTTGTATTTATTGGATTTGAAAGATAGAAACCAAACTCAATACTATCAATTCTGCTTCCAGATTATCTTTTCAGTTGGTGTCATCGGCTTCGACAACTCAGGCCATTAGCCTAGTTAACTGTGTATGATTATTATAATAGATACTTCCATAATATTGGTTTTGTTACTGTTTCGCAGTGCTACTTTAGAAACAGCACTGTTAATAAGAATCCAATAGTAAATGGTCGAATGGGCAATCCTAACTTTGAATCAGAATTAATTTTAAAATAAATAAATTAGAAAAAATTTCCTTACAAATTGTACTTTTGCTGTATTAGGTAGATGGCAATTTGGTTGTAAAATTTGTAAAAAAGTGATTTTATTATTTAGAACACGATGAAAAATGAGAGGGAATGGAAAAATCACTATGACACTTCATATTATTAACGACAGCTCTGTGGCTATCGTTGATGAACGACAATTTTACAACTATATTTGTCTATTTTCAATGATAATCGTTGTCTACTGAATAAGAAAAGTCATCTGTGAACGATTATCGTCTATTAACGACGCCGTACAGAGTTACTGAATAGGTCCCTTAATGTCGCTTAATCTTCACTCTTTTTATTACTCGTTAGAGGGATACTAGCAAATGAATCGCGCTTACATATTACCAACTGCAATGATTTTGGCGACTAAGCGTTTTTATTTGTGGATTTCTATTGGATGCGGCTTCCGTTTAAGTATTATAAGTTCGTTACTTATTTTTGTTTTGTTCGATTTGTACACATTGCTTTAAATAATTTTTTTAAAATCAACAGAGGAGGCTTTGAACTATTTTTAACAATTTCCTTTTCCTGTTGAATTTTTTCTATAGAGGCTTGTTTTTTAGTTTTGATGAAGGTACCTTGCCAAATTTTTGTTACTCTATGTCCAGCATTAACCCATGTTTCATCTAAATAAAATACCTGTTTAAGCTGATTCCATGCGTCCGCTATTTTCCTTAAATAATCATGTCTCCACGCAATGTTTTCGTCTTTCTCTGTTACGTTTTTGTAACGAAATTTAATTCATGTAATATTTTTTGCAGATGAAAATATGATATATTTGGAAGAGTGGGGTTATTTTCTATTTCTGAGGGTAATTTTTTAAGTGTAGGAATTTCATTTCGAAAGAAAAAAGAATGTACCATTTACCTTATTACATTCTTTACCCTTATTTCTTCCAGGGGCTTTTTCGGATGCGAGACTCTATCTTCTTTGATAATATTATACAATGTCCGCTTAGATACTCCAAGTATAGGACTCACATTTAGTGGCCATTTCATCCGCAAAGTCTTTTCAAAAATTATTAAATACATTAAGTACGATATTGTTTTTCTTCTAACGATAATGCTCTGCTAGGTCGTTTATGCGTACATGTGTTTGCAATATTCTAATGCTCTCGCCATCCTTAAATAAATGTAAAATTATAATGTATACTAATACAAAATTCCAAATCAATTAAAATACATACGATACGGCTATGAATAAATAAAGCCTGACTTATCTGTTAAAAGAAAAGATTTAATTTAGTAAAAATCATGGAAACATGATTAAATCTATATGAAAACTTTTATTAGGCCAATCAGATGTATTAAAATTTTACTTTTAACTAAAAATAAGCATCAAAGGATGAGGTATAAATAAAATGTCTACCTCTTGAACCTGTACTACATTCTGCAAATTAAATTACTGAACACCTTTCTTCTCTAGACTATAATATTAACGTAAAGTAGGCAGTCATAACTGTCAAATCCAACAGTTTTCACTTAAAGTTCCTAGTGAAAAAATTAATTATTTTTGTTCTATGTGAAAATAACTAATTTCCGAGATTATAAACATCGCATAAATAAATGGTTTGCTCTAAGGCATTAAATATTTTTTCGCACCGAAATATGACAATTTTTTAATGGATGCAAATAAATATTTTCTTTTGCCTTCGAAATATTTTAGCTAGATAATAATTTATGGATCATGTCGTATAAAATACGTGATAAAAATAACGTTTCTGTTTACTAGTATATCGTGTAAGTCTTTTTATAAAATATTTATTAAAAGGTTTTATGGCGAACTCTCTTGTGTATAATCATTAATTTAATGTTTTTAATATTTCGTTCATTTACTTTTTTACATAAAGTACAAAATATCACAAGTCTAAGTGTAATACAAATAATGTAAGTATTTATAGACAACTCAGTGTCTCATCACAAATAAATAGTAGATAATAACTGGAGTTTCTATTGTTACATGCTTACAATAAATTTGTATTTTGTACATATAGGGTGATTCTTTATTTTTAATAATGTATTTAGATATTCAGGATCTAAGGAAGAGGTACAAGTTAGACTTATGAACGGTAATAAATGTTAATCTCCTCAAGTGACTGCAAAAAGTGGTGTTTTCTGCTTGAAGCGTCTCATCTTTATTTCTAAGGATCCATGGGTTAACATTCTGTATATTTAGTTGGATAGAGGTAAATCAAATTTGACGATCCAAAGTGTGAGATTATATTTTAAATACACCTAGCATACATAAAATAGAGAATATAGCAGCGACAGAAGTTGAAAAGGCTTTTCGCAGTTCCCCTACTTCATACACAGACATTGACAGTATTGCCGCGGAGCTAAATGAAGTAGACGCGATACATTAGCGTACAATGTTATTTTATAGATGTTAATAACAATTTCGGATAAATAGTTTAATAAATTGTGAATAGCTGTTAAAATTTTATTAGAATTATGATTTGGGATATTATAATACTTGTTTAATATATATTTTAATCTATAAATACATACGACTGTCCGGTTCCCCCGGTAACAATTTAAAATTACTTATTCTATGAAACACCACTGGCAGATAAACACTACGGCGAAATTTTCGAAGTTGTCCGACGTGGTTTAACGTTTACCCCCTCCCTACATACCAAAAGCCTTTCCAACTTTTGCCCCTGCTATAGCAGAACGTTCGCGCTTTAGACTTTGGCGGATTGTTTGGGTCACAATATATTTCCTGTAGTAATGTCACTGGGATTCAAGAAATGGCGTTGAGTTACGCTACGGCCAGGCGCAGAGTCATCCCATGGCGCTACTATTCTTTGAATTTTGACACATCTGACATTGGTCGGAGACGAAGTTTTTGACAAGCGAAGCGTGAAGTGTCATTATTGACAAGTGATAATTTTTTGATTTTTTTTTGCTACAAAATTTATACCTTTTATTATTATTAATTTTGTTTTATCGATATTTATTGTAATTTGCGTTGTTGTATCAAGTGCTTACTTATTTAATATGGAAAGCAAAACGTACAACAAACTCAAAAAAGTGGATAATACTTTTCTAGTGAGAAAAGCCTTTAAAATTTAAGTATACAAATTTTCTGTTTTAGTTTTTCCTTCTTTTACTGTAGGTGTCAATTTTGACGTAAATTTGTAATAATTTTTCATATTTTTCAGTTAATAACCTCCAAACTTATAATTTTACTAATATCTTATGCTTTTCTATGGACACGATTCAACGAGGGAGTCCTATGGCAGTCATCCAAGACCTAGATAATAGTTTTTCAGTGGCAACAGCCTTTAAAATTCAAATATAATAATCTACTGTTTCCGTGTTTCTCCTTTTTCGAAGTCCATTTAAATGTTTAAGGCACTTATTGATTTTAGCATTTATATACAGTGGGTGCTATGATTGAACGTTTACGTTATCCGTAACGTACATGTTAGGCTCAGTTTTAACAGTAATTAGGCAAGTTCGTATGATGAAAAACGGTTTCCAACACATTACTGTTATTTTCCGCCTGTTATGTTCTAATTTAACAGTTTTCCATCATATAAACTTGCTTCGTTACTGTTAAAATTCGACCTAACATGTACGTTATGGATAACATAAACGTTCAATCATAGGACCCAATGGGTCGTATGATTGAACGTTTACGTTATCCGTAACGTACATGTTAGGCTGAGTTTTAACAGTAACAAGGCAAGTTCGTACGATGGAAAACTTTTTCCAACACATTACTGTTATTTTCCGCCTGTTATGTTCCAATTTAACAAGTTTCCATCATACGAACTTGCCTCGTTACTTTTAATATTCGGCCTAACATATACGTTACGGATAACGTAAACGTTCAATCATAGGACCCATTATCGGCTACTGAACACTTTCCAGTATGCTTTGCAAACATCTCTTAATAACTAACAAATGATTTAATTTAATATAGTGTTTCTTTTTTTTTTCAGAAAAATGGATAAGGCTAGAGTTATCCTTGACTTTAAAAATAAAGTAAATAAGTTTTATAATTTTTCAAATAAAATATTTTATACAATATTTTATTATACCAAAGCCAAAGGTATAGGTAAAAAAATAAGTGATTCAGGTAAAATTAAAAAGTAAATTACATGATTTTTTTAAATGTGTTGTTTATCCAAACGCTGATCTTATTTTAATAGCTAACAATAAAAAAAAATTCGTATTATTTTTAGCAATCAAAATAAAAATAGCGCCTGGATTTACAACTTGTTTATTGGACCAGGCAATATACTTCTCAGTTATTATTGCCGAATGAATATATTTAAAAACTCCCGCCATTCCTGGAAATTTAGCATTTTGGCGGGAAATTTAAATTTCTCCTTAAAATTATATTTTAATTTACCGAGTTAGTTGAGCAGTCAGTCATATTTAGCGCTGCAAAATTAGTGACATTTCTTTAACAAGTGAGATGCACTACTACAGGGTATACATTGTGGTTTGAGTTGTCTGTTGCCTTTCTAGAGAAACGCGCTAAATGCTTTTAAACACGCTGGTTAGAGAATAAGCTCCAGATTCACACTAACAACTTAAAAGAGTAATAATCTCTCTAACTTTTAAGTTTATAAAAAAATATTGTTCATGTAATTCTATACACTATTAAAAAACAAGACTCTACCCATAAAACCTATATACTCTTAGGTCTAAAAATTTTTAATAACCATAAAAAGAAGACATTACTTTTGTATATATAATAATTGATTAGATATCTACTAAGAAAATATTTTGTTACCTGGTTAATCGGATGTCAATTCTGTTGAGACTTTCAATTTTTTCTTGCAGTTAAGCTCCCTTGAACCTGTAAACAATAAAATCTTGTTATTATATTAGCAATAAATTGTTATCTAAACTACTTTTTTGTTCATATTAAATACAATATGTTAGTGGGCTGTTTTAGAGTTATTTAGGAAAAACTGAAATCTTGGATTTTAATAAATTGTGACAAAGTCACTAAATTTTATTTTTAATTCATTTTAAAAATGTATATTATAAATAATTTCTGCCTGAGGACATGTAGAAGAATTAGTATACAGTCGGATGTAGTTGTGGTATCTCCCACTCCGAATTGCCAGACTTCGAGCTTGCCTGCTGAAAAGGCATAAATAAGATGAGAAGTAAAATTTGACCCTGTTTGATTCCTGACCACCGTAGGCTCTTTTTCTACAGTATTTGCTGCCGTGTCAATAAAAGTTTTTAGTTTTCCCGAGTATACCAGTGGCTGTGTTATTCCCGTTTTCCAAGGTAGGAAATTTACTAATTTTCGTTTTACAGTTAGTTTGGGACATCCGTTTAATTAGCCGGAGAATTTTGATTCATATTGTGTGTTTTCATCGTACCGTAGGGTACGAGGTATAAAGGAAATAAGTGTTTTAATTCTAGTTTAGTGGCTGCCTCGTTAGCAATGACCGCCTGGAAATATTTTTAACTCCACTGAGTTTATCTTGAGTACACTCTGGTGTACTAAAGGGTCGCAGAGCAAACTGTGTTACCAAAACTGGCGCCCGAGCAACCCCTATTCTAAAATCACGATCTTAGTGCCACACAGACTTCCTGATTCACTGTAGGTGAACCAGAAGCCTGTCACTAAATAATGTAATATGCAGATGACTATTTGTATATTAAGAGCGGAAAATTATACTTTGCCGCTTTAGATAGATAGTTGGTCAAAAATTTTTTAAACGGCGACGACCTTTTTGCTCGAATTACCAGAAAAAAAAATTTTTTTCAGTCCCTTTTTTTGACAGCGTGAACTGAGTCCATTCGCCAACATACATATATTCTATTAGTACTTATTTTATACAATTATAATACTCTCCCTAATTCACTCCTTTACGAGAAAATTTCAACCTCTGAAGCCGACTGAGTTTGCGTGGTGAAGGGACGGCTATTATTATTATTTGCCATCGCGCTCCGGAGCGACTTAAAGATGATTGATGGTGCCATTTGACTTACAGATAAAGAAAACCTGGAAAACCTCACTGACCATCATCAAGACAGTAACGCATTTATAATCTGAATGTCATGTCAAAAGGAAACTAAGAACCTAAAACAGCTATGTATTAAATGTAAAATTAAACATAACAGTTTTTGTTTTGTAGTTGTATATCGCAAATATAAAACAAATATTCCTTGGTGGGTGGGTGAGGTTTTCCGGGTTTTCCTCACCTGTAAGTCAAATGGCACCATCAATCATCCTTAAGTCGTCCCGGAGCGCCACGGCAAATAATAATAATAGCCGTCCCTTCCCCTACACAAGTCGTTCAGTCGACTTCAGGGGTTGAAATTCACTCGTAAGGGGGTGAATTAGGGAGAGTATTATTATTATTATTATTATTATTATTATTATTATTATTATTATTATTATTATTATTATTATTATTATTATTATTATTATTATTATTATTATTATTATTATTATTATTATTATTATTATTATTATTATTATTATTATTATTATTATTATTATTATTATTATTATTATTATTATTATTATTATTATTATTAATATTATTATTATTATTATTATTATTATTATTATTATTATTACTAGTGTAGACGAGTTCTTAAAATTTAAACGAACTTAAATTTGACTATATAATTGTAATGTATTTATTTAATATTTTATTTACTATTCTGACCATTAATTTTATCTTGATTTTATTGTATTTTAATTGTATTTGTATTTATCTTGTATTTGTATTTATCTTGTATTTCTATTTATCTTGTATTTGTATTTTAAAAGTATTCATTTTATAATTGTAACTTCCTTTTCTTATTTTAAAAGGTTATATCATTTTTATCATTTATATTGTTATATTATGACCAAAATGTACATCTTGTATAAAAAAAACGTCAATAAACTTCTATTCTATTCTATTATTATTATTATTATTATTATTATTATTATTATTATTATTATTATTATTATTATTATTATTATTATTATTATTATTATTATTATTATTATTATTATTATTATTATTATTATTATTATTATTATTATTATTATTATTATTATTATTATTATTATTATTATTATTATTATTATTATTATTATTATTATTATTATTATTATTATTATTATTATTATTATTATTATTATTATTATTATTATTATTATTATTATTATTATTATTATTATTATTATTATTATTATTATTATTATTATTATTATTATTATTATTATTATTATTATTATTATTATTATTATTATTATTATTATTATTATTATTATTATTATTATTATTATTATTATTATTATTATTATTATTATTATTATTATTATTATTATTATTATTATTATTATTATTATTATTATTATTATTATTATTATTATTATTATTATTATTATTATTATTATTATTATTATTATTATTATTATTATTATTATTATTATTATTATTATTATTATTATTATTATTATTATTATTATTATTATTATTATTATTATTATTATTATTATTATTATTATTATTATTATTATTATTATTATTATTATTATTATTATTATTATTATTATTATTATTATTATTATTATTATTATTATTATTATTATTATTATTATTATTATTATTATTATTATTATTATTATTATTATTATTATTATTATTATTATTATTATTATTATTATTATTATTATTATTATTATTATTATTATTATTATTATTATTATTATTATTATTATTATTATTATTATTATTATTATTATTATTATTATTATTATTATTATTATTATTATTATTATTATTATTATTATTATTATGTCTTGAGTAAACTGTCTTGACACCATTATTTTTGGCTGCTAATTTTAATATTGACCTGCTAAAAGACAGTAGAACTAAAAACTATTTTTTATAACTTTTAGATTCTTTTAAAATGACTCAACTTATTAGTGAATCCACACGCGTTACTAATACTAGCAGTACTTTACTGGATATTATAGCAATTACTGATGCTGACTTTATTCAAATGCATTATGTATTTGACTTAATAGCTGATGGTGATCACTTCTGCACGGTGTGTAAATTAAATTTTCCAACTAAAAAAGCTACCGATAAATATATAACATTTCGTGGTTTTAAAAAATTAAATTTTCCTACTTTTTCCAATCGTATGGTCTTTGTTAACTGGAATCTAATATACATTGTAAATAATGTCAATAATCAATTAGATTCTTTAAATAAGAACTATATTTGATACGTGCGCTCCCGTGAGAACAGTTGAAGTAAACAAACCTCATTCTCCTTGGTACACTGAAACAATAAAAGAGATGACACAATTAAGAGACAAGGCCTTTTTAAATTATAAACGAAAAAAAAAAACATCTAGTAGTTGGACGTATTATAAAGAACTAAGAAACTTTGTCAATGGTGCAATTAAAAGAGAAAAACGAGCTTATTTGCAATTTGTTTTGAATAATAAAAAATTCTAAATCTATTTAGAATACACTTCGTTCTTTAGAGATTTTGGCTAAAATTAAAATAAGTGACCTTCCTGACAATTTAAAAAATGTAAATTTGATAAACGAAAAAATTATGACCTCAGAAGATGTTATTAAACAAAATTTATGTATTCCCTTTTCATGAAAACCAATTCCGATTTAAAAGCGTCAGTAAAGATGATATTCGAAAAGCAGTTTTCAAAATTAAAAGCACCAGTGTTGGTTTTGATAAAATCAGCTTAAATATGATTAAAATTAGTCTTGATTTTATTATAGAGCATAATACCTTTATAGTCAATGTTTCGATTAAACATTGTGTTTTCCCCGATAATTGGAAAACCGCTAATATTATTCCTTTGCCAAAAATTTCCAGAGCTACCGAGTTCAGTCATTTGAAACCAATTAGTATCTTACCTACCTTTTTGAAAATGATTGAACATATACTTAAAGTGCAAATGTCGGATTTTATTTTTTACCATAAAATTATTCCCGATATTGTGGTCTAAAGCCTTTTTTTTGATTTCATAAGTCAGCTGTTGGGCTTATAAAAAACTACACACAAACAGTAGTTGTCGGGTCAGAAGTGTCAGATGTCTTACCTATAAGACACGGTGTTCCCCAGGGATCCATTCTAGGACCTCTCTTATTTTCCCCAAATATAGCGAATATTTATACACGGAAAAAAAATTGTAGAACAAACTTCTACAATTATACATTTTTTCTCTACAATAAATAGTACATATAGGGATAGGGACAATTTGTAGTAAACATTTTCAAATATTTGTAGAGAATGTATTGTAGAGATATTATCTACAATATTTAGTAAAAATATCCAAATGCATCATAAGAATTGTTCTACAAATTGTTATAATTTTTGCTACTCATTGTATTAATTTATATTAAAAATGTATTGCGTTTTATGAAAATAAATACGAAAATTTTACACAATAAATAGTAAAAATTCATACAAATTGTAGTAATTTTTAATAAAATTTGTAGTAGTATTTTATAATTATTATAATTATAACCTAGAAAAAATGTTCCTTAATAAAATATTTAATTTATTGTTTTAATATAAAAGATACAAAGTCTTAATTACATTATGTAATAAATAACAGTAATAATAGCGCCCTCAGTCTCAGTTGGCTTTTCTGCACCTAAAAAATATGAAATAAAAATTAGTACCTATTGAACTGTTCATACCCTTAAAACGGGGATATTTATCACCTTTACACTGATTTGGATATTAAATGACTAAGTCAGATAACTAACAAAAATGAGAAAGTAGGTATATCACAATTAAGACAAAAAAAACATCATTGAACTTGGCACAACATTTGTTCGTTGGGCACAACATTCGATCGTTGAGCACAACTATTTTTTTTTAAATAATCTAAGGTTATTTAAATTAGTTATCTAAAGGTAAATTATTCAGAAACAATAATAAATGTACTTACCACTAATAGAAGTTATTAAAATTTTCTCAAACGCATCGGTGCTTATATAATAATGTGTTATAGGTACTCGTATATGTATCATGCTTTGTTTTGTGAACATGGCGAACGGCTACTGCTGTATGGCCATTTATGATCAACGTCAGAAAACATTGGCCAATAGCAGAATTCTGTTTTATTCACATGACTTAGAATTTCTACAATATTATAGAATATTTTTGAATAAAATTGAATTTTTTTCATAAGAAGGGATGTAAAGTATTACTATTTTTTGTAGAGAAAATTACTATTTGTACAAATTTTTACAGAAGTTAGTAGTAGTAATTACGATAATTGTAATAAATTTCTACTTCTACAAACAATAGTAAAATATACTAAACATTGTGGACTTCTTTCCTATTGTTGTAGCATTTTATTCGACAATTCAATTGCTACAATAATGAATAGTTTTTAACTTTAAATTGTAGTAAAATTTTCTACAAAAAGTTTAGTATTTTTCTACAAGTCTACTACTACAACAACATTGTAGTAAAATTTTCTAGTCATATTTTTTTCCGTGTACTTTTATAAAAAATTGTCAAGTGTCTCAGTATGTGAATGACACTCAGCTAATTTATAATTTTACATCTCAATGTAATGTTGTGGCTTCTAATAATATAAATGCTAATCCAGACCCTTCATCTAATATATCTTCTGCTTATAACTTGCAACTTAATGCGAAAAAGTCATAAATAACCCTGTTTAGGTCAAAAAAGATACAACTTGTCTTAACTTAATCTTAATATTTGTATAAATAACCAAAAAATTGATTTTGTTGATGATTGTAAAAACCTCGACGAATAAGCTACATGACATCGATTGGTTTAACTGTGATACTATGCTATGAAAATAATAAGGTTAACACAAGAAAAAAAACTTACAATAAATAATAGTAACATATTCATAAGTTTAATTAAAACTAAAAATAAATAGTAAAATAAAATTGTCCTAAAACCAAAAAGCCATGATAGCTACGCCACTGAGAGGAAGAGAAACCCTTCGAAACCCTATAGAATATAAACAATTTTACACCCACACTGACTCCATTTTATTGGTCAGTGGATACTAACATCCTATGTTATACATTTTCATAAAAATAAGTCGTTTTGAAATAAGAGCACAAAATCACTTCAAAACGTTTTTTATTTTTACTATTCATTTTTACTTTCCTGTCTATATATAGATAAGGAAAGTATAGGAATTATGATTTTTTCGACCTCGAGTTTTCGGCGGATTTTTTCGTTTTGAGGTCTCTTAAATCTGCTTTGACTATTTTCGCGGTTTCGCGATGATATCTGTGTGTGCGTGTCCGTGTGTGCGTGTCAGTGTGTGCGTGTCTGTGTGTGTGCGTGCTTATGATGTCATTCTCTATAATTCTTATTTTATATATAATTTCTCTAAAATGGACCGTTTTCGAGATATTCGTGAAAAAGTAGAAATTGTGAATTTTGAAGATAACTCGAAAATGGAATAAGAGAAAAACATCAAATTACAAATTTAAGCTTCAATCCATTCTGCGGTAAACTGATTAGATTGTGGGCATAGTCGGAACATCTGGGGGGTACTTATTACCAGGTCGTTTTCCTACTTTATGGAAAATATCTATTATTTATGCTTAGATAGGAAAATTCTTCAAATAAAAGTTGCTTGTATATATAAGTTTTGCTCTTTACAAAATTTTCCTAAAATGGTTCGTATTCGAAAAATTTAAAAATAATTAAAAAAATCAAATTTTTAAGAAAATTGTTTAAATAAAATATATATAAAAAAATATTTCGAGTAAGATGTGTGTGTAAAATGTATGAACACTCTAAATTTACAGGAGTGAAACAATAGGTTGTATAAAATAACCGGAAAAAGCCTGTAATAACTAGACATAAAAGTCATGTGTTGGACACACCAGATTTTATTATATAAGCAAGTTAGCTTAAATCAACTTATTTTCGACCTCATAAATTGGTAAGGTAAAGCTAAATTTACAGTACATCTTTTTAATTACACCCCGTATATACTTTATTATTATAATTATCTTTCTTTAATCAATTTTTTGAGTTAATTATTAATTTACGTGCTTGTTCATCCCGTTTTTTTTATTACTTATAAATCTACAATATTTACTTTCCTAAAAGTTTTCAGGCAATCTTTTCTTTTTAATCACTTTTTTATCACCTAATCAATCTAACCTCGAGGTCCTTCAATCAACCCTTTTTCTGGTCAACCCAAAAAGCGTAAAAGCTTGTTAAATGACCGAGAGACAGACCGACTGTGCTGGCGTGCAAAAAAGTTTTTTCTCAGTGACATTTATATCTGAGCAGGTATATAACCCTCAATGGGATCAGGGCAAACGTACGAGACCCCATCAATCTGTATCCGCTCTGAAATCCTTGTTTCTCGTGTCTTCCAAAATCATGCGATATATTATTTGAGTAATTAATAATTTTGAGTAATTGCGGTTTATAAATAATCAAAACAATATTGTAAAATATAGGACTTTGCAGTATTAATTTTTGACTTTCTGAAACTACCCAAAAGTAAATTTGGTCACTGAAAAGAAAATGTTAATTCCTTTTAAGGTTTTTTGTCTAAAATTGTAGTTCTTATTAACCTTATTTTAAGTCCAAGTAAGATTACAATTAAGTCATCTGTCTAAATAAGGGCGTATAATAACGTCCAATTTATAATTATTCGATTTCCTTTTAACGAATACTTTCTTGCATATGATATATATTAAAAGTATTAATAAAATAAATTTATAAAATGAGGTAGGTATCTACGCCTATGGCAGATCAAACAAAATTGTCGGTAAAGGTTCCGAACGAGTTTTTATGATCTGCAATTGATAATGGAAGAACTATACTGATTATGGAAATACAATAGCTTTGACTTTAATAGACTACTCGAAAGCTTTTGATACTATCAATCACCAAATTTTGTAGGTTTTTCCAATAACGTCAGATATTTTTTTAGAAGTTATCTTTGTGATAGTTTGTCGAAACTAGTATGGGTAGGTCGGATAATAAATCTATCTCCTGTTGAGTTCCTTAAGGATCTATTTTGGGACCAATACTATTTACACTGTACACATGTAGCATTCACAATGTCCTAAGTCATTGCAAGTCTTATATGTATCCAGATAATACGCAATTAAAATACTCTTTCTTTAGTTCAGAAATACCTCACGTCAATTTAATGATTAATAATGACCTTACCAAATTGTCTATTGAATCAAAAATACATTCTATCTCAATTAATCCATCTAAATCTATAGTTTTTGTATTTGGCAAACATAAAAGTAAAGTGGAAAATGAACTGCAAATAAAAATAGAAGATACAATTTTGCCATTTGCTAAAGTTGTTAAATGCTTAGGTATAGAACTAGATAGTGAGCTTAGATTTAAACAGCATGTTACAAAGTGCATTCAAAAATCCTATGCAAATTTAAAGATGTTAATTACACATAGACACAGTCTAAATATTTCAGTTTGTGATACGCTTATACTAAGCCATTTTATTTATTGTGACAGCCCTTGTATAGATATTGATTTTAATCGGATTTAAAGAGTACAAAAATCGTGTTTACGATTCATTTATGGTATCAGAAAATTTGATAGAGTAACTCATAAACCGAATGATGCTAAATGGTTAAATATGTCCTCTAGACAGAAATTACATATGGCCACTTTAATTCATAAAATTATTATGTTCAAGTCTCCACCCATACTTATTTAACAAAATTGTTTACAGGTCGCATGTTCATAATAATAATAATAATAATAATAATGATAATTTATTTACCAGAAATAATATAAAAACAATGTATAATGTATATCAATGTAAATTCGTTCGAGGTAAATAAACAGAAACACCCACAAAAAGAACCCTTGAGCGTGGGTTATTTTTGGTTATTTAGGACGAGAAGTCTTAATAAAACATAATAATACAATATTAATAAAAAAATTAAAAATTATATAAAAATAATATTTGGATTAATATGAAAAACATTATTTTGGTAATATAACTAAGCTTAATTCAATATTAATGTTTACAATTATTTTTTTTAGACAAATTATTAAATTATTAAACTAGTAAACTAGACTATAATATTCGTTATTTGTAGAAATAAAACGCTGCAGGTTCGCAGTAGGGATGGAATATATCCATTTTTTTAATTTTAATAGATTTAGGGAATAAATACTCTTTAATTCTAACGGTATTTCATTACATAATTTAGGGCCCAGTTAAGCATAACTTTTTTCCCTATAGGTTTTTTGGCTTTACCGTTATTTAATTTAGATCGAGTTGCGTGGTCATGACTTACTGAAAGTAAAGTGTCTTTATCTTTACGTTGTTTTGTAATAATCAGTTTTGCAAATAACTGATAAATATCTAATACTTCAGCTTCTCGATAAATCTATTGTTGGGTGAGTTCTAGGTCGGTGAAATTTTTTGTATTTTCTGCAAGTTATTAATTAAAGTGGCACCTGCTACACCCCATGCTATTATACCGTATGACAAATGACTTTCAACTAATGTATAATAAAGAATTTTTAAATACCTCACATGAAGGAAAGTGGAAAGGTTTTTAAATTAATATAAGACAAATCTTAGCTTTTTTATAATATAGTTATTCTGTTCTTCTAATCGCAAATGTGAGTCGACATATATTCCCAAATACTTTATGTTATTTGTAGATTTTATAATAATAGTTTCATTTTCGATTTTAATATTAATTTCTTTAAATGGTGGTAATTGCTATATGATGTAAAAAGGACAAAAACAATTTTTTTTAATTATACGTTAGTAATCTGCTCTTAAAAAAATTTTATGTGGTCTACCGTATCGAACGATAAATCAATGAATATGGCTATGGAAGGATGTTTTTTATCCAGTGAGTTATTTATTTTGCCAACCAAGCCGGCTATGGCATCGGACGTTGACATATTTAGCCATATTGATTTTTAAAAAGGACGTTGTATTTACTAAGAAACGATATTATACGTTTTTGTAATATCTTCTCGAATACCTTAGCAATATTGGAGATTAACGTAATTGGTCGATAATTAGAACGTTTTAACTTATCGTCATTTTTATATTGTTGTAAAACTTCGGCTAATTTTATGGATTTCGGAAATGTGCCGTTTTGAACGGACCTATTGAATAAGTAACACAAAACAAGTGTAATTTCTTTACTTATCTCTTTTAGATTTTCAGAACGAATTTCATCCCATCCTGGAAATTTATTATTTTTTTAAGCGTATAATAGTTTTGATTATTTCAGTATTATTTGTTTTAAAACATTAACGTTTTTTCTCGTGGTTATATATCTTCACCACCTCATCGTACCAGCATGTTTCAAAGGTCTTTTTCTTATAATATTTACAAGCTTTACAATGGTATTCCCCAAACTATTAAACAATTTGTAATCGACCGTTTCACAAAAGAATATAAACACATTTATATAATTCGCTAACGTGACATTACATATTTTTCTTTCTAAAACTTATTTAATTTATATTTCGTAATTTTTTTAACTCATTTTGTTTATATTTGTTTTTGCTAGATCCGACACTTCGACCATACGTGGCATTACTTCCCTGTTAAATCGTCTCCTGGGTAGATGAAGCCTGTCCGATACTATTTGAGGCTACTTCGACATTACTTCGAGCTACGTGGAAAAATCTTCGAAGCTTCATAGAAAATTACTTGGGAGCTTCATCCGAAATTTACTTGGGAGCTTGGAGTTTAATGAAGCTGCGTAACTTGGAACTTGTTTGGAGAAGCTACGTTACTTGGAGCTTCGTAATAAAATTACTTTGAGGCTTCGATCTTGGAGCTTGGAGAAGCTACGTAACTTGGAGCTTGTAGTTTGGAGAAGCTACGTTACTTGGAGCTTCGTCAAAAAATTACTTGGAAGCTGTGATCTAGGAGCTTGGAGAAGCTACGTAACTTGGAATTTGGAGCCACTACAGGTGTAGAAATAAAAAGAACCCCAGTTATAGGAATAGTACATCTACAGGCCAGTTTGGAAATCTAACGGACTTATGCATAAACGGCACAAATATTAAAGTTACATTACTGAACAGAATATAAAAGATTGATAGGGCCAAAATAAGTTTTACATCATATGAACAAAATATAAACTATTTAGTTTTACTATTTGTCGGCTCTATTTTGCAGTTATGGTAGGTACGATACATTTTTTCTATATTGTATTATGTATTTATTTTATGAAGCTGCAAATAAAAATAATAATAATGTAGTAAGTACATATTGCTTACACAAACCCCTGTTTATTTACGGGCTTTTTCAAATAAGAGAAATATTCTCGCGTGATATCTCGGTCTAACAGGAGTCGTGATTTAACATTTCCGTTTATGGCTTTTATGCAGAAATCCCAACAGTTTTATAATCGTGTGTGTGAGACACGTTCACCCATTTCGGTGATTACATTTAACTATTAGCGCTAACTAATCTCGTTAGCCTTGATGCAGTATTTGGTATTTCGAGGAGTAATAACTGTTTTGGTACAGTTGAGGTGCAGAAAGTTCGGATGCAGTTAATTGGTTTGTTATTAGGATACTCGGTTTAATAAGCTAAAACGTATAAAAGAGTAGTGTACAGTGCAAGCGTTTATTCTTTGCGTGTATATTCGCTATTCAAAGCGATTTTATCAAACATATATTCGACGATAATTTTAGTATGAAAATTTGAATATGGAAGAAAAATTTTATCCACATGACAATTCAGTATTGAAACCATTTGCATTTAAGAGCAGGAAGACACGGTTCTGGTTACAAATCGTTATTTAAGTGAACATTATCAGCCAGAGTTAAAAAGGCATCCAATTTAGTTTTGGTATTTTTGTCCAACAATAATCTTCTATCAAAAATAAAAAATATATGTTTTTCACTATCCATATCAAAAAAATATAATGAAATCCGTTTATGCATTTGTTTATATGGGTTTATTAGTTCACGCGAATTCGTAAGATTAGGTAGGAAGACGTTTGCGCTGTAACCGTAGCCTTTTTGACGTTTACGATTGACGTATGCAGTTTTCACTTTCACAGTTCGCGCCTTTTCTAACCTTTTAACATCAACATATTCGTTAACTCGTTATTTGTTTTGTTTATTCTGTGTGATTCTGTGTTTATTTAAATAAAAATAATAGTATTTAAATGTGATAAAATAACAGAATCTAGATCAAACATCGCTCCCCGACCCCTGACACAGATCAAAGAATAAGATCTACTCATATCAGCTTATTCAATAATTGTTTAATAAATTAAACATTAATTCTTTGTATTTCGTGTGATAATTAAACTGCTAAATAATAATACATATTAGACCATTTATGAAAAAATAAACCAAAAAAATAAATATGTAAATGTTTGTAGTTCATAAGCTTTGTTCGGCTTACTTTTGAGGACGGTTTTAAAATCGTTATAATCATGTGCATTTAAATTTACGTGTTCGGGTTTCTCCAAATCTAGTTCAAGGACACTCTAGGATTGACTGTTTCGAAATTCGCGTGCACTTTTTTTATCACCTACATCATAAGAAATGCATCATACACGTCAACAAGCCCAGCAGCCAAAGTATCCGGTGTCCTTCTAGACGCAAATGTAGCCTTGAACCTTAAAATTAGAGATATCTATGTTAAAGGTCGATTTATAAACTTGCAGTTTCCGTCGCTGTTACCGTTCCCCTTCCTGTTTCTACAGCCGCCGCACGCCCATAGGGGTGTTGGAATTATCTACGCGGCCAAAAGTCCATTTTACAAAATGCAGAATTTTTAAATAAAAACCCTCTACCTGGGTTAGGGGACTAGTTAGAGCACATTATCGATCCCCTTGGTCTAGTGAAATAAACTTTCGTCTGGGTTTGATCCCCAGCTGCGGCAGACTTTTTTTTTAAATCTACACGTATTTGTTTCCACCTTTGAGGTTCGGTGATGGTCTAAATAATTCGTAGGGGGATTTTTAAAATTTGTTTCTGAATTTTAAAATTAATCCACATGTTATTTAAGATATATCTGACTTTTTGGATTTCGATTTGCAATCTACGATATACTGAATTCACTTTGTCACGAAACAGCGCTGGATGAAATAGCGCTTATTAAAATAGCGCTATTGTTTGAGCGTCTAATCAAAATATCTCTGAACGAAATAGCACCCGATTAAAACAGCGCTGAACAAAATAGTGTTGATCGAAATAGCGCCTACTCAAAATAGAACGTACAAAAGAGATCTAGAATGAAATAGCGCGTATTAAAAGAGCGTCAGTCAAAACCACGCCTTAATAAAATAGGACCTTCTGAAATAGTGATTATTGAATCAGCATGAGTCCGAAATGTTTGTCACAAAATACCACTGAACAAAGTAGCGCTATTTTTACTTGAATTGACTAAAAAACCGACTAATTTACTTAACCTAATTTACTTAACCATTCAAATTTTTTAATAAACTATCGCTCGCACAAAAGTTATAGGTAAAGTGGTTAAGTTTTTTTTAAAGTCATTTTATGTTACATTTTTTTGGTCATAATTTGAATGACGACATTTAAAAATGCGCTATTTTGTTAGTGCGCTCTTTTTACTGAAGCTCTTTTGATATAATCCGTTTCACGAGAGAAAAAGCCAGCTAAAGTTGCTTGTTTACCTAGTCGCTTAGTAACGACAGAGATATAGTCTATAACGGATTTTCAAATTGCACTTTTTTATTTCAACATTTCTTGCGTTAAAACTGGTAAAAACGACTAACATCATTTCCATATTTATATTTATTTAGGCATTAAATTTGAAATGGTTACTCTACTGATTTGAAGTCAAACATCAAATTTCTAATATGGCGCTGGTTATGACGACACGTTCGCGAATACGACTGCAACTTCAGGTGGGTTCTTCTTCTGCGAAACGGATTCTACGTGCTATTCCGTTCAATCGCTTTTTGATACTCGCTATTTCGTTCAGGCGCTCGTTTGATACGCGCTATTTTGTTCAGCACCCTTTAGTTTAGCGCTATTTCGTAACAGGGC
Source organism: Psylliodes chrysocephalus (assembly GCA_927349885.1). Taxonomy (NCBI): domain Eukaryota; kingdom Metazoa; phylum Arthropoda; class Insecta; order Coleoptera; family Chrysomelidae; genus Psylliodes; species Psylliodes chrysocephalus. Next base: position 65,766,321 of record OV651817.1, read on the forward strand.
CTAATATTAACGTGACGTTTGTTCCATTCGCAATCGGTCCAGTGGTCTTTACACGTTGTATCTATCATACCTTATAGCAGTGCTCCGCAACCTTTCCTCATCTGAGGCACACCAAACTGCTCCCTAGAATTTCGTGGCACACCAAAATCTAAAATATATTTATAGCAGTGGCGTAGCTAGGTCGGGGGTCAGTTCACTCCATGTATACTAATTATTTATGGATGTCCAAACTACCTTAGTTTTTTTTATTGTTTTAAAATGTGAAGAAGCCCCTTTCAGATTTGGGGCATCAAAATTTTCACTCAGGACATAATACATATTTTTTTTTTATTTTTTTTTATTATTCAGATAGAATGAAAAATACAAATAGGTACATACATGAGAACTATACTAAATACTAGGTAGGACAGGTAGGTATACTAAATTTACTTCTGTTGACACGTCAATAGTAATAAATATTTTGACATGATGATGACTGATTAATGTGATACCTGCGCTTGCTTCGTTGAACACAAAAGTTTTATATTCGGCTCAATTTTAGACAGCGCAACTCTCATTTCTTGGTCAAGATCTTTTAAGCATGACCGTTTATCATTTTTAATTAATACAAGCGTTGAAAAACTTTGCTCACATAAATATGTTGTGGAAAACGGAAGTAGTGTGAAGATGGCCTTGTCGGTGATGCGTGGATATTCTGTCTTGATGGAAATCCAGAAAACATCTAACGGAACTTCGTCGAATTTAAGTATTAGGGTCATATCATTACTTAATTCTGTGAACTCCTCTCGAGTTTGCAATGGCAGTGCTTCCGTGGAACTTATTGCATTGGTTGCGAAAGGATTTCGAATCCAATTGTATTGTTCCGTGTTGATAGAATGGAAATAGTATTCAAATTTTTGTTGAAGCATACTTAAATGTTGTTGGGCCAAATCCACAATCAACTGCTTGTTTTCGATCGTACTGTGGTTGGTCCTGTGATACATTTCTAGACATCCTTTTTGCAACTGTTTCTGCCAAAGTTCAAGTTTCTTTTTGAACCCTTGTAATTTATCGGAGCACGTCAATATATTTTCATTCCGTCCTTGCATTTTTTTATTAAGTTCATTCAGATGTTCGAATATATCCGCCATGTATGCAAGTTTGGCTATCCAGTATTCATCATGAAGGTGCTGGCATAGATCGTACATATCTTGACTTGAAAGAAACTCACGCACTTCGTAGCGAAGTTCAAACAGTCGAGCTAAAACTTTTCCCCGGGATAACCAACGAACTTCTGTATAAAACAGTAAGGATTCATGTTCGCTTCCCATTTCTTCACAGAGTATTCCAAAGATTCGCGAATTTAAGGCTCTCGATTTAATTATGTTTATGATCTTAATACATTCATTCATTGTGATCGAAAGCTGTTCGGGCAAATTTTTGACCATCAATGCTTCTCGATGTATGCAGCAATGTGTAATTTGTATTGACGGATTTTTTTGTTTTACACAAGATACAAAACCTTTCTTACTGCCCATCATTGCAGCAGCACCATCTGTACAAATAGCAACGCAATTGGTCCACTGAATATTATGTATTTTAAAAAAATTATCAGTTACTTGGAAAATTTGTTCACCGGTAGTTCTCTCTGGAACCTCCTTACAAAATAAATAATGTTCTTTAATAGAGTCCTCGTCAACGAAACGTACAATAGCCATCAGTTGTGCTTTATTTTTAATATCGGTTGATTCGTCGATTTGAAGCGCAAAAATTCCAGCCGAAATGATTTTTTTAATTAGTGTTCCCAAAATACCACTTGACATATCTTGGATACGTCTTTTAACAGTATCGGCCGACAAAGAAACTTTACTCACGTCCTTAACTTCGTTTGGCCCAAGCATAAGTCTAACAATTTCCATGCATGCTGGTTTAATAAGCGTTTCACCGATAGTGTGCGGTTTTTTTTGTTGTGCAATTAATTTTGCAACAAGGTAGCTTGCTTCTAATGCCTTTTCAGAAACCGTAACCGCCGATTTCATAAACTGCTTTTGTTTCTTATTTTGATCCAAGCGCCGTTGGATAAATTGAATGTCTTTTTTGACGCAACTGGGATGATTTGTGATCAAATGACGGTTTAGTTTGCTGGGTACCATTGCTTCATTTGACAACTCTTCACCGCAAATGACGCATTCAGGCTTTGGAGCCGCTTCGTCGCCACACCAAGTGAAACCATATCGAAGGTAGTCTTGATTGTACTTCCTTTTCAGCACCTTTTTTGCTCTTTTTGCAGCACTTATGCTGGAGCTTGTGCTAGGTTCTTCGTCATCTGCTCGTGATTTCAGCAAAAATTTATCCATATTTGAAGCACTATAGTTATTTATAAAAGTAGATACTGCAACAAAACTCAGTCCAGTTCACTTATTTATAAGGCACAAGAATTTATTTATATAGCAATTCACTATTTATTTCACTCTACGATTTATTTGTTTGCCCGCGTATTTATCTGATTCACTTGACTATTCGACTCTCTCTGAGTCTCTGAGCGACGACAGGCGCGCTTATATAGGCAGTGGCGATGTTCAGGAAAACATCGAGTCGCGCCTCGAACGGCACGGATCTTTCTAGTTTAGTCGCCTTCGAGAATCAAGCCGCCGCGCCGCGCCGATAGACGGATAGACGTTTACCATCGGCGCTGTTGTCAGATTGCTTTATTTTTCGCGGGTCTCGCTACAATACGAATCTGATTCGTATTGTCTGCAAGAGCGGCACACCTCAAGTCGGCTTACGGCACACCAGTGTGCCGCGGCACACCGGTTGCGGAGCACTGCCTTATAGACACGAAATAAGTCAATATATTTCAGTCGAAACAATACTTGTCTTTAAATTAAAAACAGCTTGGCTACTACTTTCACCGATAGTCAAGAAATAATAATTATTACTAGTTATTTAAGCACGTGCTTAATGGTGCCCCAGTATACAGAGTAAAAACAGTAAATATACCGTAGTCGGTAATATGCCTCACTTGGCTCCTACCCACTCAATAAGGTAATTAGAGCCGGCAAAGGGCACAGTATACACATAGTTGTTAGCAATTACCAGAAGCCTCACGTGTCTCCAGGCATAATTGGTTAATTTGATAATTTAGTGGGTAATTCGAAAGAAAAATGTAAGTTAATCTCAAAAAATATTATTAGTATGTTGAATTTAGCATGAGTATATTCAATCACTGACAATTCGATTCAATTATATTTGATGTTGTATTAAGAGGCTTTTTCTAATATTCAACAAAATGATGGACTGATGATAGATCACGTGACCAAAAAATTGCTGACTGGTTCAATTCTGATTTTTATCTGATGAAAATTATTTAAGAATGACATAAATTTGTGATTTTGTAATCTTAAATGTCGAACTATCTTTATTTAATGACAAGTATTAAAAGTAATTTTAAAAAACCGACTTCAAAATCGTGCAGATGCCGTCATCATATCTTAACCAAATTTATATGGGACCACCCCTGAGGTACCCCCTTACTAACAAAAAAAGAATAATAGAAATCGGACAAGGTGGTAAAGAATTATCGCTGAACATACGTAAAAAAAATATTACGACGAATTGAGAACCTCCTCTTTTTTGAAGTCGGTTGAAAACAAATAAATCTAAGCACTTTTTAATAAACATAAAATCTAAAAACAAGTATGGGTAATACAATAATTATTAAAAAAATATGTACTTGCCTTCATTTGTTTACAGTATATATAATGCTGACAATCTTATTTTAAAAGTTAGGCCCGAGAATAGGTATTCTCGGGTTAGGCCACTTAGAGAGTCGGTTAATAAAACCCAATGAGTTTTTTCACTCATAGCCAAAGAACCCACTGCAAATTTTTACCGTCATCTAATAACGAAATGAAATATACCCGAAAAGCATGTAAAAATATTGTACTTTACCAAATGACACCTGTGCCAATCCCAATCGTGAACAAAGTGGCTTGAAAAAATATTATTTTATTTAAAAAAAATCACATAAAGCATGACAGCGCTAATTTTGTTTGCCCTTAAAATTTTCCAGAAAATAACATTCAAATTATCTTGATATATATCGTTAAAGGAAAACATTTTTTTCCTCTTAACATCGCACAAAAACATCTATCCACGATTAGTAGGTAAACATCAATAAAAATATGAATCAATTTTTGCTGATTTAAACATTTATTTGTATGTCTATTGTGATTTATTTTTACAGGTTGCTATAGAAACGACAAAAAAACTACTATGATTATGGTTTAAGAGAATTGTCTAACAAGAGTTTATAATTATTATTGACTATCTCTGCAAATGGTCTATACAATGCCATAGTATCGATTGACAGTAGAATTTACTTTTAGTGTCGCCTTATATAATTTATTATTAATTGAATGATCACATTTTGTCAATTTTGTTTAAAATAAATTTCTGCTGTATCTACTTTAATAAAAAAATTAGTAAGGATAAATACAACCTTTGTTTTAGCTAAAAAAAGTGTAAGTGACCTCTTCTTAGATAAACCCTCTGAATGTAAACCCTTAGTTATGATAATCAGAAACCTAGCGGTTCTGTTAATTTCACGTTCTCATCTACGTAGACGTGGACTTTGTAATATACCCTTCCACATAACTTATATCTTTTAGACTTAAAGGGCCCCACTCACCTCGTTCTTCTCCGCCGTTTTTAACCGACGGTTAAAAATGTCAGGGTAAAAATGTCATAAAAACGAGATGTATGGGCAAGAACGTCGTTTATGAACGTCGTTCCAAAATTTCAGGCGAGTCTTGATTTTTGACGGTTATCGTGCCAACCGTTCGAGTAAACACGAGGTGTATGTTCTCAACAGTTTGACTGGTCGGGCATTTATTAGTAGCAGTGACGTTCAGCATGTTTTTGTTGTTTATTATTATTTACAATAAAAATGTCGGATATTAAGCAGTGGAACAGAAATTTTTTATTAGAGTTTATCGAGTTTGGCAGGTTTCGGGTATTATGCGCCCAACAGAAAACTTCAGATCCTCGTAGCTGCGACCAGTGGCCAGAAACCACAGAATAGCTGTTAGGCGTTCGTGAGGACTGATGCATTCCCGCAAATGGGTATCATGTCTCTCAATTAACGGTGTTAATAGTTTTAACAGTTTCCGGTACGTATCCTCGTCCATCCTCAAGTAATTGTGCCAATCACCAGGCTCCAATCTTAGCTCCTCCAGTAAATTTGATTATGACAGTGTACTGCGTTTAAGTAGCCAGTCTTTAGTCCATTTTCTTCGAGATTTTATTTTTTCACGATTTTTTTCCACTGCCCAAACCGCTGCCACTACTAACAAGCACGTAGGGTCCATCGTTATAAACTGGCGCGAAAAAAACTGTTGTGTGTGGACATATCGGTCAACGTGTTTCCTTCCAACGTTTTTAACCGTCGGTTAAAAATGGCAAAGAAGAACGAGGTGAGTGGGGCCCTTTAGGGTCTATGATGGTTTAAGCCTTGAATTATCAAACTGATTAAATAAAGCAGAATTAAACGAAGCAATCCTTAAGTTATTTATATTGTTTTGCTGAAAGTTTGTAGAAGTCACTGGAAGTAATCCTGAAGTCAGGTGAAGTCATCTGGAAGTCAGTTGAAGTCATCTGGAAGTCAGGTTAGTCAGTGGAAGTCATTTGGAAGTCATTGTAGTCATGTTTAAATCAGAGGAAGTCATCTGGAAGTCCAAGAAAGTCCATAGAAGTCCGTAGAAGTCCACGGAAAGTAGGTAGAAGGCATGGAAGTTTGGAAGTCCGGTGTACAAAATTTTGGTAGCGGTTTACCCCTCGCTCAGATCTTAGTTCTTTTTTCTGCCACTGGCTGCGCAAATATTTAGGACGTACCGAAAGGTAAATGAGAATTTAGGAAAAGTGGCTTTATTCAAAGCACCGAAAGTGAGTAACCTCTAAAATAATATTAAAAATTTGTTTTTAACAAATGCTTGATTAATAAATTTGTTTTATTTTCAAATAATAATTTTTTTTTTTTTTAATTTGAATTTTTGACTGCGGGAACTGAGTCCATTCGCCAAACCACATCGATTAAATTTTATCTTGGTTCAATATCATATAGTATACGCTCACGTCTAGTTTTACAAATTAATTTTATTAATTTTATTTACATTATAATTATAATAATAATATAATACAGTATTTACAAGTTCTTTTTTTTTTACCAAATTACAGCTTTTTTTTTTGTTTTTGGTTTTTCTTTGTTTTTTTTTTTGTTTTTTAATGTTTTTTTTTTGTTTTTGATTTTTTTTTTGTTTTTTATATTTGTTGTATTTTTTTTTTTATTTTTTTTTTTATTTTTTTTTTTATTTTTTTTTTTATTTTTTTTTTTTATTATTAATTATTTCAGGATTCACAGGGACATGCTTATGGGTCTTTATAAGCGATTTTGACAAACAAGAGGACCACGGATAGACTTGGAAACAGTTAGGATATATATATATATATATATATATATATATATATATATATATATATATATATATATATATATATATATATATACAAAGGGTAGATCCTTAATATAACTTAACTAAACATCAAATAATAATTAATTAAACGAATACTTCTTTAAAAGTGGCGCTCCCTACCGGCAAAAAGTCTGTCCCCCAAATTGATGCCATTAATTCAACATTACGTTCGGACTCCTTGTATCTATACTTCGTGAACTTGAGTTTCTACTCGAACTCACGATTAAAAGAAAAATAAATTAACGTTAGCCCATGAAAGCTGCCATGGATAATTTATGACAACATTGATTTAAAATGTGATTGGATTGAATCTGTAAAATATTTAAAATGGGTTCATGAAATCTGCACAAGGTATTTTTTACTAACAATTCATCATCATTTTCATTTAACATTCTGTTTATGTTGCTATTCAGTTATAATTTATATTTCACCAATAAAGACTAATATTCTCTGAGATATAGGTAATTATCTTTTTGTAAGTAAACAAATTTAATTTATTTACTACATTGGTTGTCTACATAAAACTTTAGTATATTCAATACTCTTTCAACAATCCATCTTAACTTCGATCATAAAAAAATACCTTTGAGAGAAACTTTGCCAAATTGATTGAACGAACATCGTAAGGAGGTAACTAAAAAAAAACAAACAAAAACTTATGAAAAATTCATTTTAGACAGTAAACAATGAAGAATAAACTCTTTTAATTTCGATATACACAATAAAATTTAATCATAAACTTTGTATATTTATATTTTAAAGTTATTGTGTGTTATGAATGACATTATCGATTTGCGTATTACAGTAATTTAATTTTGTGTATAGAAACTGAACATTTATGCGACTCCAGGGTATAAGAAATAAATTTGTCGTGACAAGTAAAGCTTTTTATATTGCATTGGAAGTTGAGAACTAGCAATATGCTGATATGGAAAATATATGGAGAGTAAAATTTGACGATAATAGATTTTTTATTATTTATTATTGATTGTTAGAAATAAATTAGAATTGTCACGGGGGTTGGAAATTTGTTAATAGAAATATCTGTCGAAAGTTTCATTAGAAATTAAAAATTAGAATAAATAGAAAGACGTATAGGAAAAGGAGTAATAGAAGCTAAATTAGGTTTTTAAAAATATAAAGAGGTGAATAAAATTTGATAAATAAAAAACATTAGTTTCTCTTTATTTTTAAACTGAAATGAAGTAGAATCTGACCACGCGAATGAGAGAAATACATACCTAAGGGAAAGTATGGCGAGATGACGATTCCAGATTTTTCCTACGCAAACTAAATTACCACAGAATTAGTTTCATCCAACGAGATGGCTTGCTTCGCCGCAAGAGGGGTAGATATAACTAACGTAATGCCGGCGGTTCCATTTCAAAAATCCCAGGCGACACTTCCGAATACCTGCCGAAAAACCGCACCGCTTAATAAATTGAATTCGAGACGACAAAAACCGCTAGAATGTTCGATAAACGTTCTATTTCAAGCATGCACAAATTAATTTATCGACGAAGGGGTTTATCCACCGAACCGGGTAGATTTTGCAAATGAAATCAGCGGCGTGCTAAATGATTTATTGATTGGGGTGTGTGAGTCTGGTGCACATCGAATTTAATAATGTACAAATTGATGTATACGGGTAATAAAGTTTGTTTGAAAACTGATCTTTAGGGCATATACAGGGAAAGTTTTTCGACGTTTAGTGAGTAGATATCGTCAAACGGGGTGACTAAGGACGGAATTGACAGCGTATCATAAATAATTCACGTTAGTGAATGAAAATTACAGGTAATATTATCTTTTTACATATTTTTGCAACACATTCACACGATAGAAGAAAAAATTTGAATTATAAATATTTTTTAAATTTAAAAAATGTCCCGATTCTGTGGACGTACTCAGGACGTGCGTTTATTCTGCAGTGAAAATATTGTCTCACCTACTCTGGTTGATATGGGACAAAAATCACATTTTAAAAAAATTTATCTACTTATTATCATTGAAAATCTTAGAAAATTATGAAAACACGTCTCAAGAATAATTTTTATTGAGATCAAATACAGTAAAAACAATTTTTTTTCGATATAAACTTATCGTCTACACAGTTTTTAAATTTTTATCGATTTTTCATATTCACATAACATGGAAATTTGACACCCCTTCTCCGAAGTTGTACTGGTTGTGGAAGTTTCTTAAGAATTTGAGAGATATCTACAATAGATTCATCAGGGACTTGTGGAAAAATGAAGGTATTTTCCACTTTAGAGCTTTTTTTAAAAAAGTAATGCACAGTTGTCCATCATTGTTTCCTAAGATTTAAGATAAAAAATTCCTAGAAAACTTTCCCTCTGTAAATTTTGCAATCACAAAGTCATCTGTTTTCAAATCTTTCACGCCTGGTTTTTTCCGTCGCTTTCTACATTTGGTGAATTTCTCTGATTCGGCGTCGTTTATATTTTCTTCGGAAATTTCGCTGCCATCAGATTCCGAATAATTTTTGGCTTTCAGAATCAGATATTATTGATTGGCACACCACAATTTTACCAGGTGTTACGGGAATGTTCTTTCCTTTTGCCTTCTTTGCGGGGGTTTGTGGGTTTCGCTGGGTTTTCCGAAAATCAGTCAATGTTTCAGTCCAAGTCTTCTTCGTTGACAATTTTTGGAGGTAAAAGCTTGAAAACTTGTTCTCTGTCAAGTGGAATAATGCCACAACCACGAAAACCAATGTTATCTTTCAATTTGTCTGCAATATTTAACAAAGCTTTTCTCAATAATCCTGGAAATTCTGGTTTTGGGATAACTTCTCTATTTTTCTTCTTTCACTCGCCTAGAGTTTTTCTCCACGATTGCTTAACCATGCTTGAAAAATGCAGTGTCAAGCGGTTATGTAAGATGCGTGCTGTTTGGAGGAAGTAAAACGAATCTGATGTTATTTTTTGACATTCCATGATGTCATTTTGAGAGAGATGGCTTGCCAGATTGTCACCAATAACAACCTTCGCCCTTGAAGTCTTCTGAAGTAAACTAATGTTATTGTTAAAAACCATTCTTCAAATTGGTTCGAATCGAACCATCCACTCTTAGTATTTCCATATCTAGTGTCCTGTGGCCCATCTTTCACCCAGTTTTGATAAAGATGCTCTGATTTAAATACCACATATTCGCTCCGTGCGAAGTCATGGAAAGGGAAGCAAAAGCGATACTAGCGCTAGCTGCGGATAAATCGTGTATTTTAGGGCGATATTTTGTAATTTTGGCATATCAAATACACGTATACATTTTTCTTTTTTTTTAAAAAAGTAGGTAAAAACAACACAATAAGCAACCGGAGTTGCTGTGTTGAAAATTGTACAAATACTAGCAAAAAAACAGTGAAACTTATATAAAAAAATTTCACTAGCAAAGTGGAAATTAAATCAAAGAAATAAATGGATAGGTGTACAATAAGAAGAAAAATTACCTTTATTTTTGTGATAATAACAGTAATGCTGAAAATACTAGACATCAGAAACTTGAAAGGTTTTAAATAAACAATAAATTATAATTTTACGATGTTCTTTAATATCCCTTTATTCTTAAATGTTCGATTTCTGCCTTTGATTATTATATGTGGCCGGACTGCAATTTTGTGACTTACTGATGGGAAACCAGTTTTAATCATTTATTCTGTTTTCTTTTGAACAAAAATGAAAATATAAATAACGATCCTTTTTTTATACATTTTAACTTCACGCTATTATTAAATGGTAATTTTTTATTTTGACAGAATAGGCTAATTCTTCAATGACAACTTATTAGACTTAGGCCACTTCTCATACATTTTCCAGTAAATACTGTTGCCTGCCTATATTTTATTATTGATTTTTATTGATTATACATAATTTTCTTTAATTTAAGCGGGAAAAATATATAATAACAATAAATTAATGTTTTACTTGTTTTACAAATCCACATACTTTTATTAAAACTAACATATATACTTTTTATTTACGAATTCTATTAAAAATTGTATTTGTCAGTATAGGCAGAAATAGTCCTTTAATACCAAATCAAATTGGCGCTGCTGTCGCGCACGGAGCGAATAGGGGTAACATTTCACCAGATCCACTGATGGCAAACATGACAGATGTCCATGTTTTACTGGAGTCAGGAATACGGTCTGCATGTTTGCTGGACCTACGAATTACGACTCGCTGACAGCCAGGGTCATCAGTAAAGTTTGTCTCGTCATAATTAACGATATGCGAAGGAGGAACATTTTCTAAAGATGTATTTAATTCATCAAAATATGAATTGATTAATTGTCTATCAACTGCAGCCCTTGATCGTTTAATAGCCTCCGAAAGTCTCAGTGCTAAATTATTTTTGTAGCGAATCAGAAAAGATTTCATCCAGTCCGGCTCTGGCAAGTTATTGGTAAATCTTCTAATGCTTAAACTCCTTTTATCATAATACTGTTTTACGAAAATACGCACGACCATTGGTTCTAATGGGAATCCCCAATCAGTAAGACATATCAAAGAACTAAAAATTTTGTTTTCTTCAACGTTCGTTATGACTAATTGGCCACCAGGTTTTTTCACATTCCTTTTTTTCGCATGCTGATTTATTGTATTTTAGGTATTCCATGTTTAATTTCCTGATTTCTATCGCTGGTTCTTTTCTCCAGCCTTTCTTGAACAGCTTTCTGCAGATTTTTGCTTTCATAATTCTAATATGGCCTAGAACCAAGCCTCTTGATATATTTTCGGGACATGTCCCGAGAGGCCTCCTGAAAAGAACCTGAGATTAGATTTCCAACGATAAACAAAATTAAATTTAGCAGCATAACAAAATCTTAAGACAACATTGAGAACGTGTCAACTGAGCGAACAAAACAAATTTTATAGATAATATCACTTACTTTCCAATAGTTCAACACCGCAATTTATCGACTTACGAAAACACCCGTTTTTCTGCCGCTCTAATGTCTAATTTTTTTCGCGAGAACGAAATGTTATAAAGCTGTGGCGAAAGGGACACTAACAACTAACACGACTCACTGACCGAATTCTGCCGCCGGCCCAGCGCATGCGTCTTCGCTACACTTTTTTTCAGAAATGGCGTACACTTGTCCCATGTCAACCGGCTTTCCCGAGTCATCCCATTTGACGGTAGTCGTTTGATTTTGTTTTCATGAAGTACAGCTTAATTTGTTGATATTTAACGAGTGTTATACTTGTACAAAAACTATGTCTAAAGTAAACCATAACTGTGTTACATTTGGAATTACTGCGTAACGTAGTCCACGTTAAGATCCAATTATTACCACTAAAATAAACTACAAAAACAATTATAACAATCCGAAGTTCCAAAGGTAACACACAAGTATCGACTGAGTAAATTTATGGTCTGTACAGGGTGAGTAGTGCTTGTCTGCTATCTATATAGATGAGCATGTTCCTTCCAGTGATTTGTTCCTGGTTATTTCTTTTGTTGCTATAAGACTCCCCGTTAGCTCTGTTTGAACTACACTGGCACTATTACTCACAGCCCATTTTTTGTTTTAGAAACGTCGGTGTAGATATGAATCATACCTGCACTTCTGGCTCTTCTATTTGTTCTATTATAACTTTATATGACTTATGGAAGATATATCTCGGTGAGATGGAGTCCATGTTCGCTTGAAGCAGTGGGAGCGTATTGAGCGCCTCTTGCCAAAAGCGACGTCTCGCCTTACCAGATCCTACATAAGGTTCTATTCCAACCATGCGGAGGCGTGTCATTGTCGTCAGAGCAACTAATGCTGACAAGAAGGGGAGGTAGCCGGGACTAATTCCCGGGGCCCGGCAGCGGTAACTTTGGCGAGGACGTTTTCTACTTCTTCAGAAGTTCGACACAAGAGGGGGAAGTTTTTGCTGGAAGAACTTTTTTTAGAGAGATTTAGTAAAGAGGAGGAGAAGTTTTGCTTGTAGACTTTTTTCTTTTTTTTTGCTTTTTATAAAATTGTCGCGGGCCTGACCTGGAAAATTATCCCGGAGCTCGACCTGGCTCTCGGCGGCCCTGAGAGCAACCTCCATGATGTAAATATCAAGGAAAGTGAGACTAAGAATGTTGAGATATGCTGTTCTTTTAGTTTGTTCTATTTTACGGATAGCTGTTAATTTTTGGATTTTCGGTACCCAGACAACTGCAACGTATGTTAGCATAGGTCTTATGAAATCGCAGGTACGCCCTACGGTTTGGCGGCATTGTTCATAAGCAATGCATGATCTTTTAACTCTGTTTTCTAGATGCGAGTTCCATGTTAACTTGCTGTCAAAGGTGAGATCTAGGTACTTCACCTCTGTTGCAAATTTTTGTTTTATGTTTAGGAGTTCTAGAGGTTTTAATTCCATTTTCATCCTTTTCCTTATAAAAAGGATTATTTCTGTCTTCTTGGGATTGATAGACAGTAAATGGTCCTTGCACCACTATTCTATAATTTTTAGAGCTACTTCCATTCTTTCGTAGAGTATGTTCTCAAAATTTCCTGTTTGCAGAATGACCAGGTTAGAGATCTCTGCAAAAAATTATGCTATTGCCTTCAACTGAGAATATATTTCATATCCATTCTAGAAAGTGAAATCCACCAATCACAGTACATATTTTGGTCATCCGACGACTAATATTTTTAAAATGTTAAATAAATGACAATTCTGTCAAACTAATTGTCAGTGTATTTGTTAGGTATTTACGCATTTTTTCCTTAATTTATAATATTTATTTTATGTTGATATTTCTCATAATTAATTGGATGCTAGTGACCCTTAATATTTTTATCAAAATAGTTTAATTTATTTGTTGCCAATATAATGGGAATCACTCGCGCCGGCGCACATCTGTGCGTTTGTAAAAAGGACATTTTTTGGATTTTAAACCGACGAGTACCGTATGATCCGCTGAAGTGTTCGCAAGGAAAAATAGAAATATTTTGTTATTTTGTTCGTCGGTGTTCCGTTTTCCCAAGAAGAAAACGTGTGGGGCCCCCTTCAAGAATTCCAGAACGCAGACACTACTAGGTGAGTCTCCTTAAAATATTGGCTTCTTCAGATTCTTTTTTTGTTATTTAATTTTAATTATTTAAACGACCGCCTAAAAGGAATTAAGGTTCTCTTGCAATCCAGAAATTGAGTTATATCTAAGGGAATATTCTACAGTATTTTTTAGTTATTAAACTTAAATATACATTAAAATTACTTATTTTTGTGTAGAATCGATAAATAATAGCATTTCTATTTTTATTTATACTACAATTATAAATAATTTGTTAATTTTAATAAAATTCTTACTCAATTACGAGTATTAAAAAATTTTCCCATATCTGCCGGTAGACGTCGTACGGCGTCGTACTCAAATTTCTTCTTCGTCCGATATGGCCGTCATATCCACTCTTGCTGCACAAACTACTATTTTTATCATTAAAATTAATAAATAATAATTATTATTATTATAATGTATTGTAATGACGAAAGGTCACAGATATTCACCTTCTTGGACTAATTTGTAATAAAAGCGTTAGACATTAAAGTACATTTTTCAGTTTAAGCTAAGTAGAATAAAACTTTCTATTTAGTAAACAAGAACAGACAACTTTTGTTTCCATAGAATTAAGTTTTTTTTGTGTTCGTCAGAAAGCATTTCATTACTTTAGAATTTTAAAATGAACATTCTAAGAAGTAACGGCTTAAATGCAATTAATTATAAGTGCAGAGAGAATAGCTTCTTTTAAAAAAGAGCCATTTGTAAAAAATATATTCACAGAATTCCTTTTAAAATAACGGTGCTGGAATATAAAAATAAAGGAAACAGAGCGACAAAAAAATAATATTTAAAATAACATATCTTTCACAAAAAAAAAATAACTGTAATTAATCAAGACAGTAATAAAAAATGAAGTGTCAGCTAAGATTGTTAAAATATCCACAATTATTAAAATATGAACTGTGGGAAGGAGTTAAAATTGTTTTCGTTTAGGAACATACCAAATTTGCAATGAGACATGAATAACTTTCTTACTCTTAATAAAAAATATCTACTTCACTCTTATATAAAAATTAAAAATGAACGAAGATTTTCTATAGCACTTCTTTCACACTAGTTCATCCTTAGATTCACTACCAATATCAAAATATTCAAGAGAAATATTGATTACTGGTATCACAAGTTTCCTACTGGCTCCAGCTTTTGAGGGAGTGTGGAATCAGGACCTTATATTCAATTAAATAAAATGTTCTCATAACAATCTATTTTAATCTTAACATTTCTTATCTGGAGCAGACTTTTCAGAGTAAAGCAGGCAATATATTCTGAAGTAAAAGAGACGATAGCTGCTTTAGCACTGAAAAGCATTCCAGGCCCAATCCTATACTTTTAGATGTATGAAATCTTCAATTAACAATGCCAACATTTCCACAATTGCTGACGATACTGCTTTAATATCTGCCGATAAAAATATTGATCAATCTACATTCAAGGTAAAGGGTGTTTTTTAGGTTTGATAGAACTTTACATGGCAATGGCAACTAGTGTCAGATTTCTCTGTCAGTCTGACGCTGTTAATAAAATTTATTTATAGTGTTTTCGACTGGTGAAACTGGTGCGCACTTTTTAACACTCGGTGCAAAATTTGTTTTCGACTCGTAAGAGCAGTGCGAACCGAGTCAGTTTTTGAATTTTCGGTTGGACTCATAGCGTTTTCGACTGGTCAAATTCAGTTCACACTCGTGAAGTGCGAGTTTTCGTTGCACTGGTTCAATTTATAGTGGAATCGACTCAAATGCTCTTGCTCGATGACAAAGCGCTTTTAGTTCTGAATTGATTTTGGGTAGCATTTTTATAATTCAAATTTATATCTAGCAGTGTACACAGCAAGCACGAGCTAGAATTCGACATTGGTGTAGCGCATCTTTATCGTTATTTGACTGGCACAGTTAGCCCTTGACATTTCAGGTTTCTAACAAAGTTTTAACGATATTTATTTATAGTTGCCAAACCAAAAATTAAATTTCTATTAATTTCAAAGATTTTCCATTCTCACTAATAATAAAAACAAAGATGGCAATATATTTAAATATATTAAATAATTCCTAACCTCCTAAATTACACTGGCACTGGAAAAAAGTACAGTACCAAAAAATTCGAACTTTGAGCAAGAACGCCTGCCAGTCGAACAAAAATTTCACTATGCCTTGATACCGAGCAATTTGAGTCGAATGCAATAATGGACTTTTAATTCATTAGGTTTTGTCAGTCGAACAGACACCACTCAAAAAAGTCGAACTAAATGCGCATTAATGCAACCAGTCGAATCCGCTATTAGTAACGTCATGCAAACTTATTCCAACCGAACACGCAGTTGACCACCCAGTGCATTATATTGTATTTGACAGCTATCATATAAGTAATAAGTAGAAGTAGTACCTTTTAAATTGCAAACAAGATTCAAGCCAAGCTTTCATTTTAAACATTTATTTAATATTGTTATAGAAACTTTTATCAACAGATTAACATAAATATACTTATGTTTAAGTTCTTAAGATGTCAACGTATACTATGCATGTACAGGACTTACAAGAATATTTATGGTACCTAACTGGGAGTCATCTAGGTGCGACACCACCGATTCAATGTAATCTTTTATTTTTGCCAGTTTAGTTTTATTAAACTAGGCCTTAATTAAATCTTCTAAATCTGACGAAAAAGTTTCCAATATTTCTTTACAAATTCTTAAAAATTTACATATTTTAGAAACAACTCTTCATTTGCCATCGCCATATTTGTTACAACTGAACTGAAACTGAAAACCTGTCTCTAAACTCGGTTCACAAAAGTGCGAACTGGTTAATTTTTTTGTGTTCAACTGATTCCAACCGAAAATTCAAAAATTGACCCGGTTCGCACTGCTCTTACGAGTCGAAAACAAATTTTGCACCGAGTGTTAAAAAGTGCGCACCAGTTTCACCAGTCGAAAACGCCATCAGTTGAACTCAAAAAAGTGAACCGGTGCGCACTTTTGTGAACTGAGTGTAGAGACAGGTTTTCAGTTTCAGTTCAGTCGTAACAAATATGGCGATGGCAAATAAAGAGTTGTTTCTAAAATATGTAAATTTTTTAGAATTTATAAAGAAATATTGGAATTTTCTTCATCAGATTTAGATAAAAAATATTTAATTAAGGCCAAGTTTAATAAAACTAAACTACCAATAATAAAAGATTACATTGAATTGATGGGGTCGCACCTGGATGACTCCCAGGTAGGTATCATAAATATTCTTGTAATTCCTGTATATGCATAGTATACGTTGACATCTTAAGAACTTAAACATAAGTAGGTTTATGTTAATCTGTTGATAAAATATTCTATAGACAATATTAAATAAATGTTTGAAATGAAAGCTTGTCTTGGATCTTGTTTGGAATTTGGAAGGTACTACTTCTACTTATCACTCAGATGATAGCTGTCAAATACAATACTTTGACAGTACAATGCACTGGGTAGTCAACTGCTGAGCAACGAAAACTCGCACTTCACGAGTGTGAACTGAGTGTGGCCAGTCGAAAACGCTATTACAGTATACTTTGACAAATCATGATAGATTTGAGTTTGAACAACTCTACCATAATTCTTTAAATTTCCTTTGAAAGTCATTCATCGGTTCGCCAGAAATGGACCTGCCAACTATCAACACAGGCAATGGTCAAATTTTAAATTTCCGTCCTTCTTTTTATAAATTTCGCAAAATTAACTGTAGCTGGCATGTCGAATAACAGCGGTGTCAATGTAAAATGAAGTGATTTTTTAAAAAAATGGTGAAAAGAATCAAAAGAATGTGAAAAAAAGTACCTAAGTACAAGTAACATGAGTGACAAAAAACATCAAAGCGAGATTATGTCGTTCCAGATTGTAAAGCAGGATACAAATCAAATGTACCTAAACCTCAAGAAAACACAAGGAGAAATCAATTCAATGTCTTTTTAAAGCTTCTAATGTAAGTAAAATAATATATTTATGTCTAAATATAATATTTATTGTAAACTAGTCACAATATGTATCTTACGGAGTGAAGTGTATTTTATTACAAGTTTCCATAATATAAAATTTTACAGTCATAGATCCTGACTTACAAACAACAATAATTATACATTAAATTTAACTTACTAGAGAAGAAAATTTATTTTTATAAAATTTTAATGTTAGATAAAGAGATGCTAATGTTATTTTTTTTTAACCCCAATTGTGTCATTATAAATGTTTTTTATAGGATACTAAACGCTTAGATTAGTGGCAGCATATCGTTCCTAGTGCCGATAAAGTACTTTCTGGAGATGATGCTGTTCTTTGCTTTTTAAAAGATATTATCAAATAATATGAGATTATTTTTACTGATGGTACTGTTAACAAAATAAATAAAAAGGGGAAAGCTGAAATTAAAGAATGAGGTACATTCCCAAATCTCCCTTTATACTTGTATTACAACAATAAAAAATCTGTTAACTGTGTTTTATTTTGCTCTTAAAACTATATATAGATTCAATTCAAAAAAAATTTTTCACAAAATTGTACTTCAAATTTCAGCATATAACAAACCTTTTCGAATTTGGTCATACCTACCTAATTTGTATTTTATATAGATAAAATTAAATAAGTTATCAATTAAAACTTGCAAGACTTATTTAAAAATAAATACAATAGTATGTTATGTGCTTTATTTAGCTATAAACAAGTTTATTTTTATTATTTTGACCAAATTATGTGTAAATCCCATAAGAAGCCATGTATTTGGAACACCTTAAGCAGTACCAGCGCCCATGCGGTTAATTATAAAAGCTCAATTAGCGTGCGTTTTTTGGTACCATATTTTGAGTATGCCGATTCGCCTCCTTATCTCTAGTCTTCATACCATTAATTAATACGACTAGAACTGCTTTAAAAAGTCACCCAAAATTGAACCAAAAGATTACGCTATCTTGCGAATAGTCGCGGTGGTCACATACCTCAAATATTTTTTAAATGTTAATGTTATAAATTGTTTTTTAAAATAATGTTACTTTTTTAATTACAAAATATTTTGGTTCATATTTTTTTTAAGTTTAAAGTTACCATTCTTAAAAAAACACCCTTTATAAAATGCGGGATTATAAAAGCGACCAAATATTGTAATATTGCTAATAAAAATTTTCTTTTAAGCATATTTTTTTTATTAAAAGGCTCCTTTATTATAAAAAAATGTAGTCACGGGGAGGGGACGTGGTGCCTATGGGCTCCCTCCTAGAGCCGTCCTTGTCTTGGATGCTAAAAACCATAAATTCTCAGCTGTCATTACACATAACAAGATTTTGATCTGTAACCAATACTCAAACCTTTTCATCCTTTATAGTATGCAGCTCTGGGATATTCCAAAATAAAGTACTACGCGGGAGTAGAAACTGATACGGGATAACATAGGCAAATAATTAGTTACACTACAAGCTTTAAGATGGTCGTAGAAGGTTGTTTGGATTCCAATTCGTCCAGACAGTTTTTCATTACCTTCAAAATTTGATTAACTTTTCAAAAGATGGAACAATTTTATACCTTTTACCTGTTATACCTCATACAGAATATACGATCGTTATTTTATGGATGACCAAAAAAATAAGGAACCAACGCCCAAGAAAAATGCAGTTCCCACACTATTTTGTGCCAGTGGTAATATTCACAAACTTGTCCTCAGATTATAAGAGGCTTGGTTGCGAGGGGATGTCCACAAGGAGGGTTTTATCACCTCTACTGTGGAATATGGTCCTCAACACCCTCATCAGCTGCTTCAATAATGACAGTAACTACACAGTAGCATAGGCAGATGACCTGGTCATTCTGCAAACAGAGAATTTTGAGAACATACTCTGCGAAAGAATGCAAGTAGCTCCAAAAATTATAAAACAGTGGTGCAAGGACAAAAGACAAAAATGGTCCTTTTCACAAAAAAAATGATAAAAATGGAATTAAAACCTCCAGAACTCCTAAACATAAAACTAAACTTTGCAACAGAGACGAAGTACCTAGGTCTCACCTTTGACAGCAAGTTAACATGGAACTCGTATTTAGAAAACAGTTAAAATAGCATACATTGCCTATGACCAATGCCGCCGAACCGTGGGGCGCACCTAGGGCTTCTCCCTCAGAGTCGTAGCACGGACTTGCATGGCTATAATAAGACCTATGCTAACATAAGGTGCAGATGTCTGGGTACCGAAAACCCAAAAATTAACAGCTATTCGCAAACTAGAACAAATTCAAAGAACATGTCTCAACATAACAGAAGCCATGAAAACAACACCGACCAGAGCCATGAAAGTCATTCTTAGTCTCACTCCCCTTAGGTTGCTTTGACAACAATGACACGCCTCCGCACGGTTGGAATAAAACCTGATGTAGGATCTGGCGAGACGAGACGTCGCTTTTTTCAGGAGGCGCTCGATACGCTCCCACTGCTTCAAGCAAACATGGACCTAACTATAAAATGGGCTGTGAGCAATAATGCCAGTGTAGTTCAAATAGAGCTAATAAGGATTCTCACAGCAGCAAAAGAAATACTATCACTGGAAGGAACACGCTATCTATATAGATAGATAGCAGACAAGCACTACTCGCCCTGAACAGAACACGAATTTACTCATGGTTAGTACTAGAATGTCAGGAAGCTTTGGCCGAAGTATCTGTCAACAATGTGGTCACCGTAAGATAGATCAACGGTCACGCCACATCGAAAGGTAACCGTCTTGCTGATTCACTAGCCAAGAAAGCAGTCAACCAAATTCTTTTTGGACCTGGCCCTTCTATTGGCCTGACAAAATCGTTAGTGACAGACCTAATTAAAAAATATTTCCTTGTGAAATTCAAGGAAAGATAGGATGAAACAAGAAACTGAAGAGTGGGAGCTCTTAAGTTATCCTGACAACACCGCAGCAAACAAATACTTGACTATGACTAGACAGAATCTGCGCCTAGTCACAGGCATTTTGACTGGTCATTGCCAAGTATGGAAGCATCTCCATATCATGGGGCTATCAGAATCCGCAATCTGCAGAGGGTGTGAACAAGAATATGAGACCATCGAGCATATCCTTTACGATTGCTCGACGCTCTCATTTATTAGAAGATTTGTGTTTGGCGAGTATAGGCTAACACTGGCCGATATAAGAGAAGCACCTCCTGGCGACGTTGTCAACTAGATTAAATCTGTAGGCTGGCTCACGAGCTAGGAGGTGCCTATCATCTTAGGAGGATGCACATGGGGCTAATAAGGCCTAAGGTGCAGTGGGAGTAACTCACCCTCCACACGTTAGAGATGCAGATACTTTGCCCTCGGCCATAAATATCAAAAATGTTTTCAATGCCATTGACATCAAATAAGGAAAATTTCTTCACTACAAGTCGTAAAACTCTTATACATTCTGATTTTTTTACAGCAAATAGTTTTGTTATGTTTGATTTATTAATAATATTTAATTAGTTAAATGGTGTAAATGCAAATTTTTTGGGCATTCTTATGTTAGAATACACCAACGTCGAATATAATTGCAATAAGTACAAAAATATAAACAAAGAAAATGAAATAAAAATATACATTTGCAATTTATAGTTTGAAACTAGTCCAAACCAATATTTTTGCTTTTGCAAAAAGTTTACTCGTAGCGGCCATAATCAATTTACGATCACTCCAATTTGATAGATATCATAGCACCATAGTTCCTTTGACTTTTCTCATTTAGTTTCCCATCTATCCTACCTCTATGGGATCTTTGAATCTCTTCTGTCAAAAAAGAAATAAAGAGGTGTTCTCACAAAAACACAAATTATGTAGCAACGACAACCTTGCAACTAAACGAACCGTTCTTTCATTCCATTCAAATTCATTTTGGTCGGATGTCAATTTTGAAATTGAATGTTAACATGGCTTCGTTACTCCCCTATTCGTCCGAATCTGTTGCTGGCCGCTATAATGAAAACTTGTTTCCATCTAAAAGTTTTACATTACATTGTTTATATGACGCCTGCGGCTTAAATGGACCTTCCGACCCTAAATATACACCAAGGTCCAATTAGTAAATTTATATAACCACCACGCAACGTATTAATTTCGTCTGTACTATTATACGAGGGTTTTTACATAGTTTGGTTAGACAAACACTTGGTCCAATTCAATTATTTGTAGTATACGAGGCATGTCCAAGAAGTATTTGCACCGCAAGAGCGTTGCTATGATAATCCTGTGCATGTGCGTTAAGTGGAATTTACACAGTATCATTTTTCATCTATATTCAAAGTGAAATACGCCAGGTGTCAGGATATCTCGTTCGAGAAGGAATGTAAATATTAGAGGCATTAACTTAATTTAAAGTGTGCTCAAACATGAACTGAACTCGATTATATCAACAATTGGCAGTACTTAAAGATGTCGGTGGGTGAAGCCAATGGGTTTCAAGGAAAGAAAATCTGTTAGCTTCGTCAACGTTGTTTAAAGAATAGGCACAAGAAAATCCTTAGGTGTTCTATGCAGGAATATTTTAAGACTGAACGAGAAAAGGCACTTCATACTTATCACTTAAGATGATTACTCCAAACGTAAATAACAGATATATTCCATAAAATATAAAAACGACCCCCTATAAAATTCCCCTTCTACCTCTTCTGGCGTTCTTGGTTTACAAAAGTCTTCCTTGAGCTCGTCGAGGTTATCTTGAGTAACACCTGCTTAACTGATGTCTGATAAGAGTGTTTTAAAAAACGATAAGTTTTCTCTCTTTTGCCATCCTCCTCCGAAATGTTTAATTAGCATTTTGTTAACATCAGCTAACTTTGCTGGTTTTACTTGAACGCCCATTGGAATAATCTGAGCAGAAAAATGCTTGTCTTTTTTTAAAACTGGTTTGGCTGTTCCGGCATTTGAATTATAATAGAGCTCTCTAACACTGGATTTTCAATCCATCACAGGAAAGTCATTCCCCAAGATAGCAACAGTTCATGTTCTTTAAAAATATACAGGTAAGTTTTGGGATCGGTGATTATTGGCTGCTTTTTTAATATCCTTTCGATTCTCCCAAAAACTCTATCTGGAGGCAGAAATGAATGCCCTGGTATCGGAAAAACTAATTCAAAACTGGTTATATTTGAAGGGGCATTATGATAGCATGCCAATCATAGTTGAGTTTCGGTTTTGTCCCACACATCTATTAGCACAAAGTCTTATTATTGAATATGATGAGAGATCCGTTTTTAAAAGAATACTGTACATTGCTAAGGCAAGTTTTTAATAAATTTTCGAACAGCAATCCTTTTTTGCTCATACTTCTTACTGACGCAATCACCACCTTGATTTTCTGTGGAAAAGCCTTGTTTGTGCCTGCTAATTACTCTTTGAACTCGAGATAACAAGAACATCTAAGAATGCTTTCTGACATACCTGTATTTCTAAATTCTGACGAGCTGATTTTTGCATAAAATATCTTGTTAATACACTTTTTCTGCCTATTACGATTTGGTTCAAGACTTTTGAAATATTTTGGTATGTAGGCATCTTGCTTCGTTTTAGTTTTACATGCGTAGAAATTCCGATGCAAATCATAAACGTCTCGCGGTGTTTATTTCTTACACTTATAGGTTTTTCTATCTATGCCTAAAGCAGTAAAACATTTTTAGTAATTTTTGCTCTATTTTAAAACTTCTATAACATACCTGCTACGTTTGGCTATTTCTCTTTTTCATTTGGATTTATCGGCCAGATTCTTTCGGTCTTTTTTTGCCTCTGCAAGAAGAACTTTACATTTGATTTGAGTGTAAATAATACTAGCTAAGCTTTCAAAAACACAGTATTTAAAAATTGCGCTTTTAATAAGCAATTTTAATAATTAAACAAGCCCACAATAACAACACACAGTGAAGAAAATCCGACATGTCTAAAAAATTATTGTCAGCTGTGAGTCACGTAACCCGTTATGGATTATTCCTATTGGTCAGGTGGATAACGCGTGATATGCGTGATTGCGACATTTTAGATGTAAAATTAAACGGGATATCTGATTTTGCTACGTTTTAATTTTGCCGACTCCTGCATGGCAACTCAGACTAAATAATGCAATATTTAACTAAGTTTTCATAAAATGTGGATAAGGCGAGTTTTGCTTTAATATGTCTCATGTTTAAATGAACCTCTGGTTATCATTTTTCACTGGGTATGTATTGACCATTGTACTCTTCACCAGTGGAATGCTACACGATCCTGCCGACTTAATTAAAAATGTGAGATGTTTAGAGGTAATACAACGCATGTGTATTACGGAGTATTTCGAAAAAATCCATGCAGAGTTACACATACGCCATTGGTTGCCTAAATCAATTAACAACACTGTATCGCCTCGCACGCCCGTTTGTTGTTTGCTTGTTGATTCGACAGTTCACAGTGATTTTGTCACTATTTAGTGGTATAACCGAGTTAAGTACATATTTGCTGTGGTTATTTGTAATATTATTATTATTTGAAAATTTCAGTGGCCGGGATTTTTATAATTTAATTTAATTATTTAAAATTATTTCTGATGCCTTGGTAGGATTCCCCACTTGACCATTCACTGTTGGGTTCTAATTAACAGTGCTGTTCCTAAAGTGGCGCAAGGAAACAGTAACAAGGCCTGTCTGTAGGGGTGTAGGAGTATTAGAGTACTAATACTTCTACACTATGGAGTATTAGACTACTAGTACAATCCATAACCTACATAGAACACTAGGCTAATGACCTTACATGTTGAAGCCGTACACTAAAGAAAAAAAAAATAAAGGAATTTTATTTAGTAATTACTGGTGAAAGAGGTATCAAAAACAATATGGTTTTATTTTAAAAATCCAGAGGTATACTCCTATTTTCAGCAAGCAGTGTCGTGATTTTTATTAGCCAGTGATATACAGATTTGGTAACCTACCTCACAGGTCAAGCTAGTCGTACTACAAGCCAAATGTAAGTGTTTTTTTTGTATTTTCTAACATGTTCATGAGTTTATGTTCATGAATTCATGTTAAATAATTTGACATTTTCTCAGTCAAGAAAGTTGTTCATGTTTCAACCCGTTAGGACAACAGTAGCCAGATTTTGAAACTGATCCTTTGAACATAAAAGAATCCTGTCATTTTTATGCAAGATTTCTCCTATTTCTATTATCTTTAAAAGGCTGCCCTTCGTAACTTTTGGCAGGTTTTGTAGTTAATATAAATATGTAAAAGAAAAGAACGATAAAATTAATTAATGACAGTGATAAAGCATAAACCAGACAACAGGCCAAACAACCATAGATAAAAGCAGATTATAAAAGAGAAAAAGGAGAAAGATTGCGGAGGAGATCGGCTAATGCAGCAGAGAAGAAAATCTTGGAAAACCTAGACATTTATAAAAATGTATTTTCTTTATGTATATTTTTTAATATCAAAGTTAAATTGTGAATCCCATCAAACTTTTAGTGGCAACCCGACGTTATAGAAAGATTTGAGGTAAGATTTTCTTTATATAAATTATTGTGGTTTCTGGATTACCTTCGGACCCTGGATTAAGGATGAATTTTGTTAGACAAGTTTACCAATTAATTTTTTTTTAATTACAACGTTAATTATCATATCAATACATGTAAATAATGTTTTTCTACACCCGTATTATAATAATGCACTTATATGTCCATAATTCGTTTTATAATGATACCCATTATGATACAGATTTTTCATTACAATACAGATTTTTAATCAATAGAAACCTTAGATAAAAGAGACCAGAGATATAACATACACCGGTTTTAAACCTGCGCAAATGTTGCCAATTTCTAAAGAAGGGTTAACGGAGTGGGGGAACTGGGCGGCGACACGCGGCGACCCGAACTCTGTGACAGGGACCGGACTTTGTTTATTAGCATCTTAATGAACTATTAGGTTTATTTAAAAGGTGTTTAATCGAATTTTGTATTATGAAATAAAATTAACGTGATTTTTTAATATCAAACAGATGCCACGACATTTTATGTAAAGAGAAGACCTTTTATAGAATATTTCGTTAGCGTTTATTTACTACGGACTTTTCTGCAAGAGATTACAGTAAAATGTTGAAATAGAATATATTGTTAATAGAGCAAAAAATGTTAC
Source organism: Psylliodes chrysocephalus (assembly GCA_927349885.1). Lineage (NCBI taxonomy): Eukaryota > Metazoa > Arthropoda > Insecta > Coleoptera > Chrysomelidae > Psylliodes > Psylliodes chrysocephalus. Next base: position 65,792,019 of record OV651817.1, read on the forward strand.
TCATTGTCTACGAGTATTATAAAAATAGCATGTGCGCAGGCTAATACTGCAAATCTACCCTTATGAGTTGAACATTATATTTTTTCTACGGCTATTACATATTATTAAAAATTAGTCAAAATGAGAAAATGCCGTTTTGTATTGTAACCTCAGAAAAAAGTATATTTAGGCTTCTTTCTTTAAGAATATTAATTATTATAAAGGATGAGTTACATAAAACTCTAGAAATGCATATGTCTGAAACCAGATAACATTTTAAAATTTAAATCTATTAAAAGTCATTTGGTCGCTAGGGATGAGTGATTATCGAAATAAATTATCGATCATTGAAAATAATCGATTATTCGATAATCTTTGAAAAATCGAAAATAATCGATTAATCAAAAATAATCGATTAATTAAGAAGTCGATTAACTGATAAATCGATTTAAAAAAAACATAATGATCGATTATTTTAAATAATTGATTATTTTCGATCAATCGATTATTATCAATAATCTATTTTTATTGTATTTTCTTTAAAATCGTTAATTCGATTATCTTTGAAATACCGAAAATAATCGATAATTCCAAAATAATCGCCTAATCGAAAATAATCAATTAATTAAGAAGTTGATTCTATGATAAATCGATTATTACGAATGATCTATTTTATTGTATTTCAAAAATAATCGATTAATTAAAAAGTCGATTAACTGACAAATCGATTTTCAAAAAAAAACAGAATGATCGATTATTTAAAATAATCGATTATTTTCGATCAATCGATTATTATCAATAATCTATTTTTATTGTATTTCCTTTAAAATCGATAATTCGATTATCTTTGAAATACCAAAAATAATCAATAATTCCAAAATAATCGCCTAATCGAAAATAACCAATTAATTAAGAAGCCGATTCTATGATAAATCGATTTTCCAAAAAATAAAACAAATTATCTATTATTTTCTAATAATCCTTTTTTCATATTTCCTTTGAAATTGATTATTCGATTATCGAAAATAATTGATTATTAAAAAGCTGATTATCCAATAAATCGATAATTTTAAAAAAATAACCAAAATATCGATTATGTAAAATAACCGATTATATTCAATCGATTATTTTCATATAATATCTTTGAAAAATCAAAAATAGTCAAATAATTAAAAAACCGATTAAACGATAAATCGATTATTTTGAATAAATCTACTTTTTTGTATTTCCTTTAAAATCGATTAATACATTATCTTAAAAAAAACGAAAATAATTTATTAAAAACAGCGGATAAATCGATTTTCATTAAAAAATATCAGAATTATCGATAAATCGATTATTTTTGTAACCCCTATCGGTCGCTTGCTTTTATCTGAGCATTTAGCTCCAAAATTTAGAGATTCGGATTTTTTGATCCAGTTATCTTTGAAATCGCATTCGATTGTATAATAAACAAATATTGCTAAATTTTGGATTTTTTTTAGTAAACGAAAATTATGTTCGAGTTGTTTAGGGGTTTGTAATGTAACATTTTATTAACGTGACTAAGGGTCGATTCCACCGTTGTGTTAAACGAAGTTTAAAATGACACTTTTACATCAACACTGTCATTTTAATCTCCGTTTAACACAACGGTGGAATCGGACCTAACTCCTGTAAATTTAGTTTTTTTTTGCTTGTACTAGATTACTTTGTTTTAAGACTGAAAATTCAATGTCACTTTCGATTTGACCGCAAATAAGATGAACCTTGAAATTTTAAGTAGGTCATCCTGTATTTCATCTAATATTCTTATAAAAATACCTTATAAAAATACCTTATAAAAATAAAATTTAGCTAGCAACTATGATTCTTTACCTCTTATTTATCTACCAAAAAGGGCTAAAAACTATCTTTAGAAAACATTCTTATAAAACTACTTTTTAAATACAAAATTTCGTTAGCAATAATGCCTATTTACTATTTATTTAAATTAAATGTTCAAAATTTTACCCTTTTGTAAATTTATGTAAGTAATATGAAATCTGATTTCTGATTCTTAATATTTATTGAAACCCCTTAATGCGGATCTGAAGTATTCAGCCCAGAGAATCATGGCGCTTTATGTCAAAACGTTAATAAATATTTACCGCTGAAAACGAATATATTCATAACAGTAGTACTTGTATTATAAGTACATACAATTTTTCAAGATACATCGTGACATTTTGAACTTGAAATTGAATAACTAGAACACTTTAAATTGCTAAAATACCAACAAATAAATCAAAAAACAGCTGTCAATGGTGATTAAACTCAGGTGGAGGTGATCGCTGAATGGAAATCGGAGCAATTCGGGTGGCGTCGTGCAACAATGATTTTCAATTGGTGGGTTACTTTGGCTTAAAATAGACAACATGCGCAGTGTGCAATGATATATCTTCGGTCTCTTTAATCTAAGATAGAAACCTACAATTTTTCAATCAAGCATGCTGTGCATTTGACGTTTGTTTTAGTTTCCTATATAATTGTTTTAGTTGTCAAAACGTATTAAATTTTCGTAGATAGCTAAACTTCGATAATTATATTATCAAAATGTCTGATATCAGCGATATAGAAGACTCCTCCACACATATCGGAGAAAGCAGAAAATGCAGTACAAAATATTTTGCCCCAAAAATTTATGGTAATACCAATACCCGAGGTTATACCATTAATTACAATTTTATAGAAATACGAGTAATTACTGTTATTGTGTTCAATACAAATATAAATATAATATTTATAGTTCTTGATTATTTATCGGGTGTAGAAAAAATACCGTATGCAACTCTCATGTAATGGTTATTAATACACTCGCATAAACCATACGAAACTCGCCTTTGGCTCGTTTCGTATCCTGGTTAATGATCGTGTATTAATAACCATCATTACATGATCGTTGCATAATATACTATTATTTACAAAAAAAAAGCAAAAATACAAATTTATTTTTAAAAGGTATAAATGTAAATAAATCATGGTTTTCCTGTAAAAACCAATAGTTGTATATGTATAAATATATATTTATTATTTGAAAAATCTTATAGTCACACTTTTGTCTATTTACGTTCCTGTCTTACTATTCTTAACATTCATTTATTTTGACGTCAAATAATATTTTTAAATAGAAATTGCAAAAAAATTTAAATTTCTTGGTCCGATTTGGCATTTTTCCTATAAACTGGAGTAGAATTGTTTCCTATAATGTTCTGCGAGTCTCTAAATACGAGTTATTTATTTAATATTACTTCAAGTTTCGTGCAAATCTAAATAATTTTATTTCGTGTAAAAATTTTAGAAAGAGATCATTTTAATTTCAAAATAACAGTGATGTCGTGTATCCAATAAATTTTTGGCGAGATCTAATTTTAAAGCGACCCTCGTAATAGGAAACAGGAAGGAAATACGAAGAGAAAATAGATTTCCAACCCTACACTCTGGAAATGGAATTTCCAGTTTGAACTTGATCCTTGCGGAACTTGACCCAAATTCAATCGCGTTTTATATGCTACTATAACAATAGCTCGTAACTCATAATATTCTCTGTGCCGGTTCAGGCAAAAAGTTTATTAATTTTGTCTTTATTGTTTAGTAATTGTAATATTAATATACAATTGTTTCATTTACAAAATGTAGTCTAAAGTTAATTTATCAGTCTTCGTTTTAATTTTTTGGAGTTTTACAGAAAGTGATATGGAAACAATAAGAATATGTAACCAATTACTAAAAATGAGTTTTTTGTGTAATAAGTGAATATTTGCAGGAAGAACAAATATAGAGAAAGTAAAAGTTGAAAAGTCTTTTGGTAGGTAGAGAGGGGGTGAACGTCAAACCACGTCGGGCGGCTCCGAGAATTTCACAGTAATGTTTACCTGCCAGTGTCGTTTCATAGAATAAGTAATTTTAAATTGTTATCGGCGGAACCGGACAATCGCATGTATTTATGGATTATAAATAATTAATAAACATGTATTATAATATTCAAATTATAATTTTACAAAATTTCAACAGCTATTCACAATTTATTAAACTATTTACTCGAAATTGTTATTAACATCAATAAAATAATTTTGTACGCCAATGTATCGTGTCCACTTCGGTGAGATCCGCTGACAACCTGTCAAGTTATGTGTATAAAGTGGGAGAACTGGCAAAAGCATTTCCAACTTTTACTTCCGTTCTAAACAAGTTTTTTTGTATATTCAATCAGAGATTTTAGAAAATAAATATTTGGAAAATTGTTTAGAAAGAAATGTCGTATTTTATATAATTTAATTTATTTGAAATAGGTAATTCAAATATGTATTAAAATAAAATAATTAATTCTTTCAGTAACTTGAAGGATTTTTTTATAAAATTGTCTCTCTATCTATGCAACCTATATTCATTTTGTTTGCAATGTTAGTTGCATAACTTATCTCATCAGACGCGGCTAAAGAGAATACGAGGAGTCCAACATGAAGTTGGCTCTACTGTGTCACGTGTCACTTTTGTGTTTGGTTTAAAAAGTGAAGTTGAGAATGTTGGGAGGTATCAATAAAGAAGAATTAAATTGTAAACACAATTTTATAAATAAAAACAAATTAAGAAATCAAATATTTTTATTTTTCAATTAAAATTTGTATCAATTTATAAAAATAATTTATTAAATTGCGATAAAAAAAGACACACAGATAAGAAAATCACTCCAATTTAAATTATTATTATTATTATTATTATTATTATTTTTGTTTTGTTTTTTTTTGGTGTGTCATTTGCTTATTATATTAATCAAGATGCATCAATGTCATAAAATATTTTTTTTGCGATAAAATCCATTGTTGAGAGAAAAGTTGACTGATAAGCAAATGTTTAATAGCTATATTGCATCATTGTGAACTGTTTTGAAAGAATGAAGGAAAAAAATAACCAAGAAGTGAGCTGTAAAAGTTCAATTTTTAAGAAATTATATAGAAATGCAAAAGAAACAATTCGTTGTATCTTTTAAAATGAAACATTAAACTGCTCATGACAAAATAATGACAAATGGTGTTAGACCCAGTGGCGGTTCGTGGGCACTAGCAGCAGAGGGGCACACACTGGAAGGGAATCCCGGGATTCGTTTTTCTCTTGGGTAAACAAGTTCTCCGCTTAATGAAAATTACAATAACGATTTCTAAATGCGACTACAGGGAGCTAAATGTGACCACCCAAAATGCATTTAACTATGTATGTGGCTATTTAATCAAAAAATCTTTACATATCCACTCTTGCGAAATTTGCGTAAATTTCTCAGAAGAATGCAATTTACTTAACAATTCTAACTTGTTAACGCATTTTAAAGTATACGACTCTGAAAAAAAGGTGTTTGGTAATTTAAAATCTCCCAACGAAAAATATCTTTTATATTTTCAAATTAGAAAAAATATTTATATCTCTATTTGATAGTTTGTCAACTGAGCCTGGAATTTCCAACGCATACCTTTTTGAGATGAGCAAAATAGATTTTGCCCTTTTCAGATATACAACATCTACAAATTTATATCCCCTCATAATAAATTTCACAAATTCAAAGTTCGGCGATGTTGTGTAATCTAGGTGATCGGACTAAACGTTCAACGGTCGCAAGCGCTGCTGAAACTGGAGCCAACGCAATCTTCCGTACTATTTCTTCCGCTGGATCTAGGAAGAAAATGGTGGGAGCTCTAGGCTATTGCAGCCGCGTATATTCGTATCTTCTGGTGTAGGTTAATCTAGGACAGCCCCTGCTTGTGACGTATAATCCATCGAATGTGTTCATCTCTTGCTAAGCGATATTGTCGTTGTTCTTGTTTTTCGCATCATAATGAGAGAGAAAACAACAGAGGCACACATTTACTGTGCCCTGTGCCCATCTTCGGAACGTCACTCAACGCCCGGTCGTCCAGTGTCGTGCCAACGCGGATTGCGCTGAATATTAGATAAAATAATAATAATAATGAGCACATTGAGGAAAATATAAAATATGTAAGTTATTTTTTTTTTGTTTATAATACTAGGGCACGTGCCCAAGTGCCCTTACGGGCAAACCGCCACTGGTTAGACCTACAAAAATCGATGGCAAGAGGCAAGTCGCCAAATTTGAAGTAAATAAAGGTATCAGTAATCGTGTAAATCAAGTAAAACAACTTGTTAGGTATGTTTTGTTTCTCTTATTATGTGCCAAAATTGTATTCAAATATTGTAGCAATTTCAAACTTTAATTCTTTGAGTGTAAGTATCTTCTGATATTATGACTCCTCCACACCCCTTTGTAGTTTTAATTTTTTTAATGATATCTTTAATTTTATGGGTGTTGTGGTTTATGACTTAAATGTAGTTCTGTTCTGTATTGGTGAAATCAAATTAGTTTGAGATATTTTCTGTGCTAATTCTGGACCAATTTTGATTCATCTTACAGATTTATTTTCCATGACGCAATATGTTTACAGCTTCTTGTTCAGATGTTTATTTTATGCATAAAGAAATTTAATATTTATATACATTTAAAACTAATTGTTCCTAGTTACGTAACAAACAAATACATAACCTTACAATTTAAAAACTTTCAAAATTCCTCAACTATTGTGACGATTAAACAACACTGCAAGGCCGTGACGTCATAAATGATATCTGACGTCCATCGGGATTTGTATTAAAAATACTATAAATTGCCTATGCCTGGCCATACTGCATTCTCAGTGTTTCCCGAACTGTAGCTATTATTATTTTTTCTGCAATTTAAGTCATTTATTATTATTAATATTATTAATGTTGAGTTTTTATACATCCCTTGTATTTTAATATGGTTCGGACAACTCAACGTTGCATTGAAATCTTAATTAAAACCGGTTGATGAAATCACCGAAAATTTTCATATAATAAAACAATACTCTAGGACAAACAAAGCGCCAGCCTTCAGTAATTACCTAATGAGTAAAACTTGGAATATACCTGAAACCAGCGAAATATTATGTTGATTAATACTTCAACTTGATGAAAATGACTTTATGGGCCGTGCGCTCTAAGAACACTTTGACAGTTCAGCTCCCGCAAACTAAATGTTCCGTTTATGTTTTAGACGCAAACTTCGGAGTTAGTTCAGTAGAGATGAATGGCTTCAAATTTGGAGCAGCAGATATATAGTATGGTGAGTTACAATATAGCGAAACTACTAACAAGAAGAAGCCAATGAAACAGGCAAACGTGGTGGAATGGCTTAAACATTAAATTTGTTTATTCATCATTGAGGGTTAATTGCTAAGTATATAATATAAAACAGGCTATAAAAATTATAAATAATTATATTATATTATATATGCTAAGCGTTTAAGTTGGCGTTCAATTAAAACGTACTTACTAATGTTACTAAAATCTACTAACAACAAAATTTTGCTATGGTTCAACTTCAACTTCGAGCACTTTTAATAATATTGAGTGATGAGATTTTACACATATCTTTGTGAAGGAGAATTCTTAAAGTAATTAGTATTGCTCGTATCATAATAAAATAAATTATTTCTTCTTGTGTTATAGGAAGGTATATTAAAATTATATTTAGTATACTCGTCCAAATAGTTATTACACATGTAATTTTAAAGAGTAAATTACCAAAAATTTAGGCAAAAAAACACTATCTTATCAGCCGATACGTTACCCAACTCGACTCTACGTATTCATAACATTACATTTTTGTGCTTCATCGTGTAAACTTAAAAATGGGCAAGTGTTGGTAGTGATGAAAATGATCGTTTAAGAGACAAAACTGTTAAGGGGGAGTGAGTTAATTACGTGAGGTGTTCAAAGAGGGAAGAGGGGATCAAGTTGAATCTTTCCAAATCTCACTTGGGGGAGAGGGGGTCTTTGTAAATCTGACATAATTTTTTTCTAGTAGAAAAATTCTTCAAAATATTTCACGTAATTAATGTCTCATAAAAAATTGTTGTTAATATTTAATATTATAAAATAGTAAGAAAAATTTTCCTTTTCTAACCAAAGTGTTCTACAAAAACGTCGAAAACATTCAAGTTTTTTAAGTGATACTGATACCGACAGTGAGACAATTATAACTAAAATTGTTATAGTTAAAATTAAAATATTACCTAATAGTTTTAACGAGACAAAATATTAAGTCTCATAAACTTGTTAACGCCAATTTATATAATATAATATATAATTTGGCACAATAAAAATAATTTTTTTAGTAAACAATCTTTTTTTAAAGTAAATAGCTTTATTTTTATTTACTAAAATTCTTGGGGGCCAGACGGTAGGGGGCGAAACGGTATGGAAGCGAAACAATAGGGACTAAACGCCAGGGGCGAAATGAACCCATATTTAATATTTTATTATGGTAAGTAATATATTCCTTTTCTAACCAAAGTGTTCATTCTATCTAGATGTTTCCAATCAAACTGTCAGACTCTAAAAATCCCCATAAGAGAATTTTAATGGTGTTCGTGCACGGCATTCCGTATTCAAACACGGAATTCCTTATTTGAACACGGAAGTCACTGTTTAAACACGGAATCCTGTATTCAAACACGGAATTCCTTGTTTGAACACGGAATTCATTGTTCGAACACGGAATTTTATTTGTAAAACTATAAATTTAAATGGCGTATTTACAGGTTATTTTTGGGAAACTTGGGGATCTTGGGGAGGGATGGGTAATTGAATATCCTAATATTTTTACTTTTGCCGGCTTTTGAAAAGAGGGATGGTGTAAGTAGTACCAAAAGTCTCGCCCTCTTTGGTCCTTGCATAATATTTTCCTTTAATTTCATTTCCAAGTGTCTTATTTCTTAGGATCTAGTACCTGATGCTTAAATTTCATTTGAATCGGATCAAAATTACGACCTGTATAGCTTTTAAATTTACCCTTTTTGCCTCTCTAGCCCAGATGATATGAGTGTTTTCTAAATCCAATTATTAGTTATCACTAGAAAAAAGTGAAGAAATGGGGGATCGGTTAAGAATTTTATGCTTGTTTCCTATTAAATGGTACTATCAAAAAATGGTGGTGCTATTTAAAAATCTGGTTATGACGCCATATTTAAAAAAATAATGACACGTCATAAAAATATACTTATACCATAATATACGCATCTAAAAAACAAAATCCTCTTCTAAATGGAAATGGAGAAATAATTATGTGTGTCATGAATAAAACCAAAGTTCGAACGTTTCGGTGTCGCCCTTATTTTACCTTCACTCCCCTCCAGCCTCCAAGAGCACCTTAAAAATTAATTTATGGAGAAATAATTATGTGTGTCATGAATGAAACTAAAGTTCGAACGTTTTGGTGTCGCCCTTATTTTACCTTCACTCCCCTCCAGCCTCCAAGAGCACCTTAAAAATTAATTTAAGATAAAATTGTTCAAGTAGAGTATTTGGGACCAAATTATGAGGATTTTAAGAGCATCTGTATCCCCCTCCCTGAATTTCCGAATTTCCCAAGTCCCCAATTCTCTCAAAAACATCCTGTAAATATGCCATTAAAAAATATAGCTCGACTATAGAAATCCCTGTTTGATAAACACGGAATTACTAATATCCGTGTTTGAATACGGAATTCCTCGTACGAAGATTTAATTCTGTAATTCCGTATTCAAACACGGAAATCGTTGTTCGTACATGGAATTCTTTATTTGAACACGGAATTAGATTTCCGTGTTCTAACAAAAAAAATTCCGTGTTTGAATACGGAACAAGGAATCCCGTGTACGAACAAGGAATTCCGTGTTCAGACACAAAATTTTAAAAATTAAAAAGATTAAAAAATTGTGGCCCTTCTACGCTGTCGTAAGTATGTGTGTCAATTCAACAATTGTCACCGAAAAACGTCTCGCAAGATAAAATATTTACGATTTTTTTTTGAAGTTACGTTGTTTGTTTATTTGCAAATTACCAGAGATAAGGGACATAAAGATAGGAAACGCAGCGACCGCAGTAACGATGGCGTCATCTATTTGTCTCAGATGTTAACTAAAGGTACACGTCGGTTGTAGAGAGACAGTAGACGCGGACAGTTTGTAAATATAAATGTCAGTTGTATGTATATCGTAGAATCCTGAATTTGAATTTTAAATTTTGAGTTCACGATTGTGTTATCCTCTAAATAAACTAAGCGAAATGGTTGTAGCTGTTTTTGTGTGAAATTTGAGGACAATAAATATATTTTGTAATATAACAACAAGTCGGAGAACGTATTGCATTAGTAACACATGCCACATGAATAAATGTAACAACACCAATGTGGTGTTCTTTAATTAACCAAAGTAAGATCTAGTCATGTAAGTTACACAAGTAGTAGCCAACTTTTGTCACAAAGTAGGTATTTATTTACTATTTATTGTTTTAGAGCAAGAAAATGGCTTTAAAACGTTAGAAAGAAGATTTGATATAGGAAGAAAAATATCTAAATTCCCATTATTGAGTTTGCATTCAATACTTTTAAATAAGACACCATTGGCCATTCGTTTGGAAAATAAGAACAAACATGTTAATGTTACCAATAACGATCAAAAATTAAAACATAATTGTCAGGAATAGATTTACAATAATTAATCGATAATAGACTGTAAGTGTAGTATTCTTTTTAATAAATAATTTACCGTAATTACATTGTTTAAATTTATTTACCAGAACGTGAGAGTGCAGTCGATATTTATACAACCTTAATTATCAGATTTTTAAATTTCCCGCTGCGGTATTTGTTTGATATCGATGACAGCGCCACATAGTGGGTCAGATGTTAACTGCGTTAAAGCTGGTCGTTATTAAGCATTGGCTTCTTATGAGCGTTTCCTATATTTATCTCCCTTATCTCTGCAAATTACAACTTTAAATGATATTTTATTTTTTGTTCCAGTTTCTACAGAATAGTTATGTGTTTTATACCCAACTCTAAGTACTATGCATTGAACAATAATTTTGTTAATTTTATTGTTTCCTATAAGAGACGAAAAGAAAGTTTCAAAAACGGAAAAAGAAAGCGGCATTGGTGATTTTACAAAGTTTTGAACTTAAAATTATTGAAAAAAATGAACACCTAATTTAAATTACTACGAGCCGCCTCTTTTCACACCATTTTAATGCAGTTTCGACTACAGCTTCTGCTGTGAAAATTGAAAACAGATGAGACATACTGAAATTTTTAATATAATTTATATTGGAAATAAGAAACGCTGCTACTGCCTCACAATCATCCTTGCACCCACTTGTAAAAATTCGTAATAATTTTGACACTTGCTGCAATTACAAAAGATATCACTTTATGTGTCAAAAATAGAATAAATGTTTTACCGGAGCTTCACAATCAATTTCTGACTCAGTCTGATAGAAATCTAATTTTTGGTTAGAAATTTGAAAGTGGTAATTTCTGAGCCGATAAAGAAAACCGAATTAAATTTACTAGAGTTCAGGTTTGTATATTTTTTAAATAACTTATTATCATTAAAAAGAAAATGCAGTTGGCCCAATTGTCACGTAACACAAAGGAATTATACCTCAGATAAACAATTATCTGAGAATTATACATGTTCTCAGTGCAATACATTGTAACTTATCGATGAAATAAGTTTATCGTACTTACACTTTTAATGTAAAAATTAATGCTGTTAAACTCTCCATTTTTATTCTATTTAGTATGCCTCGAAATGGAGTTTTCATAATTTCGTTCTACTCTTCCATTTACGAGTACGCTTTTATCAAGTATAAAAAGTTACAATTTCGTTAAAAGTTTCTGAATCCTTTTTGATTTTAAAATAGAGCGAGTTTCGCATGGGTTTTTCTTTCGTTCTTTCCATATTAAAGCGTAGAAACTTTCCATTTTTTCATTGTCTCGGTTTCTTTGTCTTAAAATTTGATAAAGAGAGCGTAGTTAAATTAATGTATTAGTTGTACTATATTTAGAAAACGTAATGTACAGTGTTTGCTTAATATGGGCAAAATGGAGCATTTAAGAATATATATGTTCGAATCTTTCTCGAAAAGGTTTTATGAGCTTTCCAGAGAACACACGACGTCTCAATGTCCTAGGACATTATTAAGACATCTTATAAGACGTCTGGCAAAAGCTGAATTTAAAGACGTACAAACTTCTTTCAGACGGACGTAAACTTGCACGGTTTACATAATTCGAATTTAACAAGAAGAATCAAATGAATTGAAGTTTGACTTAACATTACATTCAAGCCCAAGCCAAAAATGACTATGGCCCAAGCTTATTGTGAATTGTTGATTATTTTATTGCGTACGCGATTATAGCCGCCAAAAGTGTCTTTGTGCTATTTTGTTCATTTATGTTTGTGTTTAGTCTCTTTTTACTTAAATATTATGGGACTAAAACCATAGAGGAACGATATTGGAGATTTTGTTACCGATGTAGCACATTCCTGGAATACTTTCTAGAGGTAATAAATGAATATTTGTTTCAATATATAGAACATTAATATCCTGTTTCTTCTAAGTAAGAATAATTAAATGATTTTAAAAGTAAAATATAAGATTTAATTCAGATATTCGTCAATTATCTTTTTTTTTGTTTTTATAGAGATTTCGAGAACAAATAATATCAAAAGCCTCCTATTAGATAGCCATTTTGAGTAAAGTTGAAGTAAAATTGTCAAAGTAGGCGCTTAAGTATAATGGCTCATCTTGCTTTAAATGATTTGTTATAAAATTCATTGATTTCATTTATTTTTTGTTTTGTTTTACAGAGATAATTGATCTTTCGGTTTTTCCTAACTTTTGCAAAGTATAATTTTCTGTGACTAGAATGCTCCTACCTAAATTTATTTTCAAAAAGGAAACTGCAAATTAAAAAGAAGGAAAAAAATCAATCCAGTTATGGCTCAAGAGGAGTGATGGAATGCGCGACAAAGAAAATAACTTAGTGACCTGTGATTAATAGATATTTTATAAATATATATTTTTAATTCTATTTTTTGCATTCCTTATAATCTGCAAGGTTATTCTACTAATTTTAATAACCAAGATATTCCAGGCGATGATACCATTTTTAAATTATTTTATATTATTATTGACAGGTTATAGAATTAGCAAAATATAAATAATGAACGTGTTATTCATGGCTTATTTTAGACTAACCAGACCATTAATAAGCCGTTAAAAAGACATCTTAAAGACGTCTTTTTATGACTTATTTAAGGCTTTACAAGGCCATTATAAGTTATTAATAAGTCGTCTTAAAAATGTCTTATTTATGGCTTATTGAGGGCTTCACAAGACTATTATAAGCTATTAATAAATCGTCTTAAAGACGTCTTATTTATGGCGTATTTAAGGCTTTACAAGACCATTATAAGCTATTAATAAGCCGTCTTGTTTATGGCTTATTTTAAGCTCTACAGACCAATATGTTATTAATAAGTCGTTTTAAATCGGCTTTCAGGAAATACCAGACATCTTTAAGATGACTTTGTGCTATCTGGGTTAGATATGAGCAGTGGTTTATTTGTAATATAGTTCATCAAGATTTAGATATTGTAAAAGCAACAACAAAAATAAAGTCATAGTTTCAATACTTTCTTGTTATTTTAAACCTCGCCAACTAAATACAAGAAAACGCGACCAAATACCTAACAATATGCCTTCATTTAAAACATTTAAATTGACCTTAAAATGATCTTGAGGGTCACAAATAAGCGAAAATTGAAGTATGGAATTTTATAAACTTAATAAATTCAAGTAATTTTACTTGAAATATTTTTTGCTAAATGTACAGAATGAGTAGTAAGTTAGAACATGTAACCTAAAAGCTACGATTCCTGGTATATCCCACATTTGTCTAACCAATCAATACTTTTAGTATAATAAAGAATGCCGCTTAAAATTAATTTTATTTCAAATTTCCAAAAAAGATATAATATATAAAAGATTTAAAAAATATTCTGAAGGGCTAAGCTTATTGGAATGTTCTCTTTAAATTGACTTTTCTGATAACCTTGTTAACGACTAAAGGATTGAAATCCGCACAAAGAACATTAAAAAATCTTTCTGAATTTCCTTATGTAAAAATAATAAAAAACGGTTATTTAAATAAGAATACCATTTGGACGTTAGTCGAAGCAACAGCCACATCGTAAAGATTAGTCACTCCAACTTGTGTCGACTTACTTTTTTTTGCCTTGCAGGTGTTTAGAGACACGCCCCTGATCCAATAATGTGATAAAATCAATTCCGATGCAATCTGTTGCACCGAATTGATAGTCATTTTAGTGGCTACACTGGCCTTTCGGGTCAACTTACTATACCCTGCAGGGATTTTAGACCCCAAAAATTTCCGTTGAACAATATCGATTTTCTATTTATGTTAGTTCCATTAACCTTATTTACAACGCACGATTTATTTTAATACATTTCTAAAGAATTTTCTTTCTTGCCAAACCAGAAAAAATATACAAAAATGTTTTTTTTTTTTTATATTAGGGTTATTATGAAATGTTACATACGTTACTCTCAGATTTTTCATTGTAGTAGAATCCTCACCACATTTTCTAATAGGTGTTTAATGAATTGGTTTTTACATTCATTGTCTAACAGTGAATGTACTAGCAAGCAGAATGTGACTTCCGGCCACACGTCAATGCGTTGGCAAATACTATTGGCTAATGCTGATGACCAGCATGTGGCACTGGTCAGTACTATTTTCTAACTTCGATAACCTCACTAGTACCCAGAGTATTGTCAGTTTATTAGAGTGGAAGAAGTCTTAGTCCCTATCCCCTACTTAGTGTTTGTATTCATTTTATACACAGAAGCCGATAAAGAAGACCTAAAATTAATCTTATTCGAGAGAAGTTAAACTGGTGATTTCCACCTTATCGAAACTCGTAACGTAAAAAAAACGAGAAATGATTTAACTTGGAACGAAAGACCTAAAGCCGGTAGTGGTATTAAGACGTTGAATTTTTTGGTTTTTGAAGCATTGGCATTATTTCGGTTAAACAATGTGATGATTTTCACAATCCTTGATTTTTTAAACCATTCTATATCGCCTTTTGATAAGGGTTTACAAACTTGTTCAATTAATTTATCCAATAATAATTGGCTCCTTTACCTCTTAAGCATACTCATGTAAAATATTTGGTCTCCTTACTTCGCCTATTTATCTAAAAATATTTGGTCCCTTTTAAATATGTCCATGTAAAATTATATGATCCCTTTACTCCCTTAGATCTATTCATGTAGAAATAAAATATGTCAATGTAAAATTATATGATCCCTTTACTCCCTTAGATCTGTTTATGTAAAAATATTTGGTCCCTTTTAAATATGTCCATGTAAAATTATATGATCCCTTTACTCCCTTAGATCTGTTCATGTAAAAATATTTACACCCAGTGTCGCTTAAGCCTACCTACGTATAAAAATTTAAATTGATTTCAAAAAAGCGGCAACATCTTTTTTCATTTTGATAAATTTATTAATACCAATTCTTTGGGCAGTATATTTATTGTTCTAATAGTTTAAAAATAGTAGTGTTGGACGACTTCTGATGTATTTTTACATATTTTTTAAAAATTATCGATAATTAAAATTGTTGTTTTTATCTTGTCTACTTTAAAAGAAAAATAGCTTTGTGGCTATATGTTATAGCAACTTATAGCCACAAAACTATGTTTGTGTTAAAGTAGATCCATAGAGAGCAATATAATTTACAAAGGCCCCTTTTTAAACATACAAATAAATGACGACTTTATAACTAAAATGAAAAACACAACAAAATACTTCGGTATCATAATTGTTTAAAATTTGAAATGGGTTGATCATTAACAACCAAAGTTAGAAGATTTATTTTTAAATTTTATGAGTTGAGGAAATTTATGACTAGGAGTTTACTAATTATTATTTACACCTCGCTGGTTGAATCTATTTTGCGATACGATATAATGTGGACTATATGATATTGCACTTCAATCCTTTATTGTAATCCAAAATAGTATAATTAAAATTATCTACGAAAAACCAGCATAATGTCTTTTATATAATAAAAAAGTGCTTTGTATAAGAACATTATATTATCTGTCTTGCTGTACTTTATTTATGGAAAGCCTGAATTGAGATACACTACAAATCATTTACACAACAAAAGAACCAGATTAAATGAGCAGTTGAGAACTCCAGCAGCGAGATGCAAGTCAAAGGTTTGTAACTTATGTTGCTCCCAAAGTTTTTAATACTCTACCTAGAAAAAAAAATTAAGCTATTTCAGAAGAAATCAAAACTATATCACATCAGTGATGCATATAAAGATGTACTCTAGATCATCCTTTTTATTCTGTTTTTGTAAATTTATATCTTACTTTATATTAGTATATTAGCATGACGAAGCACTGATGAAATATGTATAATTTATAATTTTACTGCACAAATAAATAATAATATTAATAATAATATTAATACTCTCCCTAATTCAGCCCCTTACGAGTGAATTTTAATACGAAAAGCTAAGCTTGTGAGGGGAAAGGGACGGCTATTATTATTATTTGCCGTGGCGCTCCGGGGCGAATTAAAGATGATTGATGGTGCCATTTGACTTACAGGTAAGGAAAACCCCGAAAACCTCACCCACCATCATCGAGACGGTAATGCATGGCGATTTTATAATCTGCATGCCATATCAACAGAAATTGAATTTCTATTAATACGGCACACATCAAATCCTATACCGAACCATCCAATTTAATTAAAAATCCACATGGTCTGGTCTGAGATTCGAAGCTCGTCTCTCTACGACCAGAAACTTGCCTATAAATGAATATAAGCGCATCAGACCGCTACATCACCGACCCGATGGACATATAAACTACTTTGTGTAGACCATTCAAAATCTAAACATTTAAAAAATTATAATAAACACAATAAAATGTTTTAAATTATTTATTTGTTAAATATTTTAAATTGGAGCAACGATTAAATAATAATATATGAATAATTAAATACTTTTTTTTTGTATGTTTTACTAGATTCTATCGAGTAACTAAATATTATCAAAGTTCTTGTTGTATTATTTGACTTGAAAGTATATTTCTCGCTACATATTTGAATGCAAGCATATCGGTTATTAGGTTTCCTCTTCAAAATCGTATATTGTTCACTTGTTCACTGCAAGTTAGAGTTTATAGAGTGTAGTCTTCTTTTTATGGAATTTAAATTCAGAGCCTAGAAGCGATCCATCTTAACTTTCTAAGAAAGTTATATGCACGAACTAAATTTGTAAGAAAAAGTAATAATAAAGGAAACTATATCTTATATAAATAAAAATTTCCTTGGTTTATTCGGTCATGAATTACCACTATTTAAAAACACCAAATATTTCTAATTTTAAAAAATTCGTTAATTACACAAAATTGAGAATTTACTTGAGCTTGGAATCTTGGAAATTCTTAGAAACATCAAACGATATAGATTTTATGATGGACACATTTATCACAATTCTTAAGAGTCACGTCACCAATTGCACAAATTCTGTTAAAATTGTATCTAATAAAAAACCAAAAAAACCTTGGATAAATAACAATTTAATAAAATCTATTTCACATAAAAATAAACTTTATGAAAAACTTTGCAAAAATTCAAATAATTAAGAGTTGAAATCAGAATACAACAAATGCAAAAATAATCTAAATCGTGTAATAAAAAAAAGTAAAACTAATTATGTAAACAAATGTATAAGTGATAATAAATCATCTTCAAAAAATCTATGGAGCTGTATAAATAGTATACGTGGCAAAGATCAAACAGTAACAAAAATATCTCAAATACTATCGAAAAACAATGACTTAATTCTTAATGACTTTCAGATCTCCAACGAATTTAACAACAAATTAAAGAACCGGTTAATTTCGAAGACAAAATCTCAACACTTGAAAAAAGCATGTTTTTGTCACACACTAGTGAAGAGAAAATTATAAAAACAATAAAAACTTTTAAATCAAGGAAAGCTCCTGGATTTGATGATATAAAAGCTGAGATCTTAAAAGAGGTCGCAGATCTTATTGCAAATCCCTTAAAAATTATCATCAACAAATGTTTTGATAACGGCTATTTTCCCAAATCACTAAAAGTTAAATTGATTAAGCCTTTATTTAAATCTGGAAATAAGCTAGAAGTCTGTAATTACCGACCAATATCTTTGCTATCCACTTTATCTAAAATAATAGAAAAACTTTTTAAAGAGCGTCTAATACAGTTTTTAGAGCGGGTAAATCAACAGAGGATGCTATTTGTGCATTGACATCTTTAATTTATGAAACAATTGATAAAAAAATTCCTGCCTTAAGTATCTTCGTTGATCTCTCTAAAGCCTTTGATACGGTCTGTCACAAAAATCTTTTGAAAAAGCTTTATGCGTATGGTATTAGGGGGGAGCCATATGAACTGTTAAAAAGTTATTTAACGGATAGACGACAGCAGGTTGTAATTAATGGAATCAAGAGCGAGGCGAGAACAGTAACCTTTGGCGTTCCACAAGGAACAGTCCTGGGGCCAATTCTCTTTATAATCTATATAAATAGCTTACTAAATCTTGACGTCAAAGGTGCGGTCCTTAGTTTTGCTGATGATACCACGATTTTTTATCAGGCAGATTCTTGGGTCGAATTAAAGCGAACTGCAGAAACAGATTTCAAACAAATTAAGAAATGAAATAAAATGAATTTTGCTACTATTACATTTTTGAGTTTTGATATTTTATTATCGTTTACAAATTGCCCGCCTGGTCTTTTTGGTTCCACCTAGTTTTCAAACTGAATACCATAGCGCATTTTGATTTTGCTTACTAAGAACAGATGGCGACACCAATTTCACTACTTGAATTTTATTCTCTCCGTAACCAACTTTATGGTATACTGGTGAAATGTGTAGCATTTGTTAATTCCATTAGAGACTGGAATTGAGAACCTATCTATTTCTTGCTGAGGAGTCCTAATAAGGACGAAACCGGTCCAAGAATGATGTTCTCCTTGGTGAGCAAAATCAAAGTAGAGAGTGTTAAAAATTAATTTCTATCTCTGCTGTTTTTCCTTCGGATGTAATTCAATACCTGTTGTGGTATTAGCTAAAGGAGTAGTTGTTTTTCTGAAGGGGAAACGGTCGTTGTATTTTATGTGATATTCGGCTTTGAGCTAAATTCATTTTATTTCATTTTGCTACTTATTACATTTGAGTTTTGATATTTTATTATCGTTTATAAATTAAGAAATGGTTACAATACAATAAACTTACACTAAATGTTAAAAAACCTGTTATCTACCATTTACTTCATACGTAAATAAGTTACCTCGGTTCGGCAATCTCCTTATTGATAACAATACAGAGATCCCGGAAGAGAGAGCAGTTAAATATTTAGGAATAACCATTGATAGACATTTACGATGGAATTCACAAATCGATAATTTGATTAATAAAATACGAGGCTTAACAGGTCGATTTCGATATTTGTCAGATTTTTTAGATGTTAATCATTTACGTATTCTTTACTTTGCCTTAGTTCAATCACAGTTGTCTTATGGTGTGCTGGGATGGGGAGGAGTTCATGATTGCCATCTTGATAAAGTGAACATATTACAAAAATGGATACTAAGAATAATATATAGAAAAAACATTAGGTTTTCTGGTAACGCATTATATTAAATTAGTAATGTACTTGACGTAAGGCAACTATATTGTGAAAAAATAATTATAAACATTCATAAAAAAAAAGTAATAATAGAACCTCTGACACACTCGTATTCTACCAGAAACAAAAACCTTAATGTAAAGGTACCTAAATGTGAAAAAACAATTAAACAACGAAGCATTAATTACCTTGCACCTAAAATGTATAACAGCATTCCAGCAGAACTTAAAAATATCCAAAATATAATTACATTTAAAAATTCACTTAAACTTTGGATTAAAGATACACCCAGAGTAACATTTCATAATATAATAAATAACATATCGTAGGGTACACCTTGAGTACACCAAACTAAATTAAATAATATAAATTATTAATAAACTAAATTAACTAATATAAATTCTTATATCAAATTATGTTACCTTCTATGTGTACCTATACATCATACATAATACTAATTTTAAATGTATTATATTTTAACTGTCATACCGATTAAAACATTATTTTATATATACCCTATTTGTCGCTTTACCCTATTGTGATGCGTTACCCTAATTGTGACTCATATTAACCCTATTGTGACGCTTTACCTTATTGTGATACTTTACTGAGTTATTTTTATTAATGTTAATAATATTTTATTTATATATATTTTTTTTCATACCAAAGTTTCCACATACAAACTGACACTGCCTGCAGGTCGGTTTCAGTGGATTTATGTTTATTCATTATGTTATATGTTTCTTTTAACTTTTTAAAAATTATAATGTACATTTTTATATTTATATTATTGAATAAACATTATTATTATTATTACTATTATTATTATTAATTTTATTTTCTATCGTTAGCACAGTACTACATATGTTTCGGAAAATTTTGTTTCCATCTTCGAGTGCAGTCAAAATTTAAAAAAATTAAAAACACTTTGTGACGATTACAAACAGTTTAAATTTTTTTAAAATAACAGAAACCCCTTCTTTGTGTTTCAGCGTGTGAAGGTGTATTCGAAATAATATTGATTTAGTTTAATATGATAACGATAAAGTAGGGAAACAAAAAGATGAGTTATTACAAAATTAAAAATTGCCAGTGGCGTTACAGTTAAGGATTAGAAAGCTTACAATTATCAAAATAATTTTGTATTTTTGTCTAATTTGGTCAAAAAAAAATTCAAAAGTTTTGAAAATTGGTTGTAAATGTAAATATTATTTTTCTTAACAATCTAGTAAATTTGCAACGTTGGACAAGGTACGGAACAGAAACCCAAAATCTATAGATACATTTTTAGGTCCTGCACGGTCAGAGAAATGTGCCTAAGGTTTAACGAAAAGTTCGTTCTTTACCCACTGATGCAAAATTTCATCTGGAACACGGGTAGTTACACCTAGCCAATGTAGATGGATCAAATATTTTTATGTCTCAACGACATAGGTATTTTAAATACTTTTATTAATGACGCATCATGCAATCCGAGTTTAATAAAATATTTCTTAACGTAACTTTAGTAAGAAATGCCTATCGAGTATTTTAACATATTTAATGCAGATATCCTGATAAATGGTTCAGATTTAGAAGATAAAATAACATCCCTAGTAACATCCGCAATTTAAGGGCCAGTGCTCGCGAACGTTTGTTGCACTCGCGTCGACGAAACGGTCAATGGCGTCGAAATACATGCAATCAAGTCAGAGGGTACCTTCTCAAAACCACGTCTCAGCAATACATTGGCGTTGCAAAGATATATTAGTTTGTAATAAGAATTACACAAGAAAGGTGGTAGAAAAACGTAGTAGCTATGGGCGATGAGCAATTCGACACAGAATTATTCTAAATGAAATAAAGGAACATTCCTAAATGATCTTATTTTATTTAAGCATTAAATTCAGTTCATCAACGAACATAATTAACAAAAATATATTCATCATTATTTCTTGAGTCAAAAAGTTTTATATGAAAGCACCTTTTAACCTTTAGTAAACGGGAACTTGAGTAGGGATAAACCCAGTATTTCCTCTTTTTCCTTACGTAAACCAGATATAGAAACAAATATCACTTTTTTTTCGAACTTACATCCATCTTTTCTGTTCTTAAGACGAATCTGCCTTGTTTCTGGACAGAAGACAAGAAGCGCTGCGTGTCAATTAAAAATTGAGTTTGCCTCAACGTGACGTTAACGCGACTGCTAAAAAACGTTCATGAGCATCGACCCTAATAGGTATTTTTGAGGTTAAACTAAGAAAATACCTTGTATAGTTGTAATATTATTGTTATATAGTTTTTATATATTAACGTATATGTTAACGTACATAAATTTTAGTAAGAAACTTTTCTTAATTTGCAGTTATCGGTCATCAGAAATATATTGGTAAAAAAACTAGTATTTAGGCAAATATCAGGGCTGTCACTCTAGACAGAACTATGTACAGATATTTGTTTCTGATATTGAAAAAAAACTTAAATCAAAACATAAATATATATAAGCCCAATTAGTAAGACTGTCACACAATTAATACATTAAACATGAGGAAATTTTCAAAATTTATATTTCGTAATTTTAAATTTTTATTTCAAATTAATGTGAAAAATAGGAAAACATTTATTAAGGAGGTCCTTTCGCCACCAATGTTAAATAAAAAAATATTAGATTATGACTTAAATTATTTTTTTTCTAATAGTAGAAGTCCTTATTTATCTAATAGTGAACTTTTAACTATACCTTACCGTGCAAATTTTTGAGAATTTTTTTTTTTAATGTGTGTTTGTACAGTGTCTTACGAGAAAGTAAGACTTCAACAACAATTTTCGAATTATAATTAATTTTACTATTATTTATTGATTAGATGGAGTAGAAAAAAACTAAAAATAAGGTTTGTGAAATATTTAGGTTTTGTTTTTTACAATAAAATATATAGGTTACCGTGGAATTTATTGAGAAATTAATATTAAAAAATCACAAAAAATTTTCAACTAGGTTTCTTCAAATTTTTTTTTAATATTAATTTCTCAATAAATTCCAAGGTAACCTTTATATTTTATTGTAAAAAACAAAACCTAAATATTTCAAAAGACCTATTTTTAGGTTTTTTCTACTTCATCTAATCAATAAATAATAATATAATTAGAGAATTATTGTTGAGGTCTTATTTTCTCGTAAGACACTGTACAAATACTCACATTAAAAAAAAATTCTCAAAAATTTGCAGGGTAAGGTATAGTTAAAAGTTCAACATTAGATAAATAAGGACTTCAACTAATCTAATATTTTTTATTTAACATTGGTGGCGAAAGGGGTGGCGAAAGGACCTCCTTAATGGAATCACTTGTCAAAAATTTTTAAACATTCATTCGTTTTTCTATGATAATTGCTCCAGCAAACATCTAAAAAAATGGTTGGTATTTATCACATTAACTACTGTGATTGCAAACGGTTTTTTATTAGATTTTTATCGTTGTAAAAATTATAGAAATTATGAACATTTTTCTGTAAATAATAATGAGAAAAAGCTAAAAGCTTTTTAAAGGTATAGTTTTATTTTTTCATTTGTCAATTTTAGGTTTCATATATAAGGCCGAGTAAATAACAAAACATTATTAAATGACCCACAAGAATGTTATGTTTGTTAAGAAAGTTCTACTAGTAACTTTTTTAAATAAGCATTGTATTGATTATACAGGGTGTATCTAAATAACACCGAAAAAATTAAAGGGGTGATTCTGTGATGAAAATTAATGTGAGTGTTTGGTATAAAATTTTTTGAAAAAACCCTCCCCGGAAAAGTTACACCCCTTCGAAAATTAAAAAAAATAATGGTTTTTCTTTTTTATTTTCCCTGTATATCAAGCTAAAGACACGAAACTTGTTAAACATTATCTGTCAATAAAAGTACACTTTTTGAAATTTTTTCAACTCTGAAGTATGCTTAGGAGGGGTTGAAATAATCAACCCCTAAGATATTTTTTTAGATGAAAATTTTTTCTTTAAAAAAGTATGACTGAAAAGCCCAATTTATTGACTAACTTTTTTAACTCTACAAGTTTTTTCTAAAACTTTAGCATTTACGAAAAAAAAATCTAATGCAATGCATTTTTAAAAAGATGAGCTAACGCGAGTGTATTTTGCGTCAAGTCTAGTGGCCTGTGGTTTGCATAAAAACATTAATACTGATACCAGGATTGTGTAGTATCATTTTCTGTTACCCATCTTATTGTTTCACAAGTTTTATAATTGTGTATTGTAGGAAATATTAGTTGATTGAAAATATATATGCATATTCGAATTTAGAAATGGCAGATATTCATTTTACATACGATCGTGCTAACGGTAATTCATTGGAAGCGCAAAGACTTTATGCTGAACAGTACCCACAGCGTAGATTACCCCATCATACTACGTTCACAACTATTCACCGACGCTTGCGAGAACGTGGTAATTTTGAAAAAAGAAGTTATGATTCTGTTCGTACTAGAGAAGTTAGAACTGCAGCTGTAGAAGAAGCTGTACTCAATTCAATTGAAGAATTCCCAGAAACTAGTACCAGGAGAATAGGTCGTGTCCTACATGTAAGCCATTCCGTTGTTTTTAGAATTTTAAAAGAACAAATGTTGTATCCCTATCATCTTCAACGGGTGCAGGCGTTAATTATTCGAGATTTTTTACCCCGTGTGATTTTTTGTCAGTGGCTTATTAATATGATTGGCCAAGCACCACAGTTCTTAGGTAATATTTTATTTACTGACGAGGCGAGTTTCTCAAGAGACTATATTAGAAATTTTCACAACAATCACCTTTGGGCTGACGAAAATCCTCATGGCTTTTTTGAAGGAAATCATCAGTATCAATTTTCATTAAACGTGTGGCTCGGAATTATTGATAATCATTTAATTGGTCCCCATTTTCTTCCGCTACGATTAAATGGTGAAGCATATTGTCATCTCCTTGAAGAATTACTTGTTCTTCTTGAAGAGGATCCCATTCAAATTAGGCAACATTTATGGTTTATGCACGATGGTGCACCAGTTCATTTTAGTATACGTGCAAGAACTCACCTGGATGAGGTGTATGCCAATCAATGGATAGGTCGAGGTGGACCTGTAAACTGGCCAGCCCGCTCCCCTGACCTTAATCCTTTGGATTTTTGCATATGGGGATATCTGAAATCTTTGATATACACAAACCCAGTTGAAAATATCGATGATCTGCGAAACTGCATTGTAGCAGGGTGTGAAACTATGAGAAATTCTCCAGGAATATTTCATCGTATACGCAATTCTATGAGGAAAAGGGTAGATGCTTGTATTGAAGCTGAAGGCGGTCATTTACAACATTTATTATAATTGTATTGTCGATATTCGACAGGTTTTTGTTCATTGTCTGTTCACTTTTGTTTTTAGTTGTAGAAGTCTTAAGCATCATAATTTGGTTGGCTGTTGTTTAATAAAATGCTATTTTACATGAGCTTATTTATTTTTTTCTCATAAATGCTTAAGTTTTCGAAAAAAACTTGTAGAGATAAAAAAGTTGGTCAATGAATTGAGCTTTTCAGTCATACTTTTTTAAAGAAAAAATTTTTATCTAAAAAAAAGTTGTAAGAAAAAATATCTTAGGGGTTGATTATTTCAACCCCTTCTAAGCATACTTCAGGGTTGAAAAAATTTCAAAAAGTGTACTTTTATTGACAGATAATGTTTACCAAGTTTCGTGTCTTTAGCTTGATATACAGGGAAAATAAAAAAGAAAAACCATTTTTTTTTTAATTTTCGAAGGGGTGTAACTTTTCCGGGGAGGGTTTTTTCAAAACATTTTATACTAAACACTCACATTAATTTTCATCACAGAATCACCCCTTTAATTTTTTCGGTGTTATTTAGATACACCCTGTATAAAGAATATTTTAGATAAAACAAGGAAATGGAAAACGGTATATTGTTACCAAAGAAATACATCATTTAAAACTTTGAACAAAATTGAAATATTTTTTGACTTTCACTAAATTGAAAAACAAAATTGAAAGGAAGTAATATACTCAGGACAAGAAAACATAATTATTGATGGAGAGACAGATATAGGATCAAACTCTAATATTGTTATTCGTTTGATTAGAGGCATCCCAGAAAATTGTCGATATACCGTATATTTTGACAATTATTATACCTCCCTACCCCTCATGGCTGAGCTGAAGAAGAAGAATATTTTTGCATTGGGGACAATACGAAAAGATCGCATCCCAAACAACCCCGTTACTGATAACAAAAGTATGAAAAAAAAGTGCAAGGAGAACTGTAGAAGAATTTGTAACAGATTATGATGGTTGTCCAATTTCTCTTGTTCATTGAAACGATAACAGTCTTGTATGTTTGGCATAAAATTTATGTGGTCCGGAACCCATTGACATAATACGCAGATATGTCCGAAATGAATAACAATATGTGAACATTCCCTGTCCAAAAATTATCAAAATCTACAACAGACACATGGGTGGTATAGATTTTTTGATGGATGTTCACAATGGGCGACACAAAATAACTATGAAAAGTAAAAAAATGGTATTTTTGCTTATTTCACCATTTGCCTTATTTGTGCAATGTCAATGCTTGGGTTCTTTTTAACAGAATGAACAGCATAAACGGCAAAACAACAACGTCTCAGAAACAATTTTGAATAGATTTAGCATAGTCCCTGTGTAAAATTGAGGATTAGCCACAATTTGAAGAAAAAAAAAAAAAAGAATTAGATGCAAATATGATAGCTGTAAAGCATTGATCCATGTCATTTGCAGTAAATGTAGACTGAATTTTTGTATAATCAAAAAGAGAAACTGTTTTTTTGAGTTCCATCGTAAAAACTAAGAGATTATTTCGCATTGTTATTTGAAACATAAATAAATTTTGAATAGTACTTTGTTGAGTTTTTAGTCCCATATTTATTTTCCCTCGAAGCATAATGTATCATATTTGATAACATTTTTTTTTATTTTAATTTTGACAAAAATGTAATCAGAATTTTTTTAACAATTTTCCCTGTTTAAAAGTATGGTCAGATTAGCTATCCTGAATTTTTAAATTTTTTTTTGCGATTTTCTAAAATTTATGCAGTTAAGGGTTAACTACGTAGTGACTGGACTATAAGGTTATGCCATGTTCATTTCCGTAAATGTTCTGTAATGTTTAATATTTAAACAACGATCGACCTGGAATCCAAAGTATCGACACACTTATACTGTTTACTCATTCATCCCGAACAACTTTAATTTAGTAACAACAGCGTAGATGAATAGCTGATCTTCATTCGGTTGACTGCAACATTAACTCCGAATCAGTTATGCTCCACGGTTCCCCATCATTCCCGTCTATTGACCGCAATTCATTAGAGCCGCGCCCCGAACCCCATCGAACCGCGTTGATGAAGCAGATCTTTGCGTACGGGACGTAAACGCCCTGTGAATAATGTGCGGAGGTATTCGAACTCATTCGCCTGTACCGTAACTTGTTGCATGGATGAGTCGGGCGATAAAGAAGCCGTAAACTCTAGTGCAGGAACGGAATCTGTCGTAACTACCTTTTTATCATCAATATTGTAATAACCTTGTTTGTATACCGTTAAACCCGGGTGCCGCAAAAATGTAAAATACTTGAAAGGCGTTACGCGGGAGGTACATTTTTTCGATCGTTGTGAGGATCACTTAGAGAAGGGAAGCACATGAATGCAGTATTATGAGAATAATCCGGTCAATCTAGACATTCAAGGATACATAAATTCGCACCTGGCTGAAAGTTGGTAGGATTGTTCAAAACACCATTATAAATGAAACCTAAAAAGTCCTCATTAATCCGACACCTGGAAAAAAATTTACTCAGGGTCAAAGGTCACAAAAATGGGTTTTTGGCGATTTTCAGCAAAACGCTAAGTTTTATCACAAAATTAGTTTAAATCAAAATTGTAGAGCAGATAATTATCTATAAAAAATGTCTAAGATTTGTTTTCCTAAGAGCCACCGTTTCCTAGATATAACAATTCAAAAAGTTCGAAGAGTTGGAATTGTCGTAATATGCACACGTTTCCACACCACCTTTGAGGTAGTGTACTTAGCGCGTGTACTTAATCCTGGGTGCATGTAAATTGGCAAAATAGTGATAGGTCGCATGTCTCCTCATTGGTATCAAACGAGTCCTCTAGTGTTGATGATTTAGCATTGGAGCACGACCGGCCTTGACAGTTAGTGCATGCTGCAGAACAAAACAGTCCAACTTTTTTACAACCACATTTAGCACTACATCCTTTTTTGCAGTTGCAAAAAATTGTGTTGAGCAGTTTTTCCGGCGCAGGTGGTAGTAAAGTTCATGATATTCCTAATACGATCTGACCCTGTATACGCACGCAATCAACTCGTGACCGAAGCAACGCTGACGTGTGGAAACAGCCGGACTGCTCTCGAATATCTGCCGCTGATTCACTCGAAACATCTGGAATGGCGGGGACTACCGTTTAGTCATCTTCGCGAAGTCTCTAGCATTTTCCAGTAGCGGAGTTAGACTAATATAAATAGAGGACGTATCGGCGCCGAGTTTAGTTTAATATAGAACGTTGTATTGAAAAGTAAAAGTGTAAAAAATAAATTAGAATTGTTAGTTAGTGTTCAAATATTATATAAATTAAATAGTACGTCTGAAATAAATTGTAAATAGTCTGTTTTTAAATAAATAAACTTTAAATAAATTAGACTTTCGTCACAGTATCATACACGTAAAGAACATTCGATTGCCTTTGAGTTGGAATACAGGGTAGGGAGCACTCGAAAAGTTACTTTTAAATATTAAATACAAAAATACGAAATAAGAATTCCAATAACCATAACAATAATAATTATTTTTTCTGTTTGAATATTAAATATAAATATACGAACAAATAAAATCCTAACGAGTATAAAATGCCCATATAGATTGCAAATTTCATATTTAATATAAATACTATCACACACTATAAAAAATAAACAAATTGTTCTACGTTCATGCAAAAAATAAAACTTTATTGTACTATATTTAGTGAAAAAACTGGTTCTTTATTGCACTAGTGCAATAAAAATTTTATTGCACTCATCTGTCATTTTACTACAGCGTTTTATGATCATGACAAACATAAATATTCAAATCAACGCCAAATATTTAGTCCATTTTCATTTTCTGTGTTACGTTTTAAAAACAATTGCATATTTTATATTATTTTCAATCATTTAATAAATAAATTAATAAAAAAATGTATTTTATTAAAAATGTCATTACAAATTATGAACACAAACGTAAATAAATGCCTTAAACAAAGGTACACGATCACGCCTACTATGATTTGGATAATACAACTGCAGTTCTATAAAACATTTTTTGGTTTTTGCATGAACGTAGAAAAAATATTGTATGCAACTCGTGCAAAAAGTGTTTATTGCACGTCGTGTGCAATAAACACTTGCTTTTTGCACTTGTTGCATAAATAACTATTAAAGGCAGTCTAATACATTTTTTAAACCTTTAATAAAAATTGTATTTTGGGAACCTTTAGTAATGGCTTGCAGTACATAAAAGTCCGATTGGCTTCTTGCATTATAGTTGTAATATTGCGAATTATATTGAATTTTTTCTAATAGAACTGATGCGATGGTACTGTCATTTTTTTTTTAAATAATTATCAGTCATGTACTGAACATAATTTTGTCCTTTTGTTCTTTATTAATAGAATATAAATTGGCGAAGTAAGGATCCCAAATATTTTACATGAGCAGGCTTAAGAGGTAAAAAGGTCAATTATTTTTGGATAAATTGTTCAAACAAGTTTTTAAACACTAATCAAAAGGCGATATAGAATGGTTTTAAAAATCAAGGCTTGTGAAAATAATCACATGGTTTGACCTAAGTAATGCCAATGCTTCACAAACCAAAAAATTCAACGTTTTAATACTACTATCGGCTTTCGGTCTTTCGTTCCAAGTTAAATCATTTCTCGTTTTTGTTACGCTACGAGTTTAGCCTTGTGAGCCTCAGTCTCGATAAGGTGGGAACCACCATTTTAGCGTCTCTCGAATTTTTAATTGACACGCAGCGCTTCTTGTCTTCTGTCCCGAAACAAGGCTAAGTAAATTCGTCTTAAAAACAGAAAAGATGGATGTAAGTTCGAAAAAGTGGCAAATCTAATATAATGTTGAAAATAATACAGTATATATTGCTATAAGTTTGCAGCACTTTTGCAAATTTTTTATAAAAGTTGTAATAAATTTTAATTTTTTGGAATTATTAATATGCTCCGAACCTCAGAAAAAGTTGCAAAATGTAATTTACAATTATTTCAATTTAATAAATATTCCAACAAAACTTTTGTAATTAATGTGAATTGATTATCTCTAATGACTGGCCTATAATAGAACACGATCTCAGTTTAACTTTCACTATTTCCCCAAAAGAATTTCGGTATAATTTTTCGAAAGTCCTCATGCAATTTGTCTGGAACATAAAAGTTTCAAGCTTCTGACGTTGGAATTTTTCAACTGCGACCTTAAGCGTCAGTCTTGAGAAACAGCAATCGGTTACAGCCACTCAAAGAAATCGATTTGCAGGCACTAACTGATTTGTAAGCTTTTTTATATAGCTCAAGAACGGTATGCGATAGAATAAATTATAAGATTTATAGGTATGTTTGAAAAAAGGATTTTGATATGGATGAATCAATCATGTCTTCAAAATTATCTTCAAGCTTAGCTCGACCCATATGTTTAACAATTTTTTTTGCCTATTAAAATTCATATATTAGAAAATAAAACGCACGTGAAACTTTCTAAATAATGGATATATTACAGTAATATAACACCTCATTAAAAAGTTGCTATCTCATCCCCTAGATATGGAATTCTGAATTTCAATAATCTCTATTCGGAATTTCTCGTTTGAAAATGAATATAGCAAAA
Source organism: Psylliodes chrysocephalus (assembly GCA_927349885.1). Classification (NCBI taxonomy): domain Eukaryota; kingdom Metazoa; phylum Arthropoda; class Insecta; order Coleoptera; family Chrysomelidae; genus Psylliodes; species Psylliodes chrysocephalus. The sequence goes on from OV651817.1 coordinate 65,822,613, forward strand.
TATTATGAATAGAGCGGAATATTTATAAGCAATATCCAGAATGCAAGAAAAATTTATAACTACGTTAAAACATGTTCAAGCTAGAGGATGATACAATTTTCTACAATATGTATAGATCGGAATCTTTCACTATTTCATCAAAGTTATAATATCCCATACAGGTCAGGATTTGGGAGTGCTTTCTTTAGTACTTTTTTTTAAAGTAAAATTTTAATTTTTTACTGATAGTCAAGTGTCCTAGTTTGTGTGTTTAATTTATCTTGAGTAATAGAAAACCCAGTAACGTATTTTGACAATAATAGTAAATTGATTTAAAAAACAAAACAATCGTGCAACTTTATTTATTACGCGTTGCCATAGCTCTCAGAAAATCTAGATACCGCATCGAGAAAAAATTTTGACCCCAAATATAATGTGCGCCCAGTGGGCCATCTCGCTTTAAAATTTGGACATAGACACAAAATAAATACAAAAACCTACAAACCTATGTCCATATTAGACATTCCAAACAAAATGGCTACCAGTAGGTTTTGACAGGTTATGACATGGCAAAAGTATGGCAATCCTGTAGGCCTGGTGATTTGATAAGGTCAATGAAATAGATTGATCATCCATATTTTTCAAAATAAACATAAGCTTGAGGTGATTACAGCACCCCCTTATAATTTTCGAACAAGGATATCTCAAAAAGTGATTTTTTTTAAAAATTAAAATTTTGGCAAAATATATTTGGCAATAGTATCTAGAATATGCATATATTTTAAAGTTTTAATTCCTTCCAGTTTCCGAGAAAAAAATCAAAATGCTTTAAATTTTGAAATATAATGAAAATAAATGCATTCCTCCACAGCACTATTCTTAATATAATCCCCAAATTTAAGCTCTTAATCTCTTGTGTTTTTTTAAAATTCGCCGAAATTTGTGGCTAAAACGCCTCGTTAAGTGCTACTTTCTGGTGTAAAGTGGTGTAAATAGTTGTAAGAAACGAATTATGACTCAGAATGTATGATACAATAGTTACAGACGCGTTACCCAGAAAGCAGCACTTAACGAGGCGTTTTAGTTACTAATTTCGGCGAATTTTAAAAAATCATTACCAAGAAATAAAAAGCCTAAATTTGGGGATTATATTAAGAATACTGTTGTTGAGGGATGCATTTATTTATATTATGATATTTTAAAATTTAAAGTCATTTGATTTTTTTTCTTGGAAACTGGAAATAATTAAAACTTTAAAATATAAGCGTGTTCTAGATATTATTGCCTAATTTATTTTGGCAAAATTTTAATTAAAAAAAAAAAATACTTTTTGAGATATGCTTGTCCGAAAATTATAAGGGGGTGCTGTAATCACCTTAAGCCTTCAAGTAAAAATATAGATAATTATTTATTTTACTATATTCAAAGGCTATATATTGGTTTGTAAACACATTTGTGCAAAATCGATTCTGATTAATGAGCACTTACAAAGCAATATGGCTGCTCGTAAACGACCCGCTTTGGGCAATCTATATAACTTCATAAGTATCATTGACCCTGTCAATGACAACAGGCTCACAGGTTTGCCATATCTTAATGTCAGTTCCTACTTATCAGCAGTTTGATAGGTAGTTGGAATGCCTAATAGATTTTTTAGGACGCTGAATACGAATATGATGTCAAAAAATCAAAATTAAAAATGGCGGATCCAATATGGCGGATCAAACATTACAAATTTAACGGATTTATATATAACTTAGAAAATATAATATGTTGACGTCATTAATTACGAATTAGATATTAGAATTCAAAAATTAAAAAAGGTGGACCCAAGATGACGGAACAAAAAAACAAAATTTAGCGGATTAAAAAAAAAATGGGGATATATGGTATTTTGGGGACACTGATTACTAATTGGTCATTGAAATTGTAAAATTTAAAATGGCGGATCTAATATAGTGGATAAAAAATATACAATACCCGAATTCGTCTATAACGTTGGATTTAAGGTACTTTGAGGTTACTTATTATGAATTAAATGTTTTGATTCAAACTTTTTATTACATATTTATATGATTAATAAAAATCATAGTATTTTTGTCGCTAACATCTATTTCGCTATCAGGCGGGTAGCAATCTGGTTGTCCACTGGAGGCTCAGCGAGCAGAGCTTTCACATCCATTGGAATTTTTTCTTTGATTTACATTTGCAACAAGCCGTGTATCGGCATCTGCCAGAAGCCGACGGAAAACGTCGTGCATCATTTTTCAAGGAAATATTTACGAGTAAAATCATCTCAGTAACATCAGATATCCTTAGCGGAGCAGCTTTAACAGTAGAGCTATCCTTGCTACTTGCCGCGGGTCTTCTTCACGCGGCAGAAAAACTATCGTCCACTGAAATGGCGCAAACTTGCGCAAGCGATTTCTTTTGAACCCATCAACTACATCATTAAGCCAATAAACAAAGTGGAGCAATGTGGAGAAAATTTTGTAACCAATGTTACGCGATACAGGTTAAAATAGACTTTTAGTCGGAATAATTTCTTCAAAAGGTTAAAAATGTGATAAACTAACCTTTTCGGGTGCTATCCATGGTATGTTATTAGGATAACTCGATTGGATCACTTTCAATAAATAACAATTAGGCAAAATGGCTGCCTGTTTAAAATGACAGGCATATGATAGGTTATAATATGGCAACATTGTGGGCCTGGTAGTTTAATGAGATAAATAGTAATATAGATTGATCATCCATGTTTTAAAAATTAACATAAGCTTATGTCTTAGTAAAAATGTGGCAATTATTATTTTTTAAGGCTGGAAATTCGTTTTAAAACATATTTATGCTAAACCGATTCAAATTTAATCATCAATTGCCAGGCAATATGACCGCTCGCAAACGACCGGCTTTGAGCAATCTCTATAACTATATATGTATCATTGACCCTGTCAATGACAACAGGCCCTCAGGGTTGCCATATCTAAACTGCCAGTTCCCACTGGCAGCATTTTTACAGGTCGTTGTAATGCCTAATGCGTTAAATATCAGTTAAAATCCCGCTGTTTTTCGACGTCGCGTGTTTACCGGCGGGTGTCACGACATATCATCGAGATTAGCAAATGGAATGCCACCAAAGCGTTGAACTAATATTTACTAGTGCTATCTACGCGGGATTTCATAGAACTAACGTTTCAAATCGCAACGTTTTTTTTACCTTCATGGCCAGGTTTTGGTGTGAGTTGGTCCACTGATATCTCGAAAACAGTTTTTAATATATTTTTTAAAAACTAATGTAACGTAAATCAAGAAGTTATAAAATTTTCTAAAAAATTGCTGAATTTTTTACCGTCTTAGTAAAAAGATGTAGATTTTAAAATAAAAATATTTTTAAAGCAGTTAACGCGTAGTTGCGTAAAATTACTACAACTTGGCAACATTGTAATCACTACACGTAACAAAATAACACTCGATCAGCTAAGAGGTTGTTATAACCTCGCGACGTGTTCTTGAAAAATTAATTCGTCCGTTGTGTGTTCGAGAACTGGAATCAGCGATTCCGTTGGAAACAAAACACACCCTTAAAATTAGTATGAGGAAGTCACAAATTTCTATAGTATACCGTTTATATATTTGCGAGGTTGTCGGATGGATTTTATTAAAATTATAACATATTCATGTGTTTTGTACTGTCTCTTACAAAAATAAAATTGATTAGCGAAGTTTTGGTATTCACCATTGTGCCATATTTTTATATACGACTGTCGCGACTGAACTACCTTAAAACATTATTTTTTAGTTTAGTCGTTTAGTGTTTTATTTTAATAAAAACATTTGCTGTTTTGGTGTTAAATTTTTACAGGATTTCCAAAATGCCTTGTTGTTTTGTACCTAGATGTAACAATAAATCTTACGGTAGAAGATGCAAGTTATTTTAAATTGTTACCAGCGGAACCGGACAATCGCATGTATTTACGGATTAGAAATAATTATTAAACAAATATTACAATATCTCAAATCATAATTCTACAAAATTTCAACAGCCGTTCACAATTTATTATTTACCCGAAGTTGTTATCTACATTTATAAAATAATTTTGTACGCTAATGTATCGGGTCCACTTCGCTTAGCTCCGCGGCAAGATTGTCAATTTCTGTCTATGAAGTGGTAGAACTGCTAAAAGCCTTTCCAACTTTTGTCCCTGAAATTCGAAAAATGCTCACTGTTACTACCTTGATAGAACTTTTTCTTTTGTTGATAATTTTTTCAAAATATGGTTTTGTCTTATTTTATTTGCCTATGTACAACCCTTTATAGGTTACTTGTATTGATTTAAATTATTTAAGTAAGAAAAATTAACTACAATTTACTAGAGCCGGCATTTGCAATGTCTTTTATTTCTAGGACCCTTCTTCGTCTTCCTTTTTCTCTCTCGTAT